>VWZG01010831.1:67902-141544 GCA_013396735.1 Grallaria varia
TTTTTAATAAAAAAAAAAAAAAAAAGGCAGACAGCCACAGTGATCTCTAATGAGCCTGACAAGAGAGAGACACTTTTTAGGGGGAGAAACATCTGGGGCAAGATTATGGATTTGGGCCCCCAGCCCAGCGTCACTCTGGGGCCGCCAAGTTTGCCCATCTGTGCATACGCTTTGTGAAGCGTTTGCCCTCTGCAAGGAGCCTTCAGCACAGAGACCACCACCCAAATTCCACTTATATCCTCAAAACTCAGCCCAAACCAGACTTCAAGTGACACAGACCCATGTGCAGACTCTTTACAGAGGAGTAAACCAGGTCATTTTTCTGGCATTGACACCTGCATGCACAGCTGATAGATTCTCACACCTGGCTAGACAGATGATGGGATTTGCACCTGGAAAATCCATTTTAGAAAGGATTTTTGCATGTATGAACTGTATGATGCTGCAGTCTGTCTAGGAGTTTATGCATGGAAAAGACCATGTGCAGGGCTGGTAATCCGAGGTAAAGGTTGTCTTTCAATGCACAGGGAAAAAAGAGAAAAATGGAGGATAAGAGAACCAGAATCCTGTGGTTCTCAAATGTTATTTAAAAAAAAAAAAAATCGGAAAGCATGTTTCCCCCCACCTTAATTCCATCAATACTTGAAAACCACTTAAGGCTATGGCTACTAGCCTACATTGACCTCTGTATCTTTTCCAGACTTTGTCAAACTTTTTAAAGTCTTTGCATCCTACAGTTTTTTGTCGCATATTTCTCCGTCTGAACTGGAGCAGACAAAATTATAAGCACTTTGGTCCATTGCACCCCTCCTCTGACTGAGCAGCCCTCATTCTTCTCCCCGAATCAGTGAGCCAAAGTCGAATGGATGGCTAGACAGCAATCCTGAAGCTCGTCTTTCCCGCTGCTGGAGCATAAATCTGTGATGAGATACACAGGCACACCCCCAGAATGGCTGAGCTGCAAGGATGGAAAACTAATTTCACAAACACCAACCTCAAAGATTCTAACTTAATAATCTGCAACCATATGCTATGCCCATGGACCATGGGTGAAGAACCATGCCTGCTCCAAACTTAAATGGGCCAGAGCAGATGGAACATCCTCCTCTAACTTTGGAGCCATTGTTTTCCTCATCTTCACCACAGTACTGGATTTATATTTCCATCTGTCAGCAATAAGATGCAGGTAATACCAGATGCCTCCAGGATTTGCTCTGAATACTTTTGATCTTGAAAACATTACCCAAAACACTCCGCTGGCTGCAGTGCTAGGAAATAACCCATGCAGGAGATCCCAATAAAGTTGGTGACATGTCAGAGGAAGGAATCTATGTATTTCTGCCATCACTGTTGCTATAAGAACAGTAGGAATTAAACAGAGATGAAACAGAGCAGTCAAAAGGCTAAGACAGTCAGGGAGCACCAAGATTTCCTGGAAAGGCAGTGAGAAGCACCTCCAAGAATAACTGGTAAGTGCGACTATACCACACTGGGTATCCTTCCCTATCCAGCACCTTGCTCAGCAAGCTAGGAAATGCCTGGGTGCAAGCATCAGTTTGGAAACACCAATGGAATTTTGCTCAAGCAAGACAAAATAGGACTGACCCGTTAGGTGTGAGAATTGGCAGCCCAGCTGCCTGGAAAATGTAGAGCTGGTGGAGGCCACAGATGAAACAGAAGTTTCTCCACTGTGCCAATCAATCATTTAACACGTTTGTCAGTTTGGGCTGCCCACATAACTTTAGGTGGATGTTCAAATACAGAGGCTAAATATAAATTTATAGGAAAATGTGATGCCACTTTCAGTGTTGCCTCGCTTGGGTCTGAATCGGTCCCTCGTTTGTAAGCTCTTTCATCTAGTTACTGCCCAAAATAAATGTGAACAAGACAAAGGAAGAAATGGAAGGAAAAGTAGGGGGAAAGATAAAAAGAAATGTCCTTTGTCATTCGTTGATTGTACCCACAGAAAAAAGAACATGACTTCTTTGTCTACCTACGAGTCTCATGGCCAGATTCTTGGAGGCAGCAAGGAGTACAGCAAAAGACTGCAAGAAAGAGATGAAAAGGAGTTTGATTCCCTTGGATTCATTATGCAAAATAATTGTAGAGATCTGTGGTTTGAGGGAAAACAAGAAAACAAAAGATCCACCATATCCAGGCCTATTAGAAAATATGCAAAACGTTACTCTGAAGAGTGACTGCAAATGATGAGCTTGGGGAGTAAGCACTACAGTCCAAACTATTCCTGTCTGTCGTTCATTACCGTGTCAAAACTGCTGATTCCTGGAGCAGTACTTTCTGTCAGCTCTGAGACGCATCCAGAAGTTTCAGAGCAAAGCTGAGTTTATTTTTCCCTACTGAGTGCATCAGTCAAAATTAAGTCTCAAGTGGATTTGCAAAAGTATAGTTTATTCAACATCTGTAAATGGCTTTATTGGTATTTAGAAGAATTAGAATCATCTCATTTTCTGCTTTTCAGCAAAATCTGCAAGCCTATAGAGGAATAAAAGTCACACTCCTTCCCCAAAAAAGCCAGCAGCAATGATCTTGAACAAAACCCAGGAACAGATCTGCTGACAAAGATCTTAATAAAGTTCAGGATGTTTACATTTATAGCTAGATTTGTGCCTGAGAATGGTAGTTACATCACACTGAGGCATACTCTCCATCCCCTGCCCTGTGGACATTGGGTTTCCCACCAGGGAGATCTGCCCCAGCAGCACGGACCCGGACCTTGACCCCTCTCTAGGGGCAGGGAATCTCATCATGGTCTTGCCTGGCAGCCCATCGAGCCCGAGTCCTCTGCAACTCCACTCACGACGCTCAGGTCAGATGGATTTATGTCTCCATAGTTTGCGTTTGCTTTATCCAAAGAGAGGAATACCATTGTCTTCGACTCTTGCTTACAGGCACCAGGCAGGAGGCTGGAAGTATTTTCCTTCCCACCGCTTTTTTTACCCTTCCCCCAGCACCTCACTGGGTTTTGGCATCAGACAATCAAATGGCATCATCAGCTGATTACATCTGACCACTTGATTTTTAAAAGTCCACAAACGTTAAAGGCCGCTGACGTTTTTTCAACTTAGCTTAGCATCTGTGCCCATCAGCTCCTGTGTTTCGTTGTAATAAACTTATTAAAATTGTGTGCTTTGGTTCTGTGGATTTATTACTTGGATGCTTTTCAAAGTCTTAATCTTGGGGGTTTTTGAGACTTTAAAATGTTGGAGAGTTTGGGTTAATCTTTTTGCCTTTATATTCTCATCATTTTGGTCCACTAAAAACAAAGTATAAATAATTGGCTTTACTCCTATCTGCTCTGCCTAAAGTTTTGATAACTTAAATGCAGGCAAATTCTTCTTTGAAGCCAATTAAACTCAAGACTTTTGTAAAGAACAGGACTTGAACTGGAAAAAACCAGATATCATATATAAAATAATGTAGGATTCCATTCCTTTTACCACAATAATAGCCTTGAAGGGTTTGCTTTCACAAATAATTCAACCCCAGTGAAAGTGATATAACTCAGCTGAAATCAGAGCAGCAGCTCTGAACTTTGATTCACTGTTTTCTTCAAACAGTTTAAACTTTCACCGACGTGTGATTTAATAAAGACAAAAAGGAACTGCCTATCCTAGCTGCTACCAAGTAATTTAATACACCATCTTTTCAGCTGTAGATAAACAGAAAATACCATGACAAGTCTACATCAGCTATAGAAATATTCACTTGAGAAGGAGACTGATCTTGCAAGTCCTTCTAAAATAAAGTGAACGCTGTTGCTCCCATGAGCTCATCCTCCCCAGCTGCAGGGCCAGGGTGAGGTGTAGGAACAATGGTGGGGACCACAAGGGGTGGTGTCCTCTGCTGTACCACAGTGCTGTGGGACAATGCTGACTGCCAGCCAGAAGTTTGCGGTCACTGACCCAGATTAATTAGAAAAGTCTATGGTTTAAGCATGCAATTCAAAACACAGGAGGAGGAGAAAAAAAAAAAANTTGCATGAACTGAGGGAGCTGAAATCTTAATATTTAGATGTTTCTCAATGATTTATATGGGATTTATTCCTCCATGTTTATCTGAAGCTCAGTGAACTGATAAAAGAGCAAACCAACATGCCTGATTCCCAGGTTTTATTCCCAAGGCTGACTTACAAGGTAAGTGTGATGCCTCTTGGTCCTTCTGCTTGCTCAGTCAGTTCCAGGCAGGTACAAGAAAAACTGGATTAAATACAATTTTTCCTTCTTCAGTGTGCTGATATGGTTTTCATGGTTATTTCTGTGCCTTTTCTGTGGCTGCCATTTCAGAGGGTAACTGAGATAAGCCAAGGGGTGGTTATAAGTTTATATATGGTTTTCTCTATATAAAACACAGTGTTCTCACATGCCCACCATTAGAAAGCAGTCCTTAGACTTTAATAACCAAAAGAGCCAACACCTTGTGGCAAACCACAGGTTACCAAGATTAGGACATGAACTTCCTAGGAATTTTCTATTTGAAAATTCCAGCTACAACAGGGGGACTATTAAATACACTATACTTGCTCCCTTGCTGCTCCCTTTACTCAAATAGAAATTCTAGAGGTATTACTTTGGCTAAATGAAATTTTATTTTTAGCTTTTGAGCATTAAATCTGCAAGTTAGTTATAATAAGGAATAAACACAGGCATTTTGGTCAATAACTGCAATAATCAGTCATTTTATATTTCATTCAAAAGCATATTTTTCACATCAGAAATGTTAAAAGCAAGAAACAAACTATTGTCTTTATTCTGGACTCTTACCAGTGAAATTGATTGATTTGGATGGTCTTATGCCGCTAGATGATTGGTACAAAGACAGTCAGAATCAGCCCTGAATTTACTTTTTCTCCCCAGAATATACCTTTAAAGAACAGCTGGCAAAAGTACCTGAATATCTGTAATTGTTTATTAAACTAGTGTCAAAACTCGTATGTTCACTCCATGAGGCAATTCCACAGCCCTAGGAAATGGCACAGGAGAGACAGGAGTTCTTCAAAGGACGGCTGAAAATAATGAGTAGGCAATCCCAACTGTGATGATAATTATACAGAAGATTCTTCAAAGAACAGTGTTATTAAAGGGTTCTCCTAAATGACCAGAAGCAAGACCTGGCCATTAAGAGTGTAGTTATTATTGCTGAGAAATCAGCTTCTAGAAAGCTTCTTGGAGTGTATGTAACTTCCTTTTCTTCTAAGGAGAAGTAACATTATTTCCTCTCAGAAATTAATTTCATTTGCCTTCTTTACATTAGGGCCAAAGTAAACATATAAGAAACCTCGGGGCCAAATAACACTTTTTTTAAAGGCAAGAAAAGGACTCTATTCTTTATTTTTTTATGTTTAAAGTCATATAATTCATCATGTTCTTCTCACAGAGGAGAGGTTTGCTAGCTAAGTAGAGAAGACAGAAGTTGCAGAACCATGTTTCCTTCTACTTAATGTAGTAGGCACATTGAAAGATGGTCTTTGGTCCTGGAGTTAAAAGAATAACTAAAAGGTGAGTCAGTAAGAAGAAATGGAAGTTTTACTTCGATATTGGAACAGTACCTGGGATAGAGAAAATCCTCCTCAACTTCAGTCCCTGTTTTAAGCTCAGTTTGCTCCTTTTATCCCGTAACCGTGTGACAGGAACAGGAAATGCCTATGCCTAATCCAGGGGTTCCAGAAGATGCTGTCATTTTTTTGTTGCTAACTGTAATTGCAGTATCAAGCGAAGCACAGCAAACTTCTTCCAGCTCATCCTCCCTCTGCTCTGCTGGGGCTTTCCACCGCCTCACTATTCCACATCAAGCTGTATTTTTTGTGTCACTTCCTCCTGGTGCCGTGTAGCATCCAAAAATCGGAGAGGAGAAATGCCTCCTTTGGTGTCTGAATTCCACCCAATGGGAACCTCTCATTACTGCTCACCACTAGCAAGAGACTCCTTAGAGTACGACTTTCCACGCTGAACCTCATGGCTATGCTCTGGAAGCAGGGAACCTTTCCCCATGGGGTAAAAGGAGGGTACCATTCCCACCTCTTCTGGGAAGATGTTTTAACAGAAAGCAGTGAGTGTTGCTGCGTTTCACACGTAGTCCAACAAGGCAGGCACACCCCTACATGTAGGTACATATTCGCACAGTCACTTGGCAGGATAACTTAAGGAACACGGGTATCAAATACCTGCAAGGTGAAATCAAAATGTGAGCTCCTAAAACCAAAGCACGTCTGGCTTGCACAGGTTTAGAAGAGTGTTGAGAAGTCAAGTCTGCATTTGGCAGGCTGAAATTTCAGATTTGGCTATTGAGTCCTACCAAAGACCTGCTGGAGATTCCTCCTGCCTTTTGTGGAGCTAGATCTTCAGTTTTGTAGAGCCTGAGGTGAGGAGATAAATTTTCTAGTTAGAGTTCTTAAGTATTTTTTGCTTTCCCCCCCAACTTCAGTGACACAACTGATTATCGGAATAAGGCAGGTGAGGAGGATCCTTGCTCATGGTATTTATTGCTTTCCTGATGCCGTGACTTTCCCCCGCCTCCAAAAATCTCTTTACCCATTTACCAGGCAGTGAGTGCATGGAGAGGAGCAGTCAGGCACATTTGCCCTTTTCCACTGAGCATGGTATTGACTCCTACCTTGCTCACAGCAGAGCAGTGCAGTGGGGAAGAAGAGCTGCTCAGAACCCTCAAGAAGAAGGAGTCAGGTTGGAGCAATAAACAGGTACTGAATATCATCTCCAGGTCAGCTCCAATGATGCCCAGAACAGAAGTTTTTATAGTAAATATGGCATGTTGTCCTGAAACAGTTTTTGTGACTTATTGTAAATGTGCAGGCTTAGCCCATTTCCCAGCTTAAATTCCCTCTTCGGTTCCATTGATAGAAAACCATTGTCAGCACCCCACAGTGGTGGTACATATCTACTGGATTACTGTCTTTTTCCTGTTGAGCTGCATATCCTAGGACCATGAGGTCAGCACATTGGTCATGGTTTCATCTGGATGAACGCATCTTCTGGAAAAGTTACTTCAGTGTCTTGGTGTTAACCTGGCATGAAGCTGTAGGCCAGACGTTTTTTTCCAGAGTCCTTCATTAAATTGTTCTTGTGTGAGGATATTTCTCCCTTTCAATCCCTCTAGGGCTGGTTCACCCAGGGTTATTTACTCTCCAAACTCTCTGTTTGGACAAGGATGTACAAGTCCCTGTCTCTGGCACACTCATCTTCCAGAGGCTGAAATCGAGGACAAACTTCTTGACTGAGATGTCACTAAAGGACAAGTAAAAATTATGTAAAATGTAGACTATGCTTGAGGCTCTTCAGAGCTATAACAAAGCCCCAAAGTGTCCATAATTTTCATTTCTCACCTCTCTCATATCCTTTTAAATCTACATTTTTAATATTTTTAAGGAGTGAAAGAAAGGACCAGGCAATCAATTGATCATTAATCTCTCATCTTTCTCTCAGAAAGGAAAACAGTGTTTCAACAGAGTTAATTTCATTATTTTTATGGGAGAATTAAATATCAGTAAGGGCATTATTTAGTCACAGGAAATACCCAGGAGTGGAGGCACTGGCAGGCAAAACTGAGACTGTTTTCAGATGAACATTCCTGGCTCTCCTGCCCTGACTATTTCTCCTCCTCGAACAAGGCTTGTGGGGTCATTGCCACCTCTCTTCCAGGGGACAAAAAACACACCAGATGAAGGAATAGAGAATGGGGTGCTTGAAAACGAAGCAGCAGAAGGTGGATGTAATTTAACATCCATGTAACCAGTTTGTCTGCCTGATATGAGGTTAATTTGCTTTAGCTGGATAAATTAATGGGCTACCTTGTGTGGGTTTTCCAGGTGCTACAACTCTGAATTTTCTAAAAACTCAGGTGCCTGTTGAGGTCCGTGGATGTGCAAAATGAACAAAGGAACCTCTGCCTGGAATCTGACCCTTGTGACAAATCCTTAACCCACAGGGCTTGCTTCAGCCGTGTTCCAGAGGTGGGTTCATTGACCTAAAATTCTAGGCACATGCAAGATTATGTAAGAGAGGCATGTGCTTCATGTCACACATGTTTCAGAACAGGAAAAAGGAGGACAATTGGTTTTCCTCCATGTTTCAGTTTCAGCCAAAATCTGAAAGGAATAATAGACTAGTATTGAGGTCTGGTCCTTCCGGCAGTTTTTATGTTAGATAAAATTCAAACCAGAAACTATCCTACCATTAAAAAAAAAAAAGCAGAAAGATAAAAACTTTGTAGCAGAAAGTAGAAAATGATGCTTACATACTGGATTTCCCTGTAGCCACATGAATATTGGTATGAAAGCCATGAACGAAAAGAAATTGAGCTGTAATGTTTGGATCTGCACTGACAGTTTTGATTTGGCCCCTGAAGTTCTGGGGTGTTAGTAAGGGATATCTCAAGACTTGGAAAATCTCACACTGAAAGAATGCGAGATCAGGTCAGCAAGGGAACACTTCCTCACCATGGCATGGAAGGTTGAATCTGGAGCGTTAACCAATTCAACAGCGGAGCTGAACTGGGGTTGCAATAAGATCAAAGCCAAATGCGTTCTCTTCAAAACCAGTTGCCACGCCGAAGCTTTCCATTCACTATTTTTAATATGAAGAAACTGAGCTCAGATCCAGAGTTATGATGTTTGGTTTATTAATTTACTCTGCTTTCTCAACCTCATGTGTCAGGAATCTCCGAGCATCACCAGAAGTACAGATGTCAGCCGTTGGCAGCCAGTGATTTCTGGCTGCTCCGAGGTCATTTTTCTCTTGGATTCCCCCTGTGAAAGGTTTCAGATTCACCATTAGACAATATCACATTTCATGCCTGCTTGCTACTTCAGGTCCAGGAACTGAATATCTTCTGAACAGTGGAACAGTAAAAGCCAGGGAGGCTCTTTGCTTTTTGATGTCGGATGGTTGGGTTCCTAGGGACGACTGCAGAGCCATAAACTGTTGGTACCTGTGCTCAAACCACACATCGTAAAACAGCCAGCACAGACTTCTGCTTACAAATGATGGGTCAGAAAAAGAAAAAAATTAAAAAAGGAACAACATGGTGGTGGTTTGGTTTTTTTTCAAACTAGGAGAATAATTCCAAAACATTTGCTGACTTCAGATTTCAAAGCGATATTTTGGGCTGATTTTTTTTTTACTAGCAAAGACTGAGTTGCTAGATACACCCAAAGAAATCTGTTTCATCCCTGTATTATCACTTCATTATATTTCTCTACTTGGAGCTTAGCTTGGATGTGCAGGATTGAACAGCACTAATGGTACTCTCTGCTCCAAATTTCAACTTAGCTATAAAGTGAGGATGTTCTGGATTTGAAGGGAGTGAATCTGGCTTATGAGGGCAACAATGGAAAGTTGGACTATAAAATAGTTATTTTGGTATATGTTGAATAATTTGCAAAATATGAGCAGTCCATGCCACAGATACGGAAAGAAATCCCTCAGAAGGGTGAAAGGTCTTGCTTGTTCTGCTGTAGTAGTGAGCAACCATAAGGCAAGAACACACACCAAAAAAAAAAAATAATTAAACTTTGTTTTACAAAAGAAAAGGAAAATTGTGCTGTTAGTGGGAGATGTACTGCTTTTCCTAAAGCGCTGCTACTGAAAAATCCAGCCTTTTGAGAAGATCCCACTGGATTTCAGTGCCACGAGAACGAGTGAGGCAGGACAGACATCCAGCTCAGTCCACAGTTCTTGTGGAAACGTGTCTCTGAACTGCCTTGTACGCAAAGGTACTCTGGAAATGTACGTGCATGAAAACTACCTTGCCACATATTAGCATATATATTCAGTATATAAAAATATGTTATCCATAATGATCATATGATAAATAATAACTAAAAAACATTAGATACAAAATAAGAAAATAACGTATATTAAGTAAGTTCTGTGTGCCTAAAGACTCGGGAATGGCTCTCAGCTCCCACTATAAATTCTTTTCACCCTGAATATCTGTGAACAAACACGCATTGAGTGTGCCAGGGGTCTGTGATGTCACCCAGACAGAAATGGAATGGATTCATTTCATCTCTTCTGGAGACCTATGTTTTAAAACAATATTTTAATTAGGAAATCCTTTTTTTTTTTCAAAAGGTGACAAAATCCGCAGCTACTTTTCTGAAATTTAACCAAAGAGCTCCTCATGCAGATGAACTTAATAGTATGGGGCTATGAGCTGATCATCCGAGCTATTGCTGATGAGCACATCCTACAATCAACAATAATTAATCAGTCAGCTTAAAGAAAGTTAGTATACAGCTAGTTAGTATACAGTGGTTTTCACCTCCAATAAATCAAGCTGTATAAAAACCTAAACATACAAGAAAATGTTTATAGATGGAAACTCTGACCTAAGGCTTTAAACAGACTCAGACCACCGGAGTTCTGTCCTCGTAGGATTCCCATGCCCAATGCAAACGATTGCCTAAATGGCACTGGGGACTCCTCAGAGCAAAGCCCTTTGTGTCAGGAATATTTAACGAGGAAAGTGACATTCAGTGTTAGCAGTGGCACTCCTTCCAGCAGATGTTTTTAACTGAAAGGACAGAAGAAAAGGAATGGAGCTTTTTTCCTCCAGCTATTAGTTTGGCATTAGGGATGAATGGAAGAGGAAAATTAGGGAAAGGCCTGCAGCGACTAAGCCGCTGAATTCAGAATAGACATTATTTCAGCAGGGAAAGAGCTCCCATTCAAACAACATGAAACCGGTTTTGCAATTCAAGTAATGCAATATGCACAAAAAGAGCAACAAAAGATTATGATTTATGTTATTATTAGTTTTTTCAACTTCCTTTGCAGGGGCACAATTAATCCCCCTGAAGGAGGTGCCAAGCTCAGGGTTTCAGAACTTTGGTGCTGCATTAGTGGGAAGAGGAGGGGAAGGAGAGGTGAGACACAGCTGACAAGTCCTTTTAACACATCTTTACAACTTTACTTCAGAATAACATGAACACATTTTAAGAATGTATATGTTTGTATTCCTCACGGGGCCATGGCTTATACAGCAAGTTTCAAGATGCACTTCCATCAAGGTAAATCAAATATACAAACATATATGAAATAAAATAAAATATATATATAAAATAAAATATACATAAAATAAAATACACAATCATATTTAAAATATTTTTAAAAGAAAAGAAATGGATATTCCACATGTAACAGGGTATCTCAGTGCAAAGGGAAAGTATTTCATATTTATTCATTCATTATGAAGTGAATGATTCTATATGATTCCATAATGTTTTCTCAATGGGCTTTCTAATGTAACCTGTATTATATGGGTTTTCTAATAATAATCTATATTCCAATAATAATATATGGGCATTCTAATACTAATCTATATAATTCATTTATTATGGAATCATTCTACGTTTCTATAATGTGTTTTCTCAATGGGCCTTTAATGCAAATTTTCGCGTCACGTGTCTCGTTGCACTGCTAAGTTCACAAAAGCCATTCCCATCAGATTCAGATTAGGATGGAGAAGCAGACACAGAGTTGTATGGGCAGCGCTCCAGAGCTTTGGGAGCAGAGGGATGAGCCAAGACATCCTCTGCCTGGCCTCTGGCATCCTGCTGAAGGCAAGGGTAGCGGTGCAGGAACCTGCCCACGCACACCAGCCCACGGTGCCTGAGGCAGTCAAAACCACCAGCAAAACCTTTTTTTTTTTCCCTCTGGTCTGCTTAAAGAAACCTAGATAGGTGATTACAGGGCCAGTAAAAGCTGTTTACATGACTTTTATGGCTTTGTTTTTTAATGGAAATGGTATATTCTGTCATTTCAGCTGAAAAAAGCTCAAACATTTACTTTGGAAAGAAATCACAAGGAGCCAGACCTGCCACTGAAATGCAACAAAGACAAACATTTCTTTATGGTAATTAATCGATAAGGCAGATAAAAAATTTTGAAACAAAACAAAAAAATTCTTGTAAGCCAGAGGTAATTTTTTTTAAAATTTCTGTCATGAATTACCTCTTTATCCTTCGCACAGGGAGAAAACAAATGGATTCTTTTTGGTCTCTGGCACAACGCACATGTTATAAACACTGCTTTTTTTTTACAGCCTCTTTAGCTCATTAAGGTATCAAAAGTTTCACTCAGCCTCATCCTGTGCGGGGTGCTGGGCACTGTTGGACATGGCACGCTTGGCACAAGGCTTTGAGGGTTTTACTTGCCAAAACTCTAATGAGAAGTCTGCCTTTGAAGTCTCTGCCCGCTTGCAGAGCGGAGGACCACTCTGTCCTGCGGTAATCCCATTTCCAACCAAAAAGCTTGACCAGAAGAAGGTTCTTTGATCCAACAATTTTTGGAGACAATGCTTTGATTAATCCGATACCTGTGTCAGCTAATGGATGGGTTGTTGCTTTTTCAGCAGCTCTCTGCTGTGAAAAACAGCTCTAAAGCAGTTGGTGACATTAGTTTCCATGTTCTTTAAAACCTTAAAAAGGGGCAAGTGAGAAAGCCAGGCTCACACCTACACCCCAGAAAAAGCCCACAAGGGTTTCATCGCAGGGTGGCAGCTTTCTGCAACCATGGCAGGGCTCTGAAAGGATGATCTTGGAATCACGATTAATGGACAAATATGGATTACAATTTGGAAACATATTTTATAGTTTTCAAGAGAAGTATTTTTATTAGGCTATTAACAACTAAGTTTCAAATATCCCTGGCCTGGAAATGAATAGTGGTACTTCACACTTTGCCAAAAGCTGGGGGAAAGCTGTTGTCCTTTGTGTGTAGTGTGAAGATATCCAGGAAGACAAAGTTTTTGTACGAGTTCGTTCTTGAAACCCAACAGAGAATCTCATGGTGACCCCTACTAGAGACAGAAACACCATAATGTTGCCAGAATAAAATTCACAAGTCAGCTCATTTGAAGGAACTTCATGTCAGATGTCCTTATTTACTCATGCTAAGAACTGCTGTTCTGGTGTTTTGTGCTGGAGATGTGGACCATAGAGGTCTGCTCACGTCAGACACAAGGAATTTGCTGTCTAAGAGTGGACTGCAGTTATCCAAAGAAAAAGAAAGAAATGTGGTATCATATATGGGACCATGTGAGAGCCCTTAAACAGCATAATAGGTTAGTAAACCTTATGAACCGACTATTCCCTCCCCATTCTGCTCGGCCTTTCATAGCAATTTTAACAATTCCTCTCTAATCATGTCTGCTTATTTCTCCTGTTGATCCCTCCCATTTCTTTTTAAAGGATTTCATCCTTTTTTTTTAAGCTCTTTAGGTCTCACTCTTTCTGCAACATACAAAACTGGTTTGATTTGCTGGGTTTCAATTTATTTTCATGCTTCTGGATAGTCTCGCATTGAAACTTACTGAGGGTCCATCCTGTTATGTCAGATTGTTGCACCTATATTTATATTTTTTACTTTCATAGGATTTGAATGTCCTAAAAAAAAAAAAAAAAAAAAATCAGATATGTAACAAAAGAGAGTTATTCAGAATTACTGGACAATGGCAGATGAAGTCTCCACTGTTTTAAAATAGGAGATTTCCTTTTAATCACCACAAGATTTTGTGCACTGTATCTTTAGAGAGTTTGTCATGATTTTTTTTTTCCCCCCAAGTGTTGTGCAAGAAGTTTATTTCCATTCCTGACCTTTTTCTGAACTCTCTGCTCATGAAAACAAGAGACTTTCTATACTCATGGGATAACGGTACAGACCTAAATTAGTTTCACCTTATTTCTCTAAGCACACAGACTTTGCTTTTATTCTACCATATTGTAAGGGTGGAAAAAAGGATGGACCAAAAGGCTCTTTTTCAAAGCCTCTAGCTCCTCTTTTCCCTGCTGCTCTCAAATGACCACTACTCTGCTGCCANGGAGCCTTTGGACAATTGCTTTCTGAACAAACTCAGCAGCTGAGGCCTCTACAGAATTTCTGTTTTTAAAGAATAAAACCTAGGGCTCCTGTTGTCCTGATGACTGTCTTTCAGAACAGGGCAAGCGTTAGGACACTTGCATTGTGTCTGGGAAACCTGAAGAAATTAATTTAATTATTATTCATGGGAAAGACGTATTACAAATGGAATTTCACCAAATTAAAGACCAAATGTTAATAAAAGCCACGTGAAACTACATGAATTGGGAACATTTGGCTCTCCCATTCATAGAGGGATAATAGAAAAATAATAATAGGAAAAGAAATGTTAAAATAAAAGGGTAAAAAGTTTTGTTTGCTCTCAAATTGATGCATAGATTGATGCACAAATTTACATGAAATAATTAAGATATATATTTATAGCGTCCTCAAAAGCTATGGGAAAGCTGTACTATAATAATTATGCTTTTCATGTAGCAGTTAACATTTTTCTGTTTTACACACAGTTAAGCTATGCAGTTACTTCTCCATCATCACATTAACATTTCTGTTCCTTCAGAGCTTTTTGTCTGGCTCTGCACACTTCATGCTCTAGATACTGCAGCTCCCAGTACTTAAAAATGATTTACACAGATTACACAATGCTTCATTTATGTATAAAAATTATACAAATGCACTGGAGTATGAATTGGCAAAACAGAGTCAGCTTTATGCAGTACATTTTCCAGTTTCCGTAGTATTTTCCTAATTCTGTCAAGTTAATTCATGTACTGCTAGATACTTGACTTTTAAACAGACTCTGATTGTTGGTTCGAGAGCATTATAATGAATGTTATTTGTTCCCCTTCATTATTATGCATTTGTAAATGGCAATAGTCATATCCCACCAAAGGAAAATAGTTTCCTACCATAGGAGAGCTCTGGTTCTTTTCCTCAAAACTCTGTGTTTCCCTTCATAAAGAGAAGCCTCATAAAATTTAACCATAAGAAGGAACCAAGAAGCATAGAATTTCTCAGACTAATCCTGATACTATTTGCTGATACACAACTTTTTTTTTTACTTTTTTTTTCCCAGCCGTCTTTTCCCGATCCTTTCCTACTCTTGCATTTCACCTCTCACCAGGCTGGGCTTTATATTGCTCATGGATACTATTTCAGTTTAAATCACTGAACTAGCCAAAGATTTGACCATCCAGGTCATGCTGAATACTAACTGGAGGCTGTGGATCACTGGGATAAATAATCACTGAGACCTGCATCCCAGGATGGAGAATAACAAACAGCGAGGGTCGTAACAGCTGCCAGGCTCAAAAAGAAAAAAAAAAAAGTTTGGAAGTGTTTCTGAACCATTGTTACCAGGATCTGAACATTTCCCACCTTTCCCTGGGTGGTTGTTACACGGCTGAGGGTCTCCCTGGGTGTTTCTGCCCCCTCTTCCTCCTCTTGTCCACCTCGGAGCAACAGGATGCTCACCTGGGCACCAGTCAGAGCACCAACCCACTGAGCACCACCAGGACCAGAATATTGCCCTTTCTCTCAAATGTCCTCTTTCTGTTCACACCCACCACCTCCATCCGGTAAATTTGATGAAGGCCGTGTCAGATGGGGAATAAGGAGAACGTTTTTACTTGCAGGAAAGCACAAAGAAGGTGCAGATGAATAAAATCTGAGCTTAAATTTGGCACATTAAGTTAACCTTTAGACTAGATATTTTAACATGATCTTCCTGCTGAGCCTAATATGAATAATAATGTAATAATTAGCGCTGAGCCTAATGGTAAATGGAGCATACTTATTTTCCCAAGATTAATGTGTTCACCTGATGCATGACTTCTTTCTTGATGCCCATGAGTGAAGTCTCAGGCTCACCCATGGTGCTTTCCCCATGCTGTGGACTCCATGGGATAGGCCAGGTAACACCACACCTACATCTGCCTTGGCTCCCACGGCTGAGCCATCTGCATCCAGCAAGGAGAAGGTCTGTCCCATAACCAGAAACAGGTATCAGATGCAAGGAATAGTTCCATAACTGTATTTTCAAGATATAAAAAGTATCAATGGGTTTGATTTACATATCTGGATATTCACAGCTTACGTTTGTAACGATGACCTTCGAGTTTGGCGTTTCCTGGCCGTTAAGGACCAGTGAAAGCTAAGGGCTGGAGGGTTCACCACAGCTTTTACCCCAACTCATCATTAGCTGTCAGGAAATGCCTACTCCATTGGTCATCACTCCTCAACTGTGCCCAGAGAGTCCACCTGTGAAATGCACCCTGGGTGCATTTTAAAGCATTCTAGGAGTGTGTCAATGAAAATATTAGCAATGACCTCTTTTTTTTCTCTCTCTAGTGGTGCTGTATGCTATTTGAACTTTTAGAGTAAAGGCTGTTTCAACGTTTTTCCATTATACAATTCTCCTCCTCTCCCCCCCAAAAAATGGTTTATAACCGTGCAATAAAAATTCACTCAGTTTGAGTCTTGGCAAACAAAGTTTTAAGTCGGAAAAAAAGTCACTAAAGCCAAGTTGGACTTTAAAGAGCGTAAATTATGAAGGAAACTGATTTTTCTTAAATACATTTTTGTGCTTATACAAATGAAAAACAGAATATTTCTTTATATTTATTGAACCTTGATCACCATTCACAAAATAAGTTCACTGTTAAGTGTGTTTTCCTTGGCCCAAAAGTAGAGGCATGTTAGGTGTATTATTTATTGTCAGACTATGGAGTTGAGAAAGGTGGTTCCTAAGAAAGAAAAATAATCATATGAATGATTAACTTAAGCTTGAAATAAAGCTCATGAGATTGTCTACATGCTAATGAGGCACAGCATTAATTTAAATGAAATGCAAACTGTCTACCAGTCTCAAGAACTTGGGGGCCCATTTTAACTCACCATGGATGATATACCATACTTTTATCTACCTTCAAGGAACCTACTGGAAGTAAAATGCTCCGATAGATCTCGTGGTTGCTTTAGAAACGCCTTTGAGATTGGTGAGACAAGCTGAAAACAGCCAGTGCCTCTGGATGAGTGCAACTGAAAAGTCACAATGGCACTGCAACTGAAAGGATGCTGTTCACAAAAACTTACTTTGCTGTGACTAAACAAACCCCTCATGGATGCCATGTAAGGCAGATTAATTATCTTATCATTCTGATCTCGGGGAGGGAAGGTGCTGTTACCAGAAAAGCATCTCAAAGTGTCCAGAACTTAGTCATTCTGCTGTGTGGAACAGGTAAATGATGTTTCAAAGCCAAGCAGATAAAAAGTCTCAGTTCAAAAACACATGAAAATGTCTCATTTAGTATCTTTATACACAGTCTGTTTGATGTCTCCTTCCTGTTTAAGCACAGGAGCTCTCAGCTGGAATAATTCCTGAGAGGATTTCAGCTGCAATCATTGTAAAAAAGTAACAGACCAGAGGCTTAATTAGAGATGAAAAAATTGTAAAGCATTTAGCTCTATTAGTGATCTTAACATATGAAAACAGAAGTGCCTGAGAAGGAAGATGAAGGGAAACATGAGCAGAAAGCCAAGATCTAAAGCAAACCCAATGGTGTCAGATTCCATACCAAACTCCCGGAGCACTTCTCTTGTGAAAGATGCTCTGACCTCTCCTCTGAGTGCAACAAGTTCTCCTCTGTCCAATCAAATGCTGATACCTTTTTAAAATACTTTTTGGCACCCTCTTTATTTTCAGCACAAAGAGGCTTTTCAGGAATTTGCACCTACTGCTCAGCCAGTCTAGAATCAGTTTAGGGGACTGAGGGACCTTCACCTGTCCCCACTTTCAGTTATGAGATTACCTGCAAATACACCCTGAAATCTGTCACTTCATCCATTACACTGTGAGCAAAGATGAGCAAAGTCTGAATGGCCAACTGTGCTTTCCCCTTGTCTCAACCTCGGTAGGTATTTACAGTTTTGTATATATAAAAAACCTCTTCTCTTTTCTTTTTCTGACAGTCCCTGCCCAAAGTCATCAGGATGCTGCAAGCTTGAAAGGAGCATGGGGAGGGTGAGCAGCAAGATAACTCCTGTTCTGACTACTGCCTATTCCTGTACTGAAGACATAAAGGGTTTCCCACCTATTCCTTTGCCTGCCTTTATCATGTTATCAACTCTCTGCTGTCATATGATGCTTTTAAACAAAATACCTCAGATTTGGGAAGCTGAAGCAGACTGCCTCAATGCAGTTTGATTATTTCCTCTCCAAAACAACAAGCCTTTATAAAATGCCAAGGTAGAATTGAAAACTGCTGCTTAACGGCATGAAGAAAGGTCCAAGAGTCATCTTTCCTGATTGTTATTGTTAATGTTGCATCGTTAATGTTGTCACACAGTTGTTCTCTGGCTTTGACATTGGCAAGTCATTTACTCGGTTTCTCCTATTTCTAACTTTACACTGATGTAAATATATCTAGTATATATTATGCAGCATGCATTATTTATTTTATAAATACAGAATAAATAAACAGGCAAGGTAGCCAGTGTAAAGAACTCTGAAGACCTTCAGTAGAGGTACATATGTACAAAGGATTGAAGCCATAATCAATAGCCACAATTTCAATATTTCATCCATTTATTTCAATATACATTGTGTGCCATTGATAATAGAGAATTAAAGGAGAACAGAACATTTTCTCAAGAGTTATAATCTCGTATAGATGTTCAGTGTTACGCCAAGAATAAACTTGTGGAATACAGTCCGTACTTTTTTTCAGAGATTAGTATTCATGAGAAAGTAAGAAATGTATTCTATCTTGTACTGTTTCCCACAACAGTCTGACATAAAATATATTAGCAGAACTTTGGCAAGCCTCTAATATAATAAAATATTCAGTTTACAAAGCAGAAAATATGCCTCGGTTTCTTCCATAAATCTACAATAATAGGCACTTGTGGCAAAAAAATACATTTCTGAACAGAGAGAAAACACAGATTACGGCATAATCATGATGTAATTGGTTGAAAGCCACCATGGCTCTTTTCTGCTGCAAAGCCATATAAAAGGTTTGTGACTATTTTAAGTTCAGGATGAAATGAAGTGAGAGGAAGCCTCCACAGATTTAACTTTGCTGGAAGTCACATGAGCAGATGAAATGAGATCAACTTGTAAAGTAAAGGCAAGCTGTGGCTGGAAAGATTTCCTCATGGCTGCTGCCTTAGTAAGCTCAGAGGGGAGCTAAAGTGACGTATCCCATTAGTATGTAGTTAGTGGGCTGAACACATCATGCTAATTTTCTACCGTGCACGCTTACATCACGTCAATAAGGTATAGATGGGAGCTTGTTCACTGATCAGCATGGCAATGTAACCTTGAAACCTCCAAAATACCAGTGCAGAAGTTCCCAGCCAACGCCGCACATGTGGCTCCTTCCATGAACAAACAAGGGATTTTTTTCCAGGAAGAAGTATTGGAAATCACTCACAAATGTGCTCCATTGATCCAAAACATTTATAATCAGTTGACTTTGGTTTTGGGCACAGGGTTTCCATTTGCACATGCACGCAGGCAGGCAGATCCTCCCTGTCTCCCTCCCTGTCTCCCTCATGCTTTCTTATAAAAGCAGCTGCTATTTCCCGACTGGCTTTCTTCCAAATTCGTGAACTAATTTAATCTGGCACCTTTTAACTCATTTCATTTTGCCCACCACAAAACTAGACACAAAAAAAAAAAAAAAAAAAAAAAAAAAAAAAAAAAAAAAAAAAAAAAAAAAAACAGAAAAAAAAAAAATACAAAAACTTCCAGGGGATTGAAGGATTGAGGTGGACAGAGGAGAAAACTAAATGTCCAGGGGGCCAAGTTTACCAACGCTGGTGTATAAAACATACGGGGCTACCAAAAATTCTGCATTGTGTGTGCAATGTGCTCCCACAGAACCAAAGGGCTAAGCTGGAAATGACACCACTGTGCTTGTTTGTGAGTTTCCCAACCTGAGCCCAAGGTGGCACCTCCATGGCATCACTGCTTTGGGGCCCCAGTTCAGCGCCTGCACGCAACCTTAAGTTGGAAAAAAGGTCACTAAAGCCAAGTTGGACTTTAAAGAGCGTAAATTATGAAGGAAACTGATTTTTCTTAAATACGTTTTTGTGCTTATACAAACGAAAAACAGCCTCCCACTCCCAAACAAACAGCCTGCCACCTCTCCAAGAATCCTCATGTGAGGTGGGTGAAACACCCACCAGGACACTGTCCACGTTGTTACAGGATGCTGCCACACTCCTGTGTGAGTGGGTGAAAAATTCTGGGACTTTGTGCAGGTTTCCAGATGCTGTGGGGAGGCAAAGGCACCCACAGCGCTCTGCCAGGTGACAATATCCCCCTGACAGCAGAGAGGAAACTACAACCCGAGTGTGGCTGTCACAGCTGGGCTCCCGCTCCGGTGGTGAGTCAGCACAGCTGTGCACTCCCCCAGTGCCCCACAGCCCAGCTGTGGGAACAGCATCCCAGCGTCACAGCGAGGAAATGTGTGGCTGCAGTGAACAGCCATTGAGTTTCTTTCCCAGGAGCTCTTAGAGCAGCTCAGAGCAGTCCTTCAAAAGGTGTAAGACATTTGGTAATAAGTGCTATGAATAGTCCCAATTTTTCTCATACTCCTAGGAAGAAAATGGCTCAGCTTCTCAGTCTTGATGGTGTAAAAACACCTTAAGAGAAAGACTGAAAATACCTAAATTAGATCAACCCAGCTGCGTCCGCTACAGCCACTGAAGGATCAGGAACCCTCATGCAACTGACATACAATTTATGTGGCATGATATGCTTGTTGTTTCATACAGCACCTCAGACAAATCAGTGTGACATTATTTCTGTACTACCGCCAGGTAGAATAAACCTAAATAAAAGTTAGATAAATAAAAATAATCCAGAAAACCCAGATGAATGGCTTCAGTTATAATCCATCCGGCCAAAGCACTCATTGTGATCCTCCATTCCCATTACAGGACGCAGCAGACACTCATATCCTGCCAAGGCAGCATGGAGGGGGAATATTCGAGCATCCTCAGATCCTCACATTCTTTGCTGCACATGTTGCATCTCCCTTGACCCAGCTCATGACATCCTTGCTGACAGGACTACCACAAAGTGCCCGCTGTGTCCAGTCATGGCCCTTTCAGGGTAAAAAATCATGGAACCATGGAATCGTTTAGGTTGGGAAAGATCTCCAAGATCATTGAGTCCAACCATTAACCCAGCGCTGCCAAGCCCAGCACTAAACCACGTCCCCAAGTGACATGTCCACACACCTTTTAAACACCTCCTCAACCCCTTCCCTGGGAAGCCTGTTCCAATGCTTGGCAACCCTTTCAGCGAAGAGATTTTTCCTCACATGCAATCTAAACCTTCCTGGTGCAACTTGAAGCTGTTTCCCCTTATCCTATCACTCATTGCTTGAAAGAAGAGACTGCCCCTCACCTCTCAGGGAAGTTTGGAACCCCGTTAAATGGATAGTATGTGGTTGCTCAGAGTACCTACCGTTCTCCACAGTCAACCACTTGGAGGTCCAGAGTGGAATTATTTGATGTGCCACATTACAGATTCGGGTGTTGCAGCTGAGGTGGCAAAAATAACTGACCCAGCCAGCAGAAAGAGGGGCTTACATGAAATTAGATGAAATTATCCACGAGCTCCTGCTGGGATAAGGCTGGGAAGGTGCACATGACTGGAGAGGGGATAAGAGTCTTCTGACACGCTGTGATGAGATTATTTTGTATAAACAGTCACTTGAGATTCATCTCTGTGTGTTTTCACAGTCAGCCTTGTCAGAGGAGGATCTGAATAGCTACAGTGATGTGACACAGGACTGGCACAATTTCACAGCTCCAAAAATCCCCCTCTTCCACACGGGCAACTCCCAAAGGCACTAAGACTGTTGTCACAGTAAACTAACAAAAAACCTAAACAAAACTTCCCAAATTGCTGCTGCTTTGTAACGAGATTTTCCAAGGGGAAAACCAGGAAAGTTTTGGCTTTTTCTTCTCCATATGGTCCTAAAGAGGAAGAAAGCTGGGAATGATCCCACCTCGACTGTTTCAGTGGACAGCCATCCCTTCTCCCATCTGCATCAGCCTGACAGGCATGTTTATCCTTCCTTAAATAAGGTTCCCTTTCAGTTTCTGTAAATTATTTTTATGAATTCAGGCTAACAGTGAACAGGTGAAATGTCTCAGGAAAGACAATGTAATCTCTCTGACAACTCGTGTTCCTCCTCAAAATATCGAGAGAGTGGGAGCACACTGGTGACAGCAGGAACACAGGAGAATGCTTTTTCACTCAGACAAAAGAAAAAAAAGAGTGCAGCTTGCAGTCAAATATAGTGCTGACACCACTAACAAGAAGTGAATGCTTTCAAATTGTTGCCTATATTTTTTCAAAACCTGAGCAAGGTTTTTTTCTGAGATCATCATCCATTGAATCCTAAGGTTGTGTCGGGTATCTAAGAGGGGAGTTATACACTCACTCACAGGAACACAAAAAGAAGTGGAAATCTCATGACATCTGGACTGCCTCACTAAAAAGGATATACAAATAATTTTTTTTCAATGTATACCTGTAATTTTTAAACTCACTTCAAGGACATCCTATTTAGGTAATGTCATCTAAAGCTACAGAATTTGCTGATTTTCTTTCACCAGGAAAGTTTTACCTGAAAAACAGACTAAGTAGGAGAAAGCTCAAGAAAACCTCTAAACACTGTGCTGATTAGAAAGTTTTGTTGGGTAAGTTTGTTCATTAACCTCACTAACACCTTTGCCAACAGAGCTATTCTCTTTCTTGCCTACACTGACAACCCTCTGCTTTAGCAACATAACATTCTCGAACTTGGAAAAGAAACTTCAATTCTAAAATTTCTCTTCAATAAAAGCAAAAACCACTTATGTCTTAAGCATCTTTTCCAGTCACCAGCTCACAGTCATTTGAGTCCAGAGTAACCAACTCCTTCCATTAATGCCAGTGGGTCTGGTTTGAATATCATCATTAGGAAATCTTTCATTTTTACCCTTAGATATAATGTAAATTGTAGAAACAAATAAAATATACCAATATACATATGTTGCATATTGTTGAAGTAATATGTTATTACAATGCTATCATCTAATAGTTGCAAATTATAGCTTGTAAAATTATGATATACAGAGGTTCCTCTTGATAAAATTGTTGGAGGTCATAAATAAACATAACTGTGTGCCCATCTCTATACAAGTACACAAACCAAACAACCTTTTCCTTCACTTGCCCAATTTAAAATGTTTAGAGCCTTCACGCCTTTGCATCACGTTTTTTCCAAAGGAAATCTTCTATACACAGTACCTTCCTATTGCTGTATGACTAATAAACCCTTTTTGACACTGTTCACATATAAATAAATTTAAACTAGGTTTCATACATGTATGTCTCTCTTTGAAATGAAAACTGAAAATTATTCTTCTCCACTTTGTGTTGAAATTGACGTGCTTGTTTGTTTGTTTGTTTGTTTGGGGTATTTTTTTGGTGTCTAGAAACAACTCTGCTTGAACCATTCAAAGCACAAGACTGTTTTCAATACGAACAGAAGCTTTGAGGGAAATTCTCAGCATTTACTGAAGCCTGGTAGGGCTGGCAAAAGAAATTAGGAGCAGCTGCAAAAATTACTAATGCAAAGGGAGGCAATACATCATAAAACATGAAGTCAAATACCTCTTCAAATTATGGAAGTTGACAAGAGGCAGTGATTTACCTGCACCTCCTCCAAACCAGCTGAGACGGTGCAAGGGTGTCACAGTCACACTGACCTGAGCTGGTAAGAAACCAGAGGGATACGAGAAATGTGAGGCTGTGAAAGGGAAGGACTATCACTTTTCCCTCTAGTCAAAGTACAGTCTCAAGGTGTTTGGTTACAGCAAAAAAAGGTGCCAAATCATCAGAGGGAACAGACTATGATGAGAGCCATAAATTTATTTAGATTGACTAAAATTTTCACCATTCGACTTCAAGCAGAAGAACCAAATATTTTTTCTTGCAACTAATCTGTTTTGACTCTACGAAAAACATTTTCATTGCAATGAAGTTATTAAAGTCTTAGCACTTACTGTTTTGCAGTTAATATAGGAACTTTTTTCTTCCTGCCTGCTAGTTTCTCTGTAATAAATTTCTTTGCACAGGTCGGCTCTTCACTCTGGTTCTCTTATTACTTCATTTGAGAGAATGATTTATTTTAAACCCCAAACCAAACATAGGACTGAAGAGTAGAGGTTAAGAAATGAAATAAAAAGAAAACAGACCTTCACCTTTCATTATGCTTGTCTTAAGTATCCGCTTTATTAAACTTACTCAGTGTTTAAGTCTGGTTTATTAAAAACCATCAATGTTTAGTTTATGCTATTTTTAAAGCAGTCTGCACTGTGTAATATTTAATAGGCTGTCCAAAACCAGATTTTTTTGTTGTTGTTTGAAAAGCAAACAAAGTTAGAATGCTCCAAGCTAACCATTTGTATTAATTAGTTAACATTCACGTAAAGCTTGGCCAATATCATATCAAGTTAATTTTATAAACCAAAATCTGAAGTGTGTTTATTGCGTCTGGCGTGGCTACTCATTAAAGATATAATCTGGTTCCCTACTAGAAGTCTCAGCATAGATTGACACTTACATCAGTGTTTAACCATGCCCTCTATCTGCATGAAAATCTCCTTACGCCGCCAAGATCATGTAAAGGATCACCTGTCAGAAGTGACCTGATTTGCTGTTCTGCCACTAAAATCTCAGCTGATGCTGCTGATCAGGAATGACTTTTAATCAGGTCCATTTTAATATTTATGAAACATGTATAATATAATTATATATATATATCTATTGCACTTGATGTAATCAGTGTGAACTCTGGTATGGATTTAACTGAGGCGAAGGTTTACTTACAGTGAATTTAGAAGCAGGATCCAGCAGCAGCAACTACTTTTAAAATGTTGCTCCCGTGATGTCCATGGGGAATGCTGTCATTTTGGTCATCAAGTGTTACTAGTTCTGAAGGAGTGTAATTGTAGCATCTCCACGGCATCATCAATTTTAGAAGCGGGGAATTTGCTATGAATCATGTGCATCTCTTATTTGGTATTGGGTTTTGCTATTTCTTTGTATGACACAGTTTAGAAAGCTACAGCAAGAAATGTAGCCAGAGAAGGCCTGTTTTCTCTGGTCCTTATGACTGTTGAACACATGATAAGAGCAGTTATATCTGATAAAAGCAGGTCTTTCTCAGCTCTGAATAGCCAGTAGCTATAACTGGAAATACAGCGCGTAGCACAGGATGAATATATTTGTCTAAAGAGGTTCCTTGTGCCTTTTTAGATGCTATAAGACACAGTTTTCCTGCCATCTGACCGAAAATAGAGAGGAATTTTTAAAACCATTGTCACTGCTGAAGAGATGCCTCAGACAGCAGTGTCAGTCCCAGCTGAAACCTGTATCTATGGAAGCCTGACAGCTCCTCCTGCCTTGGAGACAAGACCCTTTAAGCCCGAGCCCATTGTGTTTCCAACACCACTGCTCTCAGCCTCCCTGGAGCGGGGACCTGTTTGGTGTCTGCCAGGACCGTGTGAGAACTCAGCGGGGTGACCACCAAGTCATCTCTTGGTTCCCCGCAGCCATCCTACCTTCGAGCCCAGCCACAAGCCAATCACCCCATTGCCATCTGACATCCCAGCCCCCGAGGGTGACCAGCAGACTGCACGGTCCTCACAGAGTGGGCGGCTTGCAGCCCACACAACTTCTCCTTCCCCAACCTGATTTTTGCCTGACTGTGCCCACCATCTCACTTTGGTGATGCAGCAAAGCTTCGCCAAGGGCAGTGGGTTTGGTGGCACCCACGTGAGGGACCCTCTGCAGCCACCAGCGAGGGCCAACACTGTCACCAGGGGCAGCCAGGGGAACGATGCACGCACAGGCGAGCCCACGCACTGTCCCGTAACTCAGCCAAATGAAGCAGGGCTCGCTGAAAGTCCATTTCCCTTCCCCTGTAAAAACATATCGGTGTTTTGCAAAGGCAAACAAAAAAAGCCCCAAACTTTGTTCCGTGTCAGAATGAAAAGTGGACATTTTTAAATTCCCAGTAGATAAAGCCATATTTGAGCAACCCCAAATTTCTGGACCTCACAAGTTGCCACACAGCAGAGTCGTTGTTGCCCTTCAGTCAGCTCTAATTATGAACTAATTGAATGGGTTTTTGCCTCAGACATTTCTGCGAACAGCCTTGAACTACAGAGTCAGAGCCGAACTTCTTCGTTTAAAAGGCTTCTTCTGCCTCTATACTCAAACAGATTGCACACCCCTTTGGAATGCCCTGGAAAGTAGGTAAATAATTCAAAATTTGTAGCTCTCCAGCTTATCCTGACTCTAATGTCTAGCACCTTATAGAAATAACAGAGAAAGGAAATAAATGCAAGAGGGAGAAGTCATAAAAACAAAGCTCTAGGAGGTTCCCATGTAAGGTCACCGGAGGAGTGGAGAGCATTGTTTTTCTTCTTCCTAACAGAGGAGCCTAAATTTAATATCTCTTTTCATTTTCTACTTTACTCTGCTCTTTTCCTCTCAGTCTCCGTCCTCCTCCTCTTCCTTTCTTCTCCTCCAGTCTGAAATTCCATTCCCAGCCATATGTTTCTCATTGTGATCCACCTTCCATTTTTGGTCATATAGCAAAATGTGGTTTGAAGATCCAAGAAAGTCAGAGCGTGTTGACACAAGGACGTTGGATTCTAGGTTTTGTCAACACTGAGCTGAAGAGATTTAGGCCTTGAATCAATTTTAGCCTCCTTGACCAAGGAAACCCTGCAGAGAGTCAGACTAAGATCAACGAGAGCAGATTTCCAAGCGAACAGAGCCATATAAGTATATCTTGCATAACAGGGGAGTGTTTTTTATTTTCTGTATGAACTACCCTTGCTCCAATATTAAATTCAAGCACCATTCAATTTTGCCTGGCATGCAGCTCCTTTAAAAGAGACACAAAAGCTTTCTTGTAGGTGATAGGCAGTAATAAGACCCTTAAGACAAACTCGATTTTCAAACATCAGATGGGTTGTTTTTTTTTTCTTTTCTAGAAATTGAGGTAAATAATAAACCCAAAACAGCTCCGAGGTCTCGCAGTGATCTATTTCAAAAGTGGCGGGGCTGACAAGTGACAGAGAGTGCCACTCTTTTCCCAGATGGCCCAAGGAATTTCCTGTTAAATCACTGTGCTCCCAGACATTTGGGCACGTGAAGTAGGTCTACCAGCTAAAAGTCCATCCCCGACCTTGGGATTCAACTAAAAACATGTGTATAAGGCTGGGTAATGGAAGAGGGTGTAGGGGAAGGAGAATTAAACTGATGTTGACATTATTTGAAATGTGCTTTAATTCATGCTCTGCCAGATCGCTGAAGATTAATCTCAAACTGTTTATTTTAATGTATCATATTTCTGACTTCCAGCTAGCTATCAGCTGGTGTAATATAAGCTTTAATTTTGGCACCACCGAGTCTTCATCGTGTTTACATTTTCACTCACACTTTCTTTGGTTCTATCATAAGCAATTTCATGATTTAATGGCACTTGCTTTCCTGAATAAGAACCAGTGTAGTTAATTGTTGGAGGTGGGAGAAGGACTTTTTATAAACTACCTATTTTCCATGTGTAGTTGCTTGCAACGTCGAGGGCTTGGAAGATCCCTTAAGTCACACATCCACTTCTGAGGGAAAGTGGAAATGAAGCAGAGGATTATCTGTTTTTAAATTCTGGATTAAGGATCAGCGTGATCTGGACAAACCTGAAAAGTTTTAATCATTTTTCTAGCTAACACTCCCAACTCCACGTTGAAAATATCACACTTTCGTTCAGCTCAAACAGAGCTACATTATAACACAGAAATAACCAGGAAAACCCTGTCAATATAAAATCGTGACAACTCGGGGGAAAAAATAGATATTTTGCTGAACAGAGCTACTCTGCAAAATCCAGTCTGGGAAGGAGCCTGGATTAATTCATTTGAGCTGAGTATTTTTAATAACATGAAAACATTGCTTCTTGAAATTAGAGTACACTAAGATAGGCAGACCCTTGCAGATCCTGATGGCCATGGATGGGAAGTGCTCACTGCTGTCACCTCACTGACTGTGCAGACAAGAGCTGCATTCCCAGCTTCCCTAGGATAGGACTGGCTTCTTGCTCCCTTCATCCTGACAAAGGACAAAGCCCAGCTCTGCACTCCATTTACAACTGGTGGTCTGGATTTGGGATCTGTGGCAGGTTTCCAAGATGACATACTGGTGCGTTCAGATGCCTCTAATGAGTGGCAGTGACACATCTAAGGGGATTTTTTACAAAACACATGTATATAAAGCTCGAGGACTCATGTTTTACACGAGACAGCACAGCCTGAAGATTCAGCCTTTATAAGCAGGGCAGTAATGCTGAATAGTCCCAAACTACGCCCCAACTATTACAACTTGCAGAACACTGCAGGACCTCACAAGTGTGGAGACACACAAACAGGAGGCAAGATACATCAGAACTTCTAGCCAGCTTTCTTGGCTTGAGGAAATTTCCCAGCTAGAGAAAGTTTCGCTGATTCGAGAGCACACTAGAGAAATTCAAACATTTTGAAGGTGCATAAACCTGCTAAAGTACAGTTAAAACTTTTTGTAAAATCTACAGATTTTACCCTCTTGGGACAGAATTCTCATATAGCATCTATGGGAGAAAATGAACTGTGTAAGGGTAAGAAAACCAGAGAATGAGAAATTATGAAGAAGGCAATAAAAAGAAAAGGAGACGACTCTTAGACCTCACACAGCCACTGTTAAACAATGGGGAGAAAATCTTCCAGGAATTCAGCAAGACCTGAGAAGGAATAGAGGGTCTGCTGGAACAAATGGCTGCTGGCTCCAGTTCCATTGAATGACCTTGACTGTGCACATTAGAGCTAGTTGTTACATCAGGCACTGAAATAGAGAACAGACCATAAAAAACCCTGAACATTTCCTCCCATAAGATTCCTTTGTTATAGGACTCTTTTGTAACATTTAGTAATAATTTCCTCTCTGACAAATGTTCTTGTGCAAATTATAATGCCATTATGTTCTGATGCGAGCTTTCCCCTCGTTTCTTGGTTAATTCATCTTTATGGAAGCTCTTCAGCTGCCAGCCAGTGCTGGAAAGTTATTAATTCCAAGTGACTTTAATAATGCATGGGAGCTGAGGAGAAGTTGAGCAAACTCTCAAAATATTTCTTTACCAACACTTGAATGAATTATATATTGGTCCTCTAATTTCTTTTTCTTTGCTGGAAAACCTTCACCTGGATCTCTGCCATGATCCATGGGGTTTTCAGCTCTGACAAGGTAGGTTGCCAGTAGGAAGCGTAGGAAAGATTGGGAGTGAGTCGGCTCTTTATTCCCCATTTACATGCTGGGTTGATCAGAGAGTTACTGTGAAACCTCTGCTCCTTTCTACACAAAATGTGAATTTTGTTACATGTATAGCCGGGCCAAGGAAGTCAGAAAAAGCAAGTGAGAAACAGGTGGTTGGCCACAGCCAGCTATCAAAGTCAAGGTGTTTCAAGGCGGCATGAATTTATTGCCCAGCTATTAATCCTCTTCTTATTGTCTGGATTATTGCTCTCGCATTTTCTTCCTCCCTACTCTGGTATATCCATAAGCCCTCACTCATCCTCCCTAAGCTGCAATTTAGTGGTGTGAAAACCTTCATAAATTATTATTGTGTCTGCTTCACTAGCAGAAAACCTGTGCTTGGTCTGAATAAAAACTTGACAAGAAGGTGTAAAACGACTGCTGCACCAGAAAAGGCTGACCTTGGGAATATATTTAATACTCCCACAAAATATGGGAGAAAAACGTTTATAAAGTAATTTGTAGGAAAATCAGATTGCAGGAGGTACCAGATTTTCGCTTTAGATTATCTGACGTCCAGTACCTGGCAAGCGCTTATCTGATCAAGGAGAAAGATACTCTCTGGCTCTGAACAACCTCAGAGGAACCCCACAAACGGGAGCTTACTCATCCTAGAGAAAGTTTCCCGGGGTAGGGAGTATTTCACTCTTTTGCGAGTTTCCAAAAAGACTCTTCTGGCTGGCTGTGAAAATCAGCGTGATCTCTTTTCTTCTGTTTAGCTTTGCTCAAGTTTAACACAAACAGCTTAGATTCTGTGTGGTTACTGGAACAAAATATACTGCCAAGGACTGAAACTATTAAATCTTTTCTTTTATCTGTTCCTCATGGCTATCACATGCCCAGACAAATTAGATTGTTCATAACAGTCTGAGCTTAATAATATTTTCCTTGTTAAAAGGGAAATACTTGTGATAACATATGTAAAGATGAACCTCTCCACAGTGATTTTATAGCTTTTCTTTTTTCCAATGAGGCTAATGAAACAGATTCATAAAGCTGAATATTTTTAGTCTTGGAAGACATATGCATTTGCAGGGATGCTATATTTAGATGCTTGCTCGGGAATTTCAAATCATAAAATTAAGTACCTTCTTTTTAACAAATTAATTACACCAAGGGGCAGTTTTGGATGGCTGGAGACCTGTCCCATAACACGATCAGGCAGATGTTGCTCACTTAGCCATCCTGGGATTAATAGTCTGAGTGACAGGGGTATTGGTTCTTCACCAACAGGGGCCATTACATTCAGCATCCACAAAAAATCCACAAAGCATCCCACGTGTGAAAGAGTGGTAGAGGCAAAAGCAACCTGGTCTAGTGGAAGGAGTCCCTGCCCATGGCAGGGGGCTTGGAACTAGACACTTTTTAAGGTCCCTTCCAACATTCTCGGATTCTGTGTTGCAGGAATGACTTGGAAATCTAATCCAGCATTTCATCTTACTGAAGGGCAAGGACAAAACGCAAAGCATCTCAGGATCTGCTGGAACGGACCTGTCTCTGAGACTGCACTCCTCAGTGCCAGAACACACAGGACTGTGTCCCAAGGGGTCTGATGCAGCCCTTTGCAGTGAACCAATCCCACACTAGTTGAATTACAGTTCAGCCTGGTTGTCTAAAGACCACTTCTGTGTACACTTACCCCATGACGACTGTTCGTAAGACATCAGTGGCTGATAGACTCCTTTTGCATGGTCTTGAAAACCTAAAGAAAAAATAAGTGTCTTTAGCATTTTTGCTATCAAACAAGCAAATAATTTGGATTCTTCTTAGTACCCATCACTCCAGCCAACTGACTTGGGTTTTTTTGCTGTCTTATTTGTGCAGACATGACAACCTTCACAGCCTCAAGAGAAGCCGCAGCCCTCAATCGTGGGTCACACCACAGCTAAGCAATAGCCTGACACACTGATCTATTCTTTCCTCACTGCAAACTGTGACAAGAAAGGACCGTCTTGCAGTTTCTTGCTGTTTCTCTTTTTGTGCAACAAAAAAAGCCTGCCACCAACCTGCTCTCCGCTGGCAGTCCAAGAGTGTGACAGACGTCTCTGTAGCAGGAGAGCTGTACTTTTTAACAGTGAATACATCAAAGTGTAAATCTGACTACTCTGAAACAACAGCCAAAATGAAGATCTGTTTATGGTATTTTTCTGTGTTATGTAAGAGACTTCAGGCAAAGCTCAGATATATTTGCAAGTGCCGTGAAACCTCAGGTTACACAAGGTTTGTTTATCGTAGTGTTATCAGCTCTTGTGCTTGGATTCCTCCAATTTTTTTTTCATGTAATTGTAGTGTTAGAAAATCATTGCAGTGTGCTGAACCATCCCTTCATGAGGTCAGGGGAAAAAAAAAAACAACAAACACCTTGAAGTTGAGCCACCCAAAGGAGGGAGGTAGCAGTTCTGCTGATGAAGAGACTCAATTGCCCTCAATTGCCCAAATCACACCAGCATCTGGAGCTCTGATAGTGACCCCTGTGCTGACAGGACATATCTTGAAAACTTAAGCTCTGCCTTTCAATAGTAAAGTTGCTCATTGGGATCATTTCAGGATGTCTGGAGCAGATAGAGTACCTGTTGCCCTTGTTTAATTTTGCAATTAATTTTTTTATTGAAGTTTTAACTTTACAGAGTTTAATATTTATAATTTAACACTTATATTTTAATATTTATAAAGGTTTCCGTTAACATTTCTAAAGGACCATCTACTTTTGATTGCACGAGTATGAAATTCATTAGCCTTTCCTAAAACAAGGAAAAAGCTAAAGCGTTAAATTGCATAAAAGAACAATTAAGTTACTATCTATCCACAGAATTCCACTTTCCTAAAAAACGGGCATGTGGCAGAGTAAACTCTAATTCCTTTCAATTAGGACTAGTAATAATAACAAAAGAGATTCATGCAAATATTTTAGTAGCTGCAGTATTGTTGCAGCTGTAATGGTCTCAGGGCATAGGAGAGGAATCATGAGTAAGAGGACACAGTATCTTTTTATTAGACTGACTGACTCAGCTGTAAAACACTGGAAAATCTTGGACAAAGAACACATAGCTCAGAGGAAGAAGAAAACCCAAAAATATGGTAAATCAAAAGTAGATGTCCCCATGCCTCATAGGGGACCTCTTCAGACAGAGCTCCACTGGGGTTTCCATGAGGTTTCACCCCCTGCTGGGGTTCAGACACTGCACAGAACGGTGTGACAGCAGGGACCTAACTAAGTACAGCTGTACCTGGGCATGCTTATCATTTTAAAAGAAACATACTGATATATCTGTTAGGAGAGGTTATACAGCATCAGAGCCAGGCTAATGAGCTCCAGGGAACAAGCTAAGAGATGTCACTCAATGTGATTTGTTCCCCTGGAATTTTATTTATGACTGCTGTACTTAGAAGTACAGTGAAGTGCTGGCCAAAGCCAGACTTAAATCTAAATTTGGATTAACCCTGACTAAAGTTTATCCTGAAGAGGATGACTTAGCATATATCCAAGACTCAAGTAAACTGTTTTCTCTCTCATCCTGTCACGGCACTTGAGCCATGTGGAAGAAACTACAATTTAGTCATCTACTTAGGAAGGAAAATAAATTGCAGTGATTTATATTCAGGGTGTCCCATTAACTTGTAATGAAATGTGGGTGCTTATTACTGACATTAAATTTAAAACCTTAGGTAAAAGGTTTTATGGGCATATCCATCAGCTCAAGCACTTTGCACATTAAATCAAGATGGCATGCTACAAAACAGTGGCCAAAATTAGGATTCATTTCAGAAGGAAGATGTGATGAGGGATCACTGGTCCATCAAGTCTGTCTAACATTACAAAAAGTCCATCTTTGAGTTCAATTGACCCTTCCTTCCTACATGTGCCTCCAGCAGGACTCAGCTCCCAGTTCTCATAAGTTTTCCCATCAGCTTAACACATATAAACATGCGTGTAAACATAGAAAACCTCCAATTTTTAGACAGTCACATGTTCAGAACAATTTGCTAATCTTACTTTCACTGCATCGATACATATAGACAAAAAAATCCCTGCTCTGTTTAACAAAATGTTAAATTCCACAGCTGCAGATTCACTGATGCAACTACATTTCTGCATTTAATTCTGACAAAGGTAACAGGAGAAACAAAAGAAGACAAAAGAGTATTCTCCTTTTAAAGAGGCAATTGAAAGAAATGCTTTTGGATGCTAGAATTAATTGAACCCTAATTGTTTGAAATGGATTTCACAAGCATCTCAATGTTATTTCCAAAGAAACAAACGGATTTGGGATGTTAGCCTGAAGCACATTTTTTTCAAGTTACAAAACCAGAAGTTATTAAATGCAAATGAACGTGCAAGCTGGTCACCAGGAAGACAATGGAAACCTAAAATCAGGCTAGAAATGGGGAGTTCAACTGGAGAATTCAGCAATCGTCCATTTCCATACCAGAACGGAGAATCCAGAAAGGTTTTTGTTGGAACATAACCTAGCCTTGGTCTCAATATAAAGAGCTCTTGTAACAACGTATTTCTGCATTTCTTGTTGAGTCTGTGAAGATTGTGTTGAATAGAAGTGTCCAAGGATATAATAACTTGGAAAGCCCAGTGCTGAAGGCAGTTTTTATAGGTATTGACATCGAGGCAGCTTTCCAGACCACTAGACACCATGAGTGCTAAGAAATAGTAGAATATTAAGTCTCTGAATTTATTTTTGTTGTTGTTTGGTTAGTTTTTTTGGGTTTTTTTTCCAAGTTAAACAGAGAAAATAGGAAAAAACTATTTTAAGAGGGGTAAAGAAAACACTCTGCTCTGATCGAAAAATATTAAAGCAGAATATCTGACTGAAGAATTCAGATTCACACTTTGTTGTGTTACAGTGGCCACTCAGTTGAAGAAAAACAAGTTTTGTGATTTGTCAGATCATCACAAGTTTTGAAGTTCTCATCATAACGGAGTGTATTGCAATAAGAAACTGCTCTTTTATAGCAGGTTATAAGAAAACAAGAAGATTTGTGATGTACTTAAACGTACTATGCCAGGGGAGAGAAAACATCAGAGGATAAACAAATAGCATCTCAATTTTGTATATACAGGTGGTTTTATATTTCAACTGTAATATACATTAATATACTTTCTGTAGAGCAAAATCTTAAGCATCAACAGAACTTTTCTAACAGCCTTTTCTGTCAAATAGCTACAGCTGTAGTAACTTTAGGTTTTATTGTTCATGACTATGCAAAGTATGCCTGCACATCCAATAAATCTTCCCTTCTAGACTTTTGAGTTACAAAAGAAATGGTTTAACTCCGTCACCTTCTTCTTTCCTACTGACTAAGTTGTAAAATACTTAAAAATGAATTATCGTGTAGCTTCTCAAGCTGAAGTTTTTATGTAAATAGTCCACATACAATTTATAGCATTGTTGTTTGTGTAACATTCTAGCTTATTGGCATTTGTCCTATGAATATACTGTTTTGGAAATTATGCAGTAGTTGTTTTCCCAATACACCATTTAAAAAAAAATAAAATAATAAAAATCAGTCTGGTAAAATATTTTAAATTTAAAGATCAGGGTGAATATGTACTTTCATGAGGTAAGGAAACACTAGCTCCTTATTAGAATAATGGCTTTTGCAATTGTATAGGCATCCAGTGAAGGCCACAAGGCTCTGGGACAGGCACGAGTACTATTTATACTCAAGAGACCTTGGAAGTACTGACCAGCTCAGACTGACAGCAAGAATAGCCACGGCCTGAAGGAACAGAACACAAGACAGAAAGAAATGGGTGGTGTTGAAGGAGGCTGGACAAAGTGATGGGAATTGTCCTCACCTGCCTAACGTGCCACCAAGAACGGTCAACATCCCAATCCCAGAGCAGGGTATTTGCCCTGCTGAGCCCTCAGTGCTTTTCCCAGGGATGCACAGGAGTGGTTGATCCAAACAAGCAAAAACACACAAAGCAAAGGCACATGCAGAATCCAAGCTAAAAAATACAGAAATCCTGCTTGTATGAGAAGCACTAAAGGATGTTATTGCACATCAAGTCAGTCGAGCACGCTTCCTTCAAATTAGCCCTGAATTTGTTGTGCACTTAGTGCGCACAGAGCTTAAATATTTGCAACTTGTTTGAGTAGAAACACACAGCGTGAAAGCATGCTCACTAATATTAAAGACAATTCCGAAATAAACCAGTATCATCTGCAGGGTGCTGTCTGTGCTCAAGAAGAGCAGAAGGCTTCTTCATTCAAATAATGATCATGTTTTTGTTTAATCCCTGAATCTTTCTTTCTCTGTATTCCCTCAAGCGTAGCTAAGGCCCAGAAGATGAAAAATACCAGCAGCCCATGCCTTCCCTCAGGAGGAGGAGGTTGAAACGAAAAAAAAGGAGATGCCCTTATACAAACTCGAATGTGGATATAAAATAACAAGAATTAAATTATTCTATTTACCCAGAATAACAGGGGACTCATTTTTGTTGTGCAAGGTTGTGATTTGGCCACAGACTCTAACTGGATTGAGAAGAGATAGTGTTTTGTCTTCTCAGTACATTAAAAACATACACATATGACTTAAAAAACACAAAAATGAATTCCAAGAGGGTAAATAATGGATGCAAAAGGAGTAAATGAGAGAGAGGAGCAACAAAAAGGCTAAACTATACTCACAAAGGTCATTACTATACATAAATATCTTATCAGAGTCATATCCATCTCACTTTTATTAATGCAAGCTTTTAAAATATCAGTGACGTGGTATCAGTAATTTCCATTTGTTGGTGGTGTTGGACTTTTGCTTTAAGTGCTCAGTACAGTCTTGATTCTGCAACAACAAACTAAATGGAGAAACTTTCTCATTGTTCACCTACTCCCTCCCATAACTACCCTCCAGTGGAGATGCAAAGGTGTCCATTTGGAGTAGGTGTTTTTCCCACCGCAGAACACAAATTTCATCATGACACTGGAGAACCCTATAAAACAATGAAACCCTTGGAATATGCCATCCTTGAGATCCTTACTGATAGCATGTAACTTAAGCAGCTCAGGCAGAGATTTGAGCGAGGTTAGAAGTGATGTGCTGAGCAGAGGCTTCTTAAACCCCTTTGGCTCCAGTGACACTTTACCATCTGCACAAGGCTGGGAGGGATCAGGATTTAATTAGGAGTACAGTAGACATCAAGCCAGCATTTTAAAAGCATTCAGGCCCTAGGCTTCCTTCAATCACCTTTCCCCCCTCCAAATCTAATCCTTATGTCTCAAATTTCACAAACACTGGCGCTGCACTTTCCACATCCAATAGGCTATTCCACTCTCTTCACACTATTGTTTACCTGAAATTCATAAAGAGGAGCTGCTAACAGGACACTGTATGAAAAAGAATTGCATGCTCATGGAATGAAGGAGATATTGCGCACAGGCATAGGAAGGAGAATGTGGTTTAGATCATTAGGTGCCCCCCAGAACAGTAATTTGCATTTCTTTCCCACCTTTCATGCTATAGTTGGGAAAGATAACCTATATAAACACAACAGACAACAAATAAACCTGAAGTAAGATGTAGAAAATCAAGTGGACATTGCTTTACAGAGTAACAAGCAGCTTCTGATCCTACTAGTGTGGGGAAAATGTTTCCCCTTGTACACTGCATCAGAAACCATATTTTTTGGGATTAGGTCTGTAGGAGAAGAATCTTCAGTCTTCATCCCAATGTTGCCCAGCCAGCTGCTTCCATTTGCATTCAAAATGGATGGTACCTGGCACTCTCAAACACTTGAGCTTACCCAGGTTCTATAGATCAAGGATTTATTGCAGCAGTACTGGCTGGAATTTCACATTTATTTGACACTTCGAGCATTGAAACATTAACTCTGCCTTCCAAGCAAAGCAAAGCCATCAAAGTGTCCCCCGCAACTGTAAATACTAAATTTCTGTAGGAAGTCAATTTTAACATTTCACCATCAGGCCTCATGTTGCCACGTGCCATAGCCATAAATTCCCATTTCTCCCTGGATCTCCTAGGTTTTCTCCTGCCCACGCTGTGACCATCACCTCTCACCACTTTCCGCATGTCTCTCTGCCCTGTAGTGTTGGTGGACATGTCTGGCTCTCAGCTCATGGGGGAAGTGATCCCACGCTCTGACCTGGTACCAAGCTTATCAACCCATCACCCTGAGCTAAGCCTGACCTCCTGCAATCCTTCTTGTGTCTGTCTGCCCTCATTCTCCTGGCTAAAATGAGTTCTTTGGCCCATAGGCTTTATAAATATCATGGAATCACAGAACAGTTTGGATTGGAAGGGGCCTTAAGGGTCATCTAGTTCCAACCCCCCTGTCATGGGTAAGGATACCTTCCGCTAGACCCAGCTGTTCAGACCATCCAACCTGGTCTCAAACACTTTCAGGGATGGGGCATCCCCAACTTCTCTGGACATTCTCTCAAATGTGAACCTTAAGACTCTCCCAGACTGCCGTCCTGCTGCAAAAGCCTGGCTTTAAAGACCCTTCCCCAGGGGATTAGGCACGGGATGGAGGCAGGCAGGCAGACAGCAGCACACCAGGCACTGCACAGCACAACTTTCTCTCCCTTGCTCTGCTCAGCAGGGACGTTACAGAAGCTTGCTCAAAGGCTCCTGCCTGAAAAGAAAGCCACAAACAAGGTCTTTTTCTCTCTTTCAAAGTCAGCTGTTCTTGCTGGATCCAGACTACATGGCCTTATGCCTCCTTTGTGAGTTTTCTGACTGATGGGTTGTGGCAACGTGGTGCCGTCTCTGTTCACCTCTCAGAGCCTGACGTCCAAATAAGCAAATTAAAGAAGTCTTCATTCTTTCCAGACACCAGACAAAATGAGATCACCTCCAGCCCACATATAAACAGATTTCTCAGATCTTTTCAGAAATTAATCAGCATCAGTAAACACTCAATTTCCTTCCTCGAGAGAAGCCCTCTATCTTGGACTAGCAACGCTACTTGCAATAGGAAAGTCAGCCAAACATTTTCTTGGGTTTAGTTTCTTTTCTATTTTGCCTACCCAAACAGCATCCGGGTGGTTAGTTCTCTCCCAGCGCAGGAATGGCAGCGCTGGCGACTCCCACAGCCCTTAGGAGCAGATTAGATACAGCCAGAGCTACTGCTACAGCAGCAGTCAAAGCGAGCCGAGAACATTCCTCTGACGTGCTTCAAGGTGCTGACTTGGAAGCAAGTGCCTGCTGTGTCTCAGCCACTCCAGGAGATGGGCAGAGACACAAGAAAGACAGCCCATGGGTCACATATACACAGCCCTTTCCTCTCCCACCTTCATTTCTGCAGGGAGAAAACAAGGTTACTACAGGAGGGTTCAATGGGTATGACTGCATCTACAACTCTGAATGACAGCTGGAGTCCCAGGGAATTTAAATGCTTCATTCTGATCCAAGTCAGTCATTAGATTTAGCCTAAAGATAAAAAATGTGATAAATGGCTATATGCAGAGTCACCTGTAAAATCTGCGTGATTTCTAAGAGCTTAGCTGAATTTCAAAGAGTAGGTTATCTCTTATTTCCAGATATTCAACAGGAAACACAGAGTATGTGCTTGTAAACTCCTACCCTAGTGATTTAAGTGCAGTGTCTTATCAGCACCTTTGTCTGAATTGATAAAAACACAATAACCTTAGGAACTAAGATTAAAAACCAGCTGATCTTAAGTCAGGTACCATGTAAGAGTTCTGCTCCCTTTCAGATATCCCATTGTCCAGATTATGTGGGTCAAAATCCTTGTCTTTTAACCTGTTACAAAACGAAAAACCCAGAAACCTACAAAACAACAACAACAAAAAAATCCCCAAACACCAGAAAAACAAAAACAAAAGGAATTTTGAAAGAGGAAAGAAACAAAGAGAAAAAATGTTGGAGTTCAAGAAAATTCCTAAAGTAGAAGTAAGCAAAAGACATGTTTGTGTAAAGAAGAAACAATAATAATAAAATAATAACAATAACAATGATAATAATACCTCATTCCTTACAAAAACTTAAGCATGAGGACCCTTCTGAGGTCCTCCTGGCTCAGGTTCATAATTTCTGTGGAGGGGCAGCTTTTTGACACTTCTCAGAAGAGCCACTGGCCTTCATCCCCACCTCTGTCCCATGCTGATGGGCTGCAGGTGGCTCAGATTCCCGCTATAGAAAGTTGTTGCAAAGGGAATTTCCCTGGTAAAAGCTCATTTTTTAAGCCCTGCCCCTGCCAGATCCTGCTCTAAAGGAATTTGACCCACCACTTCCTTGGATAAACCACGCACACCTGGACAGCACTTAAAGGGGAGACAGAAACTGCCCCTTTTCAGAGTTTGTCCCACTCTCCTTAGCAGCAAGGCCACAAAATGACAAGAAAATGATGAAGAAAAAGAAAAAAGGCTTTAAACTGGAAAGGTTTACATTAGATACTAGGGACAAATACTTTACTGTGAGCATGGTGAGGCACTGGAACCGGCTGCCCAGAGAAGCTGTGGATGCCCCATCCCTGGAAGTGTTCAAGGTCGGGTTGGATGGGGCACTGAGCACCCTGGTGTACCTTCCATGAGCCCCTCAGGAGCCCCTGGCCCCGGGCTATGGCCATACAGACACTGACCAACACAGGCACTGTCACACGGCTACACTGCCTGGGCAGGGGGTGTCGGGGGTCCAGCCGGCTGGGGCTGTCAGCAGGATCCATGTCTGTCCACACCTGACCTCACAGACTGGCTTGCAATTTGGCCACCGACACTTGAGCATCCTGACATCTGTCCAGGACTCAGAATCCTTTATTCATTAAGGTGCAAAGACATTTCCATCCTGTTATAATTCAGAGCCTTGTGCTGGCTCTTAGAGGAGTGAATTAAGCCAAGGTATTTTTCATTTAGAAAGACAAGGCAGCTGTGCCCGCTTTCCCTTTCCTCCGCTGAGAAGCTCCCATCCAGCTTATGAAACACCTAGACAAATTTATGCTTCTGCTTTCCTAGACCTCCTGATTTTGGGAACAGCCCTTTGGGTAACACCCAGCCCTTCAAATCCGGTCCCTCACAGCCAGGAGCAATGGTGCAGTCGATGACAGATTGTCAGGAGTCAGCTGAACGTGTACGTGCATCCCAATATTCTTCCCATAGTCCCCCAAGCTTAGCACCAAAAGCTCATCTGACAGCAGCGCGTTCACACCGAGCCATTGGAAATTGGGGTTGAATGAGGCCCTTCCACTTTACATGGAATTAATTATACAACCAGAAGATGAAGGGCAGCTCTATAAAATGGGTTTGATAGATCTGCCTGGAGGGCAGATCAAGGTTTCAGACCCTTACTCCTGTGTTTACTTTTATTTTTTTAGTATCCAAAATCCATAGGGAGAGGTATGCTGAAGGAGCAGCTCTTGACTGGGCATAAGAAAAAAATCAGGATGTCTTATTAGGACCAGAGTGACTGGTTATGCTTGTGAGCATCATTTCAAGTATATTAGGAATTTAGGCCTGGAGTCTTGGCTACATACAAGCCCATGCAATTTACAGTCTCTGCAAGCCAAAAGAAAATTTCAAAACTCTGTTCAAAGTGGGTTAAAAATCCACAGTTTTTAATAAAAGAGATGTTTGCTTTTTCAGAACTGGGCTCTTGGTGGCTGTATTTCTCTGCAGCTTTGGCATGTGTTTAGCCTAAAGCCATTGGGGGGATAATGCAGCTCTCAGCAAAGTCACTGTCACTTGTTTGCAGCTTTGCTGTGCTGGTACAAGTGCTCCAAGGCAAGAGGAGGAGGAGACTCCTCCATGAAAATCAGGGCTGCCTTGAGGGGTCTGCTCAGGCAGTGGCACCAGATCCTGAGACAAACCCCAGCGCCTTAGAATTGCAGGGAGTGGGGCCAGACTCTGGGAACCTTTGCTGGAGCTGATTCCTGATGTAGGTTCTCCCAATCTTGCCCAAGTCAGGAGAGGGGAGAGTGGGAGAAACCTCTTAAATACAAACATTGAAATTTCCATACTGGTTCAGAGTAGTGATCCGCCTTGTCCTTTCTCTCAGATGACAGCCAGTGGGAGAGGTCTCAAAGAAAGAATAAAAGTGGAAAAAAACAATCCCCGGGGAAAACACAGTGAATTAATAGTCATCACACAAAGCACGAAGATTTCTATTCTTTTTCGCTTTTCAGTTCTACACTACTTTTTAATCCTGCATGATACAGCTGGGAATTTACATAAATGCCTGAATTTCTCAATTCCTGTTAGATCCTTTTTACTGGTAATGACTTCTGAGAACGACTTTCACATTTTTGTTACAACCTGCCAGTACATTTGAGTGTGTTCGTGTGTGCATATTTTCTAAGTTTTTTAAGTGCTGTCATTGTGCTTTGTTAGATTGTGTAAAACAAGCCAAGAAAAACAGAAACAGCAAAACCAGCTATTTAAGGGCAGAACAGGAAAAAAACCCGCTGTTGATACAGAAATTTTGAAAACAAGGAAAAAGTATTTCTTCTGCAATTTACAAAATCATACACCATGTAGGGAGTATAAATATCAAGGCCACTCTTTAAACAATAAAATCTCTCTCCCTTTACATGTTCATCCAGTGACTGACTTAGCCATTTCCTCTCACTGTACTGTTTTAAAGCTTGGGTACACTGCACACAGCCAGAGTTGTAGAAAATTGCCTGCACTTACTTTTCATCTCCTAAGTTCTAAAGAGAGAAAGTAAGACTTTAGGTGGACTCTTTCTCAACATCCATAAGGAACCACCACACCCACATCTCTGTTTCTGAATAGAGACAGTTTCTCCTTTGCTGGACAGACTTTCTTCCTGCCACTCCTGAACAGTGGTTGGAGCCTGGGACTTAAGTATTTTATCAGTTTAAAAGTATTTTAAGGCCCACTTTTTCTTATGCTTTTGGGGGATTGTTACTGAAAAATCTGCTGCCAGGTTAAATATTTGTGTTTGGGTTTGTGGGGCCAGAGACCCAATTTGCTAATGTTTCATATTAATCCAACTCCCATAACCAAACAGAGATTAGATTGGGACACTCTCACAGAAGTATCACAAAAATTTGCTGCTGTTCTATCTTCCTCCGCTGTTATTGCAGACCATTGTCCCATATGCAAATGAAAGCTGCCAAAAAAACCCACTTGAATCTGCTGGGCTTGAATAATTCCTACAGAAAAGCCAACGTTACCCCCGAGCATCGATGGGAGAGCTCCGATGGGACTGGCAACAGTCGCTGCTCTCTGTCTAATGGGAAGTTAATACCAGATGAAAACGTTTCTTTATCCGAAGCTCAGATGTTCAGTTAAATCATTACATATGTACTTTATATTACCTATTACACACGACACAAAATATTCGCCTGATTTTAATTAGAACCATGTTATTTGATCATCGGGGGAAACCAGAGTTCTATCAGAGCACAGAAAAGAACAGGTAACATTTAAGCAATATCAGAGTGAGTCTGTTGCAGTGATAGTGTAAAGGTCCATCCTTAATGTCTTTCAGGAATTTTCACATTAAATTTGTTCGTGGTAAGGAAAAAAAATTGTAAAAAACCCTGAACTTTTTTTTTTTTGTTTCGAATGGAGTTTCTTTTTTTTTTTTTTTTAAATGGGGTTTTGTTTTTTTTTAAAGGGAGCTAGACATGCTCAAGAAGGGGTATCAGTATATCAACCTCATGATAGTCCATCCCATAGCTTCAGGATGTGTCATATAGACATATATATATATATANTCAAAATTTTATTAAAATATTTTTATGTTGTGAATCAATTACTTATGTCTGTTTTTGTTTGTACTGCCCCAGTCCCTTGTCTTCCAGTGCGGGACACAGCTAGTGTGAATTTACTGAACAGTAAATCATCTTCAATGTGATCTCAGCCCATTTTGAAGTTGACAAGCACAGAGACTTTCATCCAGCCTTTGTCAAACTGAATTTTCATTACCAGAAATTCCCAGATCTACCTGTGTACTGCAGGGATTCCTGCTACATTCGATGTATTTGATGATGCTTTTCTTTTCCCCTACAGGTTACAGTCATTTTTATTCTGTCCAGAACTGAAGTGGTGACCAGCAATTAAGCGCTAAACAATAAAGGATTACTTTTGTTAGGCTTGGGATTCACAGAAAATTGTTTTACACTGATCTGTGGAAAGCCTCAATTGGAGAAGATGAGCTGGCTTGGAAGGAAGTGCATAAAGCGCTGGGAGCATTTGGGCTGATGACAGCTTTTGTCTCTTCTTTCTTGGTCTTTTTCCTCTTGCTTTAAAGCTTCTTCTGCAGAAGATCAAAGCACCAGCAGCTGAAGTGATGTTAATGGTTTAGGCCATACTTTAAAAAAAAAACAACCCTGAAATCTTTACCCCTTTTTTTTCTTTCAGAAGAGCGCCCAGCTGGAAGTGTATTTGACACTATTAGCAGAAATTCCATCTGCCCTCCTAGGATATCACTTTTCTACAAACCTACTGCAGTATTTGTGAAATGGCCACAAAGCACCACACTGCACGATACCTTTGGTCCTGTTGCAGAGTAGGTACTCCAAGGCAGGGACTTGCTACAGGACTGAAGTACTATTGGAGCCATAAGGAGTTAGTGTCCAAGTGCATCTGTGACCTTTCGGCAGGAAGAACCAGATCAAACCCTATCTCTGATTTCCTGCTTTTTTTTTTTTTTTTTGCATTCTTATTAGGCTGTAACGTCATTAGATGATGTTTCTCATCTCTAATTTTGATTGACAAAGAGAAGCCTGGAAAGAGAAGCAGAGCTAAGGGAAACGGGGAAAGCGCTCGGGGGTCAGGACACATACGGGGAACAGCTGGATCCCAAACATGATCAGGCTGGGAGTGAGCTCATGCAGCTGAGGCTGGGGCAAGACAGCTCTGAGGCTACCCAAAATGTCACTGCAAACAAACCCTCCCTATTCCCAGCTGAATCACAGCTGTGTGGTTAGAGGCCACGGTAGAAAAACAAGGGAATGCACCAAAATGAGTGACTGTGGCCATGAAATCCCTGCAGCACATCTTGACTCCCACCCCGCTGCAGAATACCTCGCACTGCATCCAAACACACTGCACACACAGCGGGCAAACCTTCGAGGGATTTATCAAAAGTTTAGCTATTACATTTGTTTATAGGAAAGGGTAAATACTTGAAAGTTGGAAAATTCTTTCCAGCCTTATCTGAATCATCGTAAACTTCCTTAAAAGGCAAGTTTGGGACCTGCATTTTCATGATGGATTTCTGGCACTTTTAAGATCTTGTTCTGTTTGAAAAGGCCCAACAGCTTCGGGCCTTACTGAAACACACTGTTTTCAAACTGTATTTCTCACTGTATTTCAAATAGTCTCAATAATTTCAAGTAATTTCAAGTAATGCTGTCTTGCCAGAACCTTAAGTCACTGCAAATGGTCAAGAAGCAAGCCCATGACTGCAGAGAGTGTATAATCATATAGGTAAATGTACAGTTATTTGTATTTATAATATGTTCAGCTACTTAGCAAAAGTAGATTTACAAAATAAAAGAATAACATTTGGTATTCTGGTTTTAAAACGTATTTCACTTCTTATTTCCTTCAGATTAGCTGATTTCTGTTGATGTTATTGAATGAGCTCAGAAGAAAACCAGCTCCAATCCTACCTGGTAGCATAACTAAAGGCTTTTGAATGACATTCATGACTCCGCTGTTGAGTTGTTACATTCGTTTCACTGTTAATTTGTAAATCAGATTCTGCTCCTGGTTACCCCCGAGCATGTCCGAGATAGTGCAGCACAAGACACTGAGAGCTACAGAAGGGCAGATTTAAAGCCCACACTGGGAGAATTTGGCTGTCAGCAGAGAGATTTTGGAGCTGCCACGGAGCACCCTGAGAGTGCCTGGCTGGCTGTGACACACTGACTCTCTCAGGTTTCAGTTCTTCTGCCTCCTCCGGACTCGGCTGAATTTCTCTCAGATTAAAATGCAATCAGTTTCACTGAATCATTAGGAAAAAAATGCAAGGGATGGCAAAACCTCAGTGATGTCGGGTTGTGTTTAATGGGTACTGACTGAGAGAAATCAATGAATCTCTGCAGAGTAAATAGTATTGAAAGAAACGTTGTTGGGAGAAACGGAGCCTCTGTCACTTTAAATGCTATTAGTTATGGAAACAAGCTTGGCTGCTGAGTGAACATGTCATTTGGAGAAACAGGCCTTGAAGGACCAGCAGCACAGTTTGTGTGTAGCAGATAGACTAAAACACTGTATAAACAACCACGGCAATGCCGGCCTTCAGCACCATCACACACTATTCATCAGCAAACTGCATTTCACGGAATGAGCAGTTTTTTCTTGGGGATAGGCCACCTCTGAAAGCAGAGATTAATTCTCCTGATGGATTTTTCCCTTACCCCTGCAAAAAAGGCATTATATGCTAGATGGTGATACCCAGCACACCGTGGAGTTTTGGATGATGCAAATGTGTCAGTGCTCTTTTGCGGGCAGGGTATCGGGGTCCTGGGTGGTGCTGCCAGGCACTGGCATCGTGGCTGCCCAGCAAAATACACATTTTTCCAGGTTATTTTCACAGGATGTCACACAACTGTACGCCCAAGAGGTTTCGATACATTTTGCATCTGATTCTGAGCTCGGTTATCTCAGTGTCAATCAGAAATAACTCCCGTGAAGGCAACGGAGTTCCACTAATTTAAAAATAATGAGAGCGGAGACTCGAGCTGAGTTCTCCCTCTCCCTTATTTTCTGCCAATTACTGCCTTGTGTTGGGGCATATTTTTCCTTATGAGGCTACAAGCCTGAGGTGGATTTCACAAACCAGCACTGCTGCGTTTTGTCTGTGTCACTGAGAGAACCAGCACGGCTCTGCAGCCCCAGCCCCAGCCCTCCAGCCCACCACACCAAGGTGGTGGTGTCCAGGGGACTCCTAGAAATAGATGGTATCAGCTGGGGAACATCTAGAAACCTGTACCAGCTCACACCATTCAGATAACTTTGGCCTAAGAAGAAAACCTGCAAACAAGTTTTCTGAGGTCTGGGTAGGTGGCAAATTGTTCCGTTCACTCAGTGCTGTTATCAGTTTCTCTCCCTGGAAAGGATTTCTCCATTTTTGTTTGCATTTCAAGATTATAGAAATGCAAAGCACTTTGGGATGAGGTTTTAACTTGATTAGCTCTCTCCCTCCCCCCCCTGAAAAATGCAACCAAGTGTTCTGTGGCTCCATGGGATAATAACAGATGTCATATGAGGGTTTTTTTAGGAAAAAAAAAAAGGAAATGGGAAGGAGAGAGTCACAAAAATTGAGGGAAAAAATGGGAAAGAAAGGGACCATCTGAACAAACTCACTGCAGTTTGCTAGTTCCTCGACAGACAAGAACAGCTTCAGCAAATACTGACTTGGATGGTTCAGTCCTGTTTTCTCTCACCAGCATTTTGTGGACTGATTCAAGGGGTGTTTTACTGGTCAGACTGTCAATATATACAGTGCAAATATAATAATAAACATCCAGAGTCATGACTCCAGAGCCAGGCTGTTGAAAGAGGACAGCTTTGGAAACACAATGGTTTACTGAGGGTAGTTCCCCCCTCCCTCCAATCCCAGCAAGCTTATTTATTTTTTCAGGGCCTTCTTATCATGGAGTATTAAAAACAACCCTTCCCCTCCAAAAAAAGAGAACCACCCAGCAACACAAAGAGGAGTGTTCTTGTAAAGACAATGTGCAGATAGCAGGAATAATATTGCTATTTTTTGCTGCTTTAAGGTCGAACGTTTGCTTCCAGCTAATCCATAAGAAGCCTATCTTTATTTCAATGAACTCATTCACCATTTAAATGCCAGCAGACTCTTCCAACAGCATTTAAGGAAATAGGCCACTTTGACAATGCTCTGCTATGCTTCCTCTTATTATGAAAGCAAACCAAAAGTAACTAGGCCTTGATAACTCCATATTTTGGAACCACTGGATGCTGAATTAGTTTTTTTTTTTAATTTTATAGGAAAAGTTTAGCCAGGAGCTATATGACTGGTAAGACATGGAAGTGCCCTGCTTTAAGTAGGAAGGAGCTGTGGATGCCCCATCCCTGGGTGTTCAAAGCCAGGCTGGATGGCACTTTGAGCAACTGGTCTAGTGGAATACAGCAGGGAGTTAGAATTTGATGGTCTTCAAGGTCCCTTCCAACCCAAACCATTCTGTGATTCTCTATAGGGGCCATGTGAACAGAGCATAGGGCTAATGTGGGGCTGCTTTGAGAGGGTTAAATGTCTATTTGCCTGTCCCTCCAATAACATTTTGAGAAGTGCTACGCATTCTCTGATTTTTTTTCCCCTGAATTTAGAGCTACTAGCTGTAATTGATCAGCCATATACAGATCATGAAAACTGCTAGAAGAAGGGTAGTATAAAAAAAGGAGGAAAAGTCATCTAAGGCCAGGAAAGTCAGAACAACAAAGTGTGTATCAATTAGCCCAATCCTTTGCAGACTGTGGAACTAGGAAATGGGTCTTGATGCTGCCCACATATAATTTCTTTTATCCACTACTTGGAGGCTAATTCTTTCATTCTAGAAGGAACCCAGAAGGGTGCCTCAAAAGGGCCCTATCACCTGAGTTCCTCCAAGTGAGACTTGCTCTGGCCAAGGATGCTATGTCTTCCTGATATATCACTGAGATGCAGCTCAATTGAGGAAGATTTGGTAGTTTTCTAAGTGTCAGGAACTAATGATTGCCTTTGGTTTGGGAATGGAGTTTTCAGCAAGAACTTTTTAAGTAGGGAAAAGAGGAGAGGGAAAGAAAAAGCACAGTTGGTGTCCTTAGGGAAAAAAAACAGAGAGCAGCAAATTTGCAGTGGGGAACTCCTTGTGATGGTCTTTCATGTGGTTCTGCATCAGACAAACTGATTTACTTGGCTATTTCAGCATTTTTGGTTAGTGGGTAACCTGATCATTACAGTGTAAGACTTGGCTTATGTATATATTTCTCTTTGTCCTTGAGTTTTTTTGCTTTCCCTCTCGAATCTTGATTCTTTACCCCAAATCTACTGGACAAGGGAAAAGCCATTTTAAATATATTGATGAAGGCTACTGCAGTGTTTTTGTGCATAACTTGGAAGAACGTTTCAATGCTTTGAGCTTCATCCTGCCACTTAACCCAGTATCACTTCTTGTGTGTTTCCACTTCAGACTATGAGTCTTCGTGGGTGCTGTTCTCCCAAGGAGGGCACCTCAGCACATGTATTTAGGTATAAAACACCATCTTGTGAATGAATCTCTGTTTTCTGGGGGAAACATTAAAACCAGGATCAGCAACTACCATAAACATGCCTTCCTTAAAGCATCTGAAGACAAGCAGTCTGTTTGCTGTCGCTCCCAATGCTGGAGGTCTTTCCACAGACAAAGTGTAATGCTGTGCGCATGGATTTTGGGATTGCAGATAACTCAGAACTGCAAGAACATCATGTTAGGATCCTGCTGGGTCTAGTCTGTTGAACACCCAGGGTCGCACAAGGATCCAGGTTTGGTTCTCTCCTGCCTGACTAGGTTCTGGGAAGCCAGCTGGGAAACAGAGTTGTGATCATGTAAGATGGCTCCAAGTGGGTTGGGAACATAGAAAGTTCTGCATTGGCTCTGAAGCATCAAAGAGGCTAGTTGGTGGCTGGACTCAAACTGTCAAGAACAACCTAAAACACCTGACTGTCTCATGGAAGCTTAAAGATCTAAGCTTCATTTGGGATCAACATAGTTTGGAAGTGATCAGAACCACAGAACATCCTCACTACATAGCACAGCCTCACCAGACCCTCACATCTTAACCCACCAGCAGAGACTCACAGCTTGGTTTGTGCTTCTTGTTTTATTACTATTACTATTATTAATTTTATTATCATGGCCTTTATTATTTTCATTTCTGTGGTGAGCAAGTAGGTATGGAGTTTGCATCGCCAGCAGGAGCTGCAAGATGATTCTTGAGCCCCCACTGTAACCCATCACATTCTGAGGGGCCATTTTCCCACTATACATGTCAGAAATCAGGGGTAAAGAGGAAGGAATTTGTCCTACCACAGCTGCTCCCAGGGCAGCAATCCTCAGTGACGTATGGAGTGGAAAATATGTCAAAGCAGTTTAGAAGGAAAGCAAAAAAATCATGATGAAGAGAAGGGCGGCTGAGTGACAAAAGAGTCATGAAACAAACATCCAACCACAAATAATTTCTTGGTTTTATTTGTGCATATTATCCTGCTGACAAGGCATGTTTTTCCCTGCTGACTGTGCTTGTCGTATCAGGGCTGAAGCCTGGCAAACTTAGAGGCTGCTTTTTTCATTCAAAAAGCCATTATAGTCCATGGGCAATTCTTTATGTGTCGCCCGTGTCTCAAGCTGAGATCAGTATAACCAAGAAAAACGGATTAAGCAAAAAGGTTAAACAGAAAAAAAAAATCTGCATGACAGTTGTACTATTTTAGCATCAAATTTGGTCTAGAACAAAGAAAAGCATAAGGAAAGGCTCACACTGGAAGCTGCATCCTGGTGCTTTTCAAAGATGGACAAGGATTTCTCTACTCCTGGCATGTTATGTCCGGTCCAGAAGGTCATCTGGAAGTCATGTGTGACCTTCCTAATCACTTTTTAATCCTCAGCAAGCAGGGAAAAGAACCCACTAGAACCAGGAGAAAGTAGAGTACAAAAGAACAATTAAGACCATAAAGGGCCATTTAAAAAGAACCTTAAAAGTTTTGTTGCACAGAACTCTCAGAGTCCACAAAAATGTAAAGGACCCCTTGAAAACATTAGGTTGCCTGCTGCTTTTTGTTTAGGAATCTCTATCCAGCCATTACAGGAAAGATACACAGCCTCTTGGATGCCTCCCTAGCAGTTCTCATTTTAGGTAATGTAAATAACATTTTTTACATTAACATCTTATTTATGTCGACTCTTCTGTCTCAGCAGATGTCCTACAGCTGTAGGTGTATAAAATACAAAGCAGGGCTGGGGGTGGCAGGCGAGGATTAATCTCTTCCTTGTACTCAGGCAACTAAAGAGGGGATTCAGTGGTGCTGTGGAAGTGTTATCAGTTAATATCACACCAGCCGGATATCGGACCCGGAGCTGAAGCTTTGTTGGCTTAAGACACAGTTTGTATGACCCCTTGATGTCCTGCATATTATATTTTTAAGCCAAAGATGTAGAAGTCTAATTATTTTTAGAGAAGCAAAATATTTCTTTAGTTAGAATCATTGAATCATAAAATGGTTTGGCTTGGAAGGGACCATGAGGTTCACCTTATTCCAACCCCTCTGCCATGGGGAGGGAAAATTTCACCAGGCCAGGTACCATCCAACCTGGCCTTGAAGACTTCCAGGGATGGGGCATCCATAGGTGCTCTGGGCAACCTGTGCCAGTGTCTTCAAAGTCACAGGGAAGAATTTTTTCTACTAATGCAGATTTCCCCTACTGCATCTGCTCGCAGGTGTCTGGGGACCTGTGCTCTGCTCTTAACTGACCACAGAGAACCAGCTCTTCAGCTGCTCTAAACCAGCCAAGTGCCCTTGTTTGCAGCAAAAACAGGTCAGTTTTGCCCCAGGACTAACAACCATTCAGAGCAAAAAGCACTATAAGGCAGTTAAATGCAGGAATCTGTGCTATTTAAACTTATTAAAACATTCATTAAAGGCAGATTTTTAGCTTCACAACCTGCTGCTTGTTGTGCAGGAACCCTGCAGTTTCCCTTACTGCCTTTTTTTTCCCAGGCACTAGAGACTCTGCAGCTTTGTTTTTCACCAAGTGACAGCGTCTCCTGCCAAAGGGCAGAGAAGTGCTGACGAGACAAATGGGAAAAGGTTCTCTTAGTTGTCATACCACAGCTTTTCTCTTGTCTCTGACATTTGCCAGATTAAAAACTCTGAGTGCTCTACAAGAGTCATTTGTAAATGTAAAAAAAAACCAAAAACCAAACAATTCTAAAACAGCTACAGGGGAAACCCTACTAAAAGTGGAGGACATAGTGTACTGCATGAGCAGAACAGTTAGATATGTGCATGCCTGGCTATTTCATGGATGGAAAAAGAAAAATTGACCCAATTACGGACTTGTCATACTCCACTTCTTTCTTCAGAGTATTGAATGTCACTTAAACCAAACCAAACAGCCAAGCTCATTTCCCGTGACAAACATCCAGGGACATCTTAAAGTCAAAACAGAAGCAACCAAAACCAGAAAGCAGAGGAAACTTTGACAAAGCTTCAGAACCTTGTCAGATGCAATTATTCAGTGACTACACTCAAATCAACAAAAAGGAAGGGCCCCCTTTGCCACAAACAGCATTAATATGTTTCACGGGAGATGCTATTTGCAGCATTAGCCTAATAAGAAGGTGCCTTTGGTTTCCATGCTAAGAACAGGTGAACAAAAGCAATACTGAGGAAACCAAATGGGGTACAGAACAGTAAACAACAAGAGAATCTCTGTTAACGTTAGGAGAAGAGTCAAAGTGAACAGAATTTAATATAATCTCCCTCATAGCAAACTCTACCTTACTGCAATTAAAAACTGCAATCACAAAAATCAGTTCTGTTGAAGTTATGAAAATATTTCTTACCTCTTTCACGTGATTCGAGCTGCAAACCACTTTGGGAAAAAAAATTGATCAAACCTCTAAATATAACAGGATTAGAAAAGCCCCCAGTGACACCTGTATATCGTGCATGATTTGCCTTAGCTAGAATGTAATTTCCTCATCATCACTAGTGCATCACTGGCACTTACCAGGAATGATCTCCTTCAGGAGAAGTCGGGAACAGTTGGCATCCTCTGGGACATATTTGTTCCACCAGGATCTCTTTTCTACTCACTGTTCTTTGAATGATTGGGTGGTGCTGTAAGTGCAGCCAGGGCATTGGATATTCTGTGGGTAATTTTAATAGAAGTATATTTTATACGGATAAAAATAATCTGCTTATTTGTTCTTTCTCTGTCATTTCTGGGAAGTCAGAGTTTTATGCAATTTCGTATATATGCAGTTCAGAGGCATATGCCACCCCAGAACCACCTTTGGCCGATCCCATGATCTCCTTCACTTCTTTCAGAAAATATTTGAATTGAGTTTCCTAAAGAAAAGGAGTATTTGCTATTGATTGTCAGTACTCCTGCAGCCATTGTTAGAAAACATGGGGTTTTTTCTTGCCCTATCAAAGTACTCTTAGCACAAGGAATCAGTAACTTTCTTCGTGATGATGTGTTGATTATAGCCCACTTCTGCAAAGCAGGGAGGTGTCATCGTCACAGAAATTACACTCCCTGCCACACAGTGTTATACAGCTCTACAAAGTCCGGCCTGTTTTCATGACTGCAAGGAGCTCTACAGGTGTAAAAAAATATTAAAACATCATTGATTTTCCTTTTTCCTATGTTTATGATTGGTTGTTTTATGAGAGACAAGCCATTCCAGTTCTCCCTTAGCTTTCTGCAAACTACAAGGAATTCTTATAATACAATGCTGTCACACAATGTCTTTGCCAAGGTTTAACAAACTGTTTTAATAAAGACTTGAATTATTAAGAGGGAGTTACATTTTAAAGGAAATTATCGAGCGCACAAGTAAGGATTCTAGATCATTGCACCAATGTGCTTTTTGAATGACTCAACTATATCCATTTCTCATCCCAGATGTGTTCTTCTATATTAATGTTTGTTTTCTACATTAATGTTTATTTCTTATTCCCTAATTTGCTGTTTTGGCTAATTGCACAAGATATTCAAGGAGAAACACTAATTACTAAATCAGACTCTGGCATTTAAAAGGCTCAGGGGAAATAAACCAATAAATGGGAAGACAGGGACCTGTTTATTTTCCCTGCTCCTTGTCTGACATGCTGCACAAAGACTCCCAGTGTTTTAAGGGAATGTACAAATTCACACAAAACAGTGGCTTAGACTTTTATTGCTGGGGGGAGGGAGATTGCTAATCTGTTTTCCAAACATGGAATCTTGACAGGGAATTTGCAAGGTATTTAATTGATGCACGGAAAGCCCATTCATGAATGTGTATGGATGTTGTTACTATGTGTGCACATCATAGACTTGTTTAGGTTGGAAAAGCCCTCTAAGATCATCGAGTCCCAGCCATTACCCCAGCACTGCCAAGTCCACCACTAAACCACCTCCCCAAGTGCCTCATGTACACAATTTTTTGAACACTTCCAGGGATGAGGATTCCACCATTTCCCTGGGCAGCCTGTCCCAAGGCCTGTTCCACTTTCTTCTCTTGACAATTTTTTAGCATAGTAAATGACACAACATGTGAGTTACCTGAAGTATCACATGTGTCATCCTTGGGGCTCAGTCTGGAAAGACTGAAATGTTTTTAATCCCTTTGCTGCTGATTTGTCTTGACTGATACAAATTTTCTGATGTGGGGATTGTGTCCTCATTTTCTTCTAGTTGACACTGTTTGATGACTCCCTGAAAATGCTCCCCCTAAAAGGATCTGAAGTTAAATGAACTTATTTTAGCATTCCTATTTCCCAGTGGTTAGTAGGAACAATTTCTACTAATTTTCCATCTATTGCCAGGTGTGCTTTCCAGTTTTAAGGTGTGTGTGGAGGGAGAATCAACACCTTGTGGGACCCTTGGTTTTGCTCCCTGTTGAAAGCAGAGCAGTGGGAAGATTGTGTAATATAGGCATGAAGTTGAGCCCCATCCAGCCACAGTGTGATCCATATCAATGCCAAAGAACAGGCTGCTTTTTGACTGCCATAATGCACCATGCAGGGTCTTCCCCTAACCAGCCATTCAGGGATTCTCAGCTGAAAAAGGCTTGGTGGAAACTTCTGAAAATTGCAGAAGATTTCTCAAAATACTTCCTCCGAACCAGGGATTGAGAGCCTTTTTCTTCCCCAACAGTAAGTGGCAAATGAGAGGAACAGGTATCAGTCATTCACATGGGGAATTACTCCAAAGCAGCCCCTAGAAACCAGTCCTTCTCTTGGGTCAAAGGCAAAAGAGAGGATTACTTTTGATTTGCCCTCAGCTTTCCTCCTTATGCTTAGAAGTTGTTGAGAAATTGTCTGCTACTATCACTCTTTTTCATTTATTTTTTTTTGTGCATGCTCAGAAATAAAATGTGGCCCTAATACTGAAGAGCAATTCACTTGAGGATTTACTTGGTGAAGGCCAGAGACAAAGGTATTTTCAAGCTCAAAGTCCAAATCAGAAAGACTCTATCCACTGTTGATCATCTCAGTACAGAAGGATGATTAAAACCTGGAAGTCGATGGAAAAAGGAAAAGGCTGGGGAAATTGCTAAGGATCCCACAGGATTTGATTGCTGGAAAAAGATGTTAAGATGGCTGAATGGAAGGTCAGGTTCATGCAAAAATATAGGAGAGGCCCGTAGTGCAAATATCTGGATTTTAAAAGCAGGCTGTGATGCTCACTGACAACCTAAACACACGCTGGCAGTCAGCCTCGTTAAGTGATATTTATAGAAACCAAAGGGAGCACAACGGGATGAGCAAAGCACTGACTTCACTGAGCAAAGGTGGTGGAATTAATACATAGATCAACATGGAAAAGGATAAAATGGTGAACAGTAAAACACTGGGATGAGAAAGCAGAGATCAACCTTTTCCCTTTCTTCTTCTCTCAAGCCTACATCAAAAAATAGCAACCTTATCTCTTAATCATCTTTTTCTCCTCATTCTCCTTCCCAATTTCAGAAGATTCCCTAACTAGGAGTCTCTTACAGCTTTCAGTTAAAAAAGTGCCCGTTACCCATCCTTACACTGAAGGATAATGTTATTTTTTTAATTTTATACTTCAGAAACACAATCTACTATACAATAAAAACACAGTACTCAAAAAAGTAGCACCAAGAGGTGATCAGTAGAAGCATAAAATACACCAGCTCAAGGGCACCTCTGATTATTGAGAGCTGGCTGGCAAAAATTAAATAGGATTAATGTTACACAGAGGGAATAAATGAAAATCAGTAAATTGCTACGGTGAATAGACTGCTTTGATGGTATCAGGTCTGCACTCCTCACTGGTGACTGTGGTGGAAAGATCTTCCCAGGCCAGCACATCTCACCCATTTATTTCTATAACAAAGGGAGTGGGTTCTGGACGTACCCGGAATGACAGGATCATTCAGGTTAGGAGAGACTGCCTGAGGACAGGTGATCAAACACCCTGCTCAGAGCACAGCTGGCTATGAGGTTACATGAGGTTCAACAGTATGTTGTCCAGGCAAATTTTCAGTATTTCCAGGATGCCACAACACCCCAGGGCAATCTCTTCCAGCACCTACCCACTCCCATCGCTGGTACAGCTTCCCTCACATCCAGTGGGAATTTACTCTATGAACGCTGGCAGCTCTAGTCCTTTTGCTGTGCACCTTTGGGAAGTGCCCACCTCCATCTTCTGTTTTCAAAGACATCAGAGAGATTCTGCCCCCCCTTCCCGCCCCAAGCCCTTCTCGTGCCCCGACTGCAGTAACGTGGCTCCAGATGGATTTTGCACTGCTAACCAATATCCCTGACACGGGCTGTGGTCTGCAGCACAGACTCACAGTCTGACTCTGGGTGGGGGGGGTTTCATCAAAATGTGGGACTTTATGTTACTTTGCAATGTAGTGTGCCTTTCGATTTCTTTTGTGCGTTTAAAGTTACATACCTTTGATGAGAAATACTGCAAGGTCTTGAATCAGATAAATCTAGACTTGACTTCTTTTATTAATTTAGTCTTCTACCACAAATCACAGTATTCTTCTATTTTCCTTTTCGTAGATAAACAAGATAACGCCAAGCACACCTGCCATTTCCCTGTCCATTTTCTCCATCATCATCATCATCATCATGAGAAAACATCTCCATCTGAGATGGCAACAACAGTTCAGCAAACTACCAGCAGAAAGACAGGTCACAGACAAATTGCTGACACGAGCTGCGTTCGGAGGCTCCCATGCACTGCAGCAAACAGGGCAGACTGTTTTTCTTTCCATATATTTATGACTTCTAATATGTGCCAGACCTTGAAACAAGACCCTGTAGCTCTGATGACGAAGCAGGGGAATTAATGCAGCTCACTCCCTCACAACTAGTAACTTGGGATGTTTGCTCCAAATGATTCACTTGGACTCCTTTGCTGATCCTCATCGTGAAAGAATTATATAAAAAAAAAAAAGGCAGAAATGAATCATATGTTTAAGTGTCAAAAGCATCTCCATGCTTTTCAGAAACAAGAAAACATGGAAACCAGTAAAATATACATTTGTCTACCACAAAGTGTCAAAATTTAGAGGAATGCACTACAACTCGATAAACTGCAAACCGCGTTGAAGTTATGACATAAATTTTGTGTAAGTCCACACTGCATATTATTTTCCTTTAGCAAAACTTCTTGATAATTTCAGAATGCTTAACTGGCATAACGCAGCTCTCAGTATGTTTGGCGTTACATTTAAAAGCTTGCATTTGTTAAAGTTTTCATGTGTTATTAAAATCACTGCTTGGATGTGGTACAGTTTGTATTAAAGGATAATATTCAAACTAAACACACAGCTTTTTAACAGATGTTTAATTACAGCAGCTTCTCAAACTCTGAAATCACTTGTGGATCTCATGTTATTTCAGATGAAACTACTTACATACCAAGGTGGCTACTTTGGCCCATTATCTTTTTACTTTTTTTGGGGGCATGATGAAGTCAGCAGCACTTTTAGCCAAAAAAAGCTGGCTCCTCATTGCCAGTTTTGAGACAAGCTGACCAAAATAAACTCTAAACCAAATGGGCAACAGATAAAACCTCCTCGAATTGTTGTTATTCTTTTTCTAAGTCCTTTACACAAAGTATCACCAATTCAAAGTATAACCTCAGAACTCACCTCTTGCCTGCACTTTTAACTTTTTCACTCTCTGCATTCTCCAACAAGTTGTCCAAGTTTGATTTACTTTCTTATAAACATACAAAGAATGCAGTTATTTATTGTTCAACTGCTGCTTTTTTATAGAAAGCTCTTGTTCTCACACTCCTCACTATTTGTGTACTGGAAAGCTTCAGCTTGGAGCAGAGGTGGAAATCCTGGTTAAAAAAATGTAAAATCAGTTGCTACTAATAAACACTTAGGGACTGAAATACAGTATTTATTCTGTCATCAGACATATCAAAGTGGATTAGGTACTTTTTTGGCATTATCTCAGGTTTAACAACTTCATGATACCAACTCTTCTCCATCTTCCAGAAGGCAAATCATAGTGAGATCAGTCCTGAATAGAAGAGGGATGTGCTAAATGCTCCTCTCATCCTTGGGGAAATGCACCCCTTTGCAAGGAACCACTGTACTGGAACTTCCAGAAGTGCACTGGCCTCCTGCTGCCCCAGTGCAGGGAGATTGATTTAATTTTCACAATGTTACCAGTGCTGCCTTCACTGTGAATAAACTCCAAATGTGTAATTTTACATCATCGCCTTGCTTCTTTTTTTTTCTGGATAAAAACTCATGTATCTTAAAAAGCTTTTAATTTAAACCCCAGAAGTGAAGATGGAGGAGTGAAAACTAGAGAGAGAAAAAAGGCAAAAGGTTTCCAATAACACATACTAAAGATTTTAAATAAATATTTTAATTCTATTATTGGCATTTACAGGTAGAAAGCATACAGTATGTTACAATTTTATCAAAATGTGAAAAATATGGATGTTACATAAGTAACAAATGTAAAAAAAGTATTTTTCTTACCTTCCCTGAAAGTAAGAAAAGTATTCAGCATAGGAAAATATTGATATAAAAACACAGCTTAGGTAAAAAAAAAAAAAAAAATTTTTGAAGTTTTTACACAGTACGATAGGTTCATCAGATCTGCATGAAGATGTTAGGACTTTGTGGGGTTCTATTTTACCTAAAAATTTAGGGAACTGGGGGCAACTGGTAAGCTACATTAATGAATCTACAAGTAGTTTTCCCTCATATCCGCTCCAAAATGCTAGAGTGCAGTAATTTTCTATACAATAAATAACTCTTCAACGTTTCCATCATAGAAAATCATAGAATGCAGAAAATGCCACTCCAAGGTCACAAAGGCTAGGCAGTGCTTTAATAATAATTATGATAATACTTATTATAGTGCTTTATAATGTCGAAGCACTTCAGATGAGTTAAACTAATTAGTCCTTGCAATGGGTAGGGGAGTAAGTGTTCTTCCTAGCTTTCCATAGCACAGATGGGAAAATGGACTTGGTGGAGAAGCACAGGCTGCAGCAGCAGCACAGCCGAGATGAGAGGCCAAGAGATGCAGGGACTGAGAGGGTTTGTTCCCCTCGCTGCTGCTGCTGCTGCTGCGAGCCCGGGCGCTGGGCTGGGCTGACAGAAGCCCACCACTCCCCTCCCATGGGAAGCACTGAGGGGGGCAGGAAGGGACCAGGGTTAAGTGAGCATCCCCAAAAATTCATAGAGATTCAGAAGCTCTCACACAACTTTGTCAAAAAAACCGAAACAAAGAAACAAACCAAAACCAAACCAAAACCAAACCAAAAAAAAAAAACGAAAACAAAAACAAACCCCAAAACTTGAAACAATCAAATAAACTGACTGAAAAGAAAAAAAAAAAACAAACTCCTAAAGTGCTGACTGGCTTGAGCTGCTTCTAGCACCTCTTGTATGGAATAAGACTTACAGCACTGTTGCCAGCAATTATTCAAGCTGCTTTCATCCATAAAGTCACATGTGAGCAACTGCAGGATACGGTAACTACGTTTTCTGAGACACCTTACTACTGCAATTCCTTCATTCACCATCTTTCCTCCACGCGCTTCTTAAGGAAAATTAAATCCTCAATCCTCTTGCATCGTAAAACATGTTAGTAGCTGAAGACAATATGCACATCCTTCACAATTAAAACAAAAAAAAAAAATTAGTTCATTTTCAGAACAAAGCATTATTAATTTAAGAATCATGAACCAAACAATGGTAAATAGGGAACCCTTTCCAAAGGCTGCATGCCGAATATCTGGTTTGCAAATACAATGCATGCAGGAGAAATAAATTCATCCAAGCAGAATTAAATTAAAAACATCTTAAGTCTCTTTCAGCAGCATAATGGTTATTATTTTTAAAGTCTCCTCCAACCAAACTGGCCTGGGGTTCAGATGCTGACCTTGGCTTTTCTACAACCATATAATGGTTTCACCAGTCCCCGTGGCTTTGCACTGTGGCAATACCAGGAGTTCAAGCCTATACATATTGTTCTGCTTCCCCCTCCTTGGAAACAGGCTTCGTTGTACCACCTTTGCCATCTTCACCCGCTGCTGCTGCTGCTGCTGCTGTTTTTTCGGGAAGTGATGCCAAATCTTTGAAAACATCCACATAATGCCCAAAGCCCGGGCCCCAGTTCAAGAGGTTGTCCCAGTTGAAGCTTCCTGCTTGCTGCCCCAGCTTCATGGGCAGGGAGCTCTCCCCGGCCCCGGCTGCCTGTGCCCCCACGGGTCCCCCCTCGCCGCGGCGGCCAGGGTAGCGCCGGGGCTTCAGCCTGGAGCCGTAGTTGTCCTCGTCATCCGCGTCGGACTCGTTGACCTGGGATAACTTGGGCATCCTGGAGGTGTACGTTACGGGCTTATCCCTGTCGTACTCCATCTCTGAGCAGGTGAAGGACTCGTGGGAATCGCTGTCGGAGGAGGACTCAGGCGCGGGAATGCCATCGGCCGGGTTCCTCGTCCGGGACAGAGGCCTTCTGCAGTCCTCCTCCGAAGAGGACCGGCCGTGGTCTGCGCTGCAGATGCTGGGGTTTCTGGGGCGAGGGGTGTTCAGTCTCTCCACCTCTTCGATGGACAACCCCACTGGAGGAACCGTCTCCAGAGGGATCTGCCCGATGGGCTGCTTCAGGCGGCTTCCCGGTCGGGAGCTGTGGCTCGCCATGGTCTGTGGACTCTTACTTCTCCTCCCCAGCCGAGTGGCATAGTTGAAAATGCCAGGCTGGCAGACATCGTTGTGCATCTCCAGCGGGCTCCCTTCCCTTATGGCGAGGTGCAGCTCCCTCGCCGGGCTGTGCCTGTAGAACGTCGACGCCTTAGAGAAGGGTGCGGGGCTGTGCCGAGACAAGGGGTTGGGAGTAGGGCACGCCGAGTGGCTTAAAGATGCTGTCCTCAAGCCCTGCCCATAGGCAGGCTGGTAGGTCAAGCTGCTGGCTCCCAGCGGCATGGGGGACTGCCGCGCGAAGCCCAGTGGGCTGTGCCTCTGGATGGAGAACTTGGGCGTGTGGCTCCGAAACTGCTTGTAGTGCTGGATGATGTCAGCGTCTGAGGGGGCAATGCTGCTGGCATTGTCGATGTCATAGTGCTCAATCTCGGGCTCGGGGGATGCCAGCGGGGCGCTGGGGATCGTCTCTGTGGCATGTGGGATGTCAGTTTCATCATAGATGAGATATGGGTTTTCTCTTTCGATGATATCAGGTTTGGGGTTCCCTTCGGGCTGCTTCCTGACGGTCATGTCATCACCATAGGGCGGGATGTTGTCAGGGTCATCAAACGCCACGTTCTCGCTCCCCTTTTTCTTCTTCTGCTTTGTTTTCTTCTCCTCTTTCGGCCCTTTCGACTTCTTTCCCCGGCACTGGTTGCAGAGGATGAGGCTGAGGACCAGCAGTGCCAGGACGGTCGCGCAGCTGCCCACGATAGCCGGCACGGCCCAGAGAGGCAGGGACAGCTCGGTGGGGTGTGGTGACGGCAGGCAGATGTGGCCACCGCTGATGCCCGCTTTGCACTCGTGGCCTGGAGCACACGAGACCCCCAGGCACGCCACCACCGTCTCACACGTCCTTCCTGCGAACGCCTCGGGGCAGCTGCAGGTGAAGCCGGTGTGTGGTGCGGGCTCGCAGCTGCCTCCGTTCTGGCAGGGGCTGGAGGCACAAGCACCTGGTGGGACGCACTGGTAGGCGTACCAGCGGTTGATGCACATCAGCTCGCCCCAGCAGGGACCGCTGGCGCAGACGTTGGGGCCACGGCAGCCGATCTTCACCGAGGGGTCTGTTTTGGAGAGGGTGGCGAGGCTGTGCTTGCCAGCGAAGGGAAGGGTCTCCCCACCGTACTTGATGTAGGAAATGCAGCCATCAAAGCCTAGGAGAAAAAGCAACAGTCATGTCGGAACCTGAAGACTGAGCGTGCGCTGCCAACAGGCTCCATTGTTCGCTAAACAAGCCAAGAATTCAAATGGTTACCATAGGAAAACATCTATTCTAAGAGTACTGAATGTCTTTAAATTGAATTTGCACAAATATGCCTTCTAAGACTTCATTCAATATACTGAAATGCTTTTGTTTCCTAATTTTCCCATATTTCTCAAACTTGTTATCATCCCCACAGAGAAACCTGTGTGCAGCTGGCTCAGCTGTGCTAACACCAAACATTATCTGGGTTTGCAATTGTGCTTCAGCTAAACCTCCTGCCTTACCATCTCCTAAATTCATGACAATCCTTTTATATCTCTGGATCCTGAGTGACCTTCTCCCAGAGTTCCATTACCTCAGTTGTTGTGCTACCCTACAACAAGTTTTAGTGCTGTGAGAGCCCAGGGAGATGGAATTATCTCCAGACTCTGTGCTGTGGTTGCGTGTGAGGTCGCAGGAAAATCCAGCCTTTTGCCAGCCTAATAATTCCCTGTGTTCCCCAGGCTTAATCCTTTCTTCAAGGGTTTTAAGGCGGTGTAACCTTATGCTGATCTCTGCTTGGAGCTGTGGCAAAATGGCACACAGAGATGAGTACTATGGGTTTACTCTGTCATGAAATAGCAAACACACTCGAGTTGTATGAGATGATATTAAAGGTTTATAATCTTCAGGATTCAAGATTTAGGTTCAGGTGGGAGCTCAAGCAAAAATGATGATCACCTTGCTGCACATGTGGTGGTCCCTTGGGGAAATTATCAGGTCTATTCAGTTTTGAAAATGTTATTGGAACTGTCACCCACGTGTGTTTTCGTCTGCTTTTAACAGTACTGCAGATATTTTTGACTCCAAGTCCATGCAGAGTTTTATACCAGCCCCTTGTAAATCCTTGGTATGTCACACACAATGTAATCCAATATTAAAATAAAATCACATGAATAAGAGATTTTGGATTGTGTGTTCTTAATGGAAGCCAGACATTCTTAATTTGCCTGCCACAGTGTCGGGCAGTGGTGAGAAGTTAGTGTCCTCAGTTTCTTTGTTCCAGCTTTCCTACAAGCCTCTGCTATTTCCATGCACAAGCTGCTCATAAAACATACATGTAAAAAGGATAAAGGTCAGCACAGCATCCATACGATTTCATACCACATTTCATACACATTCACAATACAAAAGTGTAAAGTGTGAATTTGGTCCACTCCAAGATAATTTATCTGGTCACAAATCATGAGGACAGGAATATTTTTCAAAACAAAAACTCTGTGCAACCTATATCTGCATTGTCTGGAGTATCTCACGTTTTGCAGCTAAAAATCACTTCCATCTTTACTTAGCACGGGGGGAATGATATCAAATATGTGTTATCTACTTCTTTTGCCAGGGTTTGAGATAGTTGCTTTAACTCTTAAGGGAGACTGATTTACTTCTTAACAGTTAGATGTCGGTCAGAGGGTGATTCCTTATTGTCCTTGCTTTCTGTTGCTCAGAAATAAATCCTATTCTTCATTTGACAGCAGGATAAAGCAGGAGGAAGTTGGAGTTTCAGAAAATATTTTAATCATATTAATAATAGGCTAAATCCTGCAGTACTTACCAAACCCCTACAGAGACAAAGTTTCCATCAAGCATTTTTGCCCAAAGGAAAGATTTGTTTTGGTTTTCCAGATTCTGACCCAGCTAAAGAATAGATCCTTTCTTCTCCAGTAGGATAACAAACTTATAGCAACTTATGTACTGACATGCAACCAAAGCCACCTCCCCATCTCCAAAAAGCCCTGCAGATGGAGTGCCTGCTTTTGGAAACAACAAGCCTGCAGTGTGCATCGAAGGAACAAACTCTGCAATCCTTACTCATTCCATTTGGGAAAATTCTGGCAAAGGATGGATGTATACTAATTACTGATGAAGAATTACAGTACTTTGGATAACCTTAAAGCAAACAGAGACTCTTTGTGTGTTCAAATGTGCTTATGTGCACTATATTAAAAAAATAAGCAAATGAAAAATTACCTGCAACTGCGCTCTTGAAAGGTTGGCTTGATGGAATTCCTCCCAAAGAGATGGTGAGAACATTTAACCCCCCAAAGTCTTGGGTGGCATGGAGAATGTCTCGGCTGTGGGTCTTGTCGACCAACAGGACAGTGGCAGAGCCATTCTTCTCCAGGAGGACCGAATGCCACTGACCATCCGACGCGTACACTTCGGGGATGTTTCGTTCCACTTTCCCAGCAACTCCAGCATCGGATACGTAATGCACTTTCCCACCTTTAATCTGAGCAGAAGAACACAAAATGCATAATTTTAAAATTATATCACATACAGCTCCTACACACATGTAACCAATGCAATGCCTATTCAGTACAGCTACAGCAACATGTGGCTTTGCTGTAACAGAAAGCCAGGGCCTATTTTCCTCCAAATAGTTGTTTTGTACTAAAAATACATTAATCATTTAGTACTAAAAATTTGGCCAGAATTAAATACATCACATTGTAGAAACCTCTGCAGAAATATCACACCTACATCTTAGAGCTGCCATCCACCACTCATTCCCTGGCTAATCTTGTAAGAGAAAAACCTATTGAGAACCCAGCTATAGGACATGCACATAACAAAACATTTCTAAAATAATAAAATAAGAATTCTTCTTCCTTCTTCAATGCAAGTGTGGAAAATGCTCTGCAGAGTGAACAGATGTTGTCCTTGCCCAAAAAATTTGCATCTAGTTTACATTATGACACAATAGGAATGTATAAGGCATGACAGGGCTTGAGCAAGAGTCCCATTTCATATCTGTTTTTCTCTGCTAACTTGTATTTTGCAGAAAACCAGTTGTATTCCAGAAAACTTCCCGAAAAGTTGCAAAGTGCCTTATTTTGGGCAAATTTTCAAACGGTGCTTACTTGAACAAACTGCTTTAAAACTTGCGAGCTGTTAGGAAAAAAAAAATAGAAGAACATTTTGGCTTTTCCTTTAGGAATGACGCCTCGCAGTTCGACTGAATCATGAGATGCAGGATTTGAAACCTCTTAATATGATCCCAAAATGAGATCAGTGTAAATTCTGCATTTAAGATATAGGAGCTTAAAAAGAATCCCTAAAATCCAAGCCTGCCAGTTTCCCAAATATTGCATAAATTTGGGTATGTCAGCTGACCTCCTAAGGGTGTACAGACTTGTGTAAGCTCATATGGGGTGGTTCTGAAACTTGATGCAAGTTTCTTTCCATACTCTGTGTGTTAAATAAAACAACTGTTTTCCATTCCCCTGTTCCTCACTGCAGGTTCATCAGAACGTGATCTGTAACATGGGTGTGCAGAACATGCACACGCAGAGTCCAGCAAAGGTTGAAGCAAAGCTTGTTGAAAGCTCTCAAAGTCTTGCATCCTCTTTGTTCCAGGAAAAATAATGTTCACCTGGGAAGAACTGTGAGGTGACACACTGGCTCCAAGAATGCTGCTCTCGCTTCCAGAAACTGTTAAATGTTCTGGATTGACTTTTTTAGTGATGCAAGCTGAGCGCTTTGTTCCTACACTTCTGAGCACTTTGTTCATACTCTTCAGCTTTAATACAGCTGTAAGACCACGCTCATGTCTTGGCAGCAGTCTGAATGAATGCAGCTAGCATGTATTCATTTATGAATGCAATAATTTGGATTATGGGAAAATAGATGGTTTGAGGGCCTCTTTGACAAAGGTTGCATCGGAGACAGGATGCTTTTGTTACTGGCAGACATAAGTGGCATATGTCTCAAGTATCACACAGCCCAAAGAAAATCCCACATTTCGAAATGCAGCCGCAAAGACTATTATAACATGTTGGTTTGTTAGTCTTATCTTGTCTTTTAGGCTCCATAAAAATACCTCCCTGTATTTTGGTCTTTATGTAAACAGAAAGAAATACACCATGTCAGACAATACCCTCCAAGCTGAGCAGAGAACGGTAACTTTTAATTCCACTTTAGAAAAGAACTGTAGAATCATTTACCTGTCAGCAACTGATATTTTCCATAGTGATCTATGCCTTTTTAACTCTATTTCTGTCTCTTTAAAATTGCATATGACTAACCCTAACAGACTCATAAATAACATATGAGGGGCATTTGGAAAAGTAAATTTCCAGAGACAAGACTGGTCCATAACTTCTTTGACCAGGAAAAAACAAGGAATGTTCTTCTTGGTTCCTTGAAGCAGAACGTATTTCTAAATTTGAAACAAATGCTGATGCTGACAGTATTGAGTAACACCCATTTCTGGGTTTTATTTAAATGGCTGAGCAACTGAAAAGTAAAATATAATGAAAAGAATGAACCGCTAAAGCAAACACATTCCCAACTACAAGGATAATTCAACTTTACTAATATTCCGAGTCCCATTTACTGAACAAATTGTTTTTCATTTGTCTCAAAACTGTGCGCTAGCCTTTACAGATTTATAGCTCCTTGAATGAGATGTCATTTAACAGGGTGATGTTCTGATTAATTCATGAACTTGATACATGCATAGAGCCATAGAATGGTTTGGGTTGCATGGGACCTTAAAGATCATCTCGTTCCAACCCCTCTGCCACAGGCAGGAACACCTTCCACTAGACCAGGATGCTCAGAGCTCCATCCAATGCGGCCTTCGACATTTCCAGAGATGAAGCATCCACAGGTTCCTGGGGCAACCTGTGCCAGCACCTCACCACCCTCACACACAAGTGTGTCAGCTGTAACCTGTAATCCACATTTACTACCCGTCCAGCTCATAGATCTTAGAGCTCCATTATGCTAATTTAATCTGATTTCAGATGAGATTTCCAGATAAGGCAAGACAGGCAATTTCACCTTTAACCTGCTGCATTTACCTCATTATATCTAATTTAATCACTTGCAATATCTATTTGTAGGAAAATAAACTGTGACAAGGAGCTTTAGTAATAGTAATAAGGAATTCCCCATCTTCTTCCCTGTTGCGGGTTTTGGAGGAGGCATTTTCCATCTGTATTTGACCCCTACTAATGTAACCTGCAAAGGTTTGCGTCTTTCTTGCTTTAAGGATCATTTTATATCATAAAGCCCTCTGTTGGGTTCTTTGGGGGGAGTTCATATCCATCGTTTAGTGACTCAGCTGCTCACAGACTCAGTGGGTCTCATTTATTGCCACTTCTCTGATTTTAGCCCAATCCCAGCTACACCAAAACCAATTAACTCCTGGAGGAAAAATGTGGAGGTACAGAAGTAACCACAGGACTTGTAGCTTTTCCCTGGCACAACTTAATATTAGAAACACATGGCAGGTTTTCTCCGAGTGCTAATACTGTGGATAACAAGCGTATTAAAAGATTCAAAAATCAAGCTATAAAATTGTCCATCTTGAAGACTGACAAGAGCTGTACAGAGAAGTCCCTAAAGCTCAACTTCTGCACCAGAAGTAGACTGATATGTCATGGAGACCTTCACGTGGGTCGGCTTCACTGGCAACTTGGGCCACACTGAGGCAAGTACTTGTCGTGATACTTACTCAGGGTATAAGCAGCACAGCAGAACTGGAGAACAGTTAAATTACTACAGTTTTACTAACTTGCAACATCTTGGAATTTTTTGGCAATAAATGCCACGCTGATGTTACCTCTCCTTCCTCAAACTTCTGCATCTGTTACTAGGCAGACCTCTGCTCTTTGCCCGTGCACAGCTGGGTCTGGGACTTTGACACCCTCTGCTTGCTTGTATAACTTCACCAATATTAACAATAATCAGAGTGTTTGCATAAACAGGGCACTAGTGCTTTCAGCCAGGAAACGCAACTCTCTCTATTTTTTTAGTTTAATAATGCTTGTAGAGCTCACCTAGCAAATTCTACCAGGGAGAAAAAGGCTTTTTCTCTCCAAAACTCAGATTAATGAGATCTTATCTGCTACAATGACCGAGGCAGAAACTTCCTAAGAAATGATGTGGTAAAAGCATATGCCAGGGAAGTAGTGCAGACTTTCTTCTTAAATGCAGCAGGAAGTGTCAGGAAAGCTCCGTAACTCTGATCAGGCAGGTGAAGAACATCCATGGGGCTGAAGCTTAGAAAATGTGAATTTCTGCATGAATTTCTTTAAAAGTCAGGGAAAAAAAACCTTGAAAAGCCTTACAGCACTCAAGGAAACTTGGAGCTTACACCAACCCAATAAAGGGGCTTGCCAACATCACTGCTGTACTCATTTAGTGTTATGAGTAAATGGACTGAGTCATAGCCAGGAACCAAACCATCACTTTCTTGAGAAAGGTAACTTCTGCAGCAATAACCTCTTTGAGAAAAATTAAAAAAAAAGGCAAACAAAAACAGTGTGGCATTTGAAGCATTAATTCAGCTATGTGACTCAAAATAATCTGATATTGACACTGGTCTATGAGCAACCTCATGAATTCAAGTTATCCCTCGCTTCCTAGTTAGATAAGCATGAGCCACGCTAGTAGGAATTAATGAAAACTTTTTGGCAATTGTTTGCTAGCTTAAGGAGGGTCTGGGTTCAAGGCTCAGCAAGTCTGAAGATAAAAGGCCAATAGCAGAATGACTTGTTTAGTAAAGTGCAATGATGATAATAACCATGGCAATGAGTACTGTACTTGCTGCCTTAAAACAGTCACCATCTGGAGTCTGGAAAAAACTGATTAGATACAAAACCATCAAGATATTCTGATACCTTGGCGAATAGTAAGGGAATTGTTGAGAAGATGAATGGTACTGGAGAGAGGCCTAGGCTCAGTTAAAGACCGAATATTTTATAAAGGAAACAGCAAGAGTAATGGAAAAACACAATTTTGATCGCTCCGCGTGAGGCAGCGCAATGAAACCAAACTCAGCATTAAGCTGTAATCTTGCCTTCACGGTAGTGAAGTTGCTGCTTTCTTGGATGTGAAGTAAAACGCCGTTCTCGCTCCTTGTCCTGAACTTCACTTCCAAGCGGTCCACGTTCGGGGGTCCCGCGCCTCGAGCTCCAAGTCTCATCACGTAGTCTCGCTTCTTGTTTGGGCTCATGTGGTAGTCGAGTCGTCCTTTGCCTTCCAGCGACAAGGCGGTGTCAGCGGTGATATCTGGGACAAGGAGAGGGGGGCACTGAGTATGCAGCTCATTACAGCTCTAGCCATCCTCTGGCTAATAATGCCCATTTTCTCTCAGAGCACAGATCAAGTTCAGAGCAGGTCAGGGGGGAGAGCAGGACTGAATGGCAATTGCAGTCCCTCTACTCTTTGGCTTCAGCCAGAATGTGTGTTTGAGAGTGGGAGTGTGCGAGTAATTTACTGCTGCTATCAGTCAATAGTAAATTAAAACTCACTAGGGAACAAGTGAGGGAGTAGGGGGAAAAATTTGGCTCTCAGAACTGCAATTCCTTCCCAGGGATGTTACTGTTTCCATTACTGCAAGCAGGGTTTCATGATATATTGAACTCTAAGCATTTCAGGGCAGAGATAATGACTTTCTATTTGTTATGGTATAAAAACAAAAGTGAATAAAAAATGGGAGAGCATTGACTACCAAATGCTGTTAAAATTATGGCTGAATTCTTTTGTAAAATGGCGCAATAAAAACGTATAAATCAGCTAAACAATAATGGGACATGTAAGAAAACAAAGCCCAGTCATTATACTACAACTACATGGAAATAAATCACTTTGCTGTCCTAGACAATCGCATACTGATTTACAGAGCTACTCCTATGGGAATTAATCACCTTGGAGCATAAATACCTTATTTTCATTTACATTTACAATATTTTCTTGCATATAACCTATGGGCAGTTTGACTGAAAGGACTTCAGTTTGGAGAGGCCATAAGCAGATGAACATGATGTTTACATAAAGGGGTTTTCACTTACCCTCTTCCCTCCCCATAGCAGACAAACCCCTCCTATGGGATACCTTTATTTTAGGTACGGATTATACATTATTGGGAAGCAGTAGTTTTAAACGAATGCAAGTTACCTGACATGCGATATACAGATCAGAAAAAATTATGCATTTAAGTTGTCGCTATTTTTATCTCATGAAAGGACAATAGTCCATTGTGGACTTTTCCTGCAAAATTATTGAAGAGGCAAGCATGCTGCTTGTTTTCATTATTTTATAAAATCAATTATCTAATGGCCTTGAAAAGAAACTCTTAGCAACATTTGGCAAAGCCACAATTAGGTGTACATTAAAGAGGAAGACAGCAAAAGCCTCTCCGTACATTTTTCGCAGTGCTTTCCCGTCAGTCCATCCTTGCAGTGACACTGCTGCCACGACCAGTGATCGACACAGGTGCCACCATGTTGGCAGGGGCTGGCTGTGCAAGCACCTTCCAGTCTGGGACATCTGAAAGAAATCGGAAAAGTCGATGCTGAAGAACGTGCACACAAATCAGCGGAGCAAACGTGCTGGGAAGCTTCCTGCCTTTGAATGGTACTCCTTTTCTTCCCCCCAGAGATGCAAAAATGGCTCTTTTCCCCATCCCTGAAAGTGTTCAAGGCCAGGTTGGATGGGAGTTTGAGCAACCAGGTCTAATGGAAGGTGTTCCTGCCTGTGGCAAGGGAGTTGGAATGAGATGATCTTTAAGGTCCCTTCCAATCCAAACCATTTTATGATTCTAAGAATCTCCATTGACAGCTCATGTTTCTAAGGAGATCCCAATTTTCAGCAGCGAGTTATAACAGTTTTAGAAAAGAGAAAAGAATTTAGAGACAACCAAACTTCTGCTATATCTCTTACACCACAGACAGAACCTCTTTTAGGTGCTCCCCATGCTGCAGGCTTCCAGAGACTTTGTATCAGTATGAGCAGCACAAATCTGGATGTTGAAAGAGGAAGGGTGAGCGAGGAATTTTGGACGGAAGACTGACATTATTGCTATGGCCAGGACTTCAAACACTGAGATGGAAAAAACCAATAGAATCAGATAGTCAATCATTTCTGAAAGACCACTCAGAGGATATGAGGGAAATTCAGTGATACTTGAGAGGCAAAGTGGTAGAACAGACATTGAGGATTAAAAGGAAATAAAAGAGAGTAGGTTAGCAAACAATATGAGTACAGTCAAAACCAGGTGGAATTTATAAAGAAACCCAAGAACAGGGCTACTCAATTTCAGCTTGCAAAGCAACTTTAATAATCACTGGCAATAGAAATGCAATGATGTTGCTTTTTTGAAGCCTCTGTAATCTTTTGGGAACCTCTCATCCAAATTCACTTTTTTCTTACATTTTCCCTACTTCATGGTAGATTCTACAGTAATTTTTTTTTTTTTTACAAGAAGTGTCTGTCTGTCAGTATCTGAATGGAATAGCATCTGACTTTAACGACAGCTTCCTTTACTGTAAACATGGTCCATTTGATACCATATATAGCAGACATACTGATCTAAGATTCCTTGAGCTGCCAAAGCCTGGCTGGGCTCCAGGGGACGTCCGTTGACTGCAAACTCCATTATACAGCCCACAAAATCATGGCTTTCCACCTGTCCTCTCCTTTGAAGGATAGGCTCTATGGACCTGATGCCACCAACAGTAACTCGATTTGGTTGTACATCGAGAGTCCTATAAAAGAGTTGGAAAAATAATGCATCAGTATCAGACACTGAGATAGTGATGACAACACATGAACTGCAACCATCAGCTACAGTCTGAAACTAAAAATCCTCTTCCAAAATTTCTATTTTACATTTAGAAGGGGACACAGAGAGACCAACAGCACTTGAACTAACAGTTATAATAGGTATAACTCTAAACTCACACTCAGTTATTGCATTTCAAAATTTCTATTCACTTGACTGAGCAGTGTACTTGAGATCATAACAAATGAGGCTTTTTACTCAATTACCATTGAGACTGTAGATGATATTTAAATAGCTGGAAGAAAGACTCATTGTTTTACAAAGATATAACACCTCTGCCAGCATGGAAACCACGTGTGACAGGAAATGCGATTGTGATTATTGTAAGGAATTAGCCAAAGTGATTGGGATGAAAGTTATTGTTATCTCCAAAGATGCAACAGAAAGGTTATTTAATTAGTTACAGTAAATACCAGAAGTAAAGTGTGTTTTCTTTACTGGCCAGTGTTTGTGAACTCAAAACTGTAAAAGACAACACCTGGAGACACTGAAAACAATGACAAAGTAGTTACTCCCAGTAATTTTTTTTAAAGACAGCAGTAATCATGTGCGTTCTAAGAAATGAGAGGTGCAGTTTCAAAAAAAGTAATAAATACATGACCCCCAAATTATTAGGCAATAGATCTTACTCCCTTTTACATCCCAGTGCAGACTACCCATGGCCTTATATTTCTTGAGTGCACCAGAGCCTGGGGACAGGAAGGGGGTCAAGAACTGAGGATTTCTGACCAAAACCTTTGTTATGATCAAACTCCATGAAGAAATGTAGCCTGAACTAGCAAGTGGCAGCAAATACAGAAAATTTAATTTGCTTCTGCAAAGATGGAAGAAAATGACACTTGGGAGCCTTATGATTACTCCAAATTTCTCTGGCTTTACAGGGAGATTTCTTTTTAATTTTACCTTTAATTTTGCTCAAAAAAACCACCAAACACCCAACAAACAAACTAACCCCACAAAATGAAGGATTATTTACCAGTCAGTTGAAACAGCAACATTGCTAACAGTGCAGTAGCCTGGCTCCTGATCCTCAGAGCAAGAATCCACCGTCAGGGATGCTGCCTGCAAAAGGCACAAACACAAATATGCTGAATATTACAAGGTTGTAGTCCCCAACCACATTAAATATTTATGCTTATATATGTTATATCAAGTGCTTGACTAGAATGGAGCACCTGTACCAGCACAGCGAACACCAAGGTGTGGATATTAAACAGAGAGGGAGCCAATTGTTTGCTTCACGCAGAGACCCAAACACCAAGTTTTCAGATTTGGGTAGGGTTTCTTTGGTATTTGTTTGCTTTACTGCTTGAAACTGCAGTTCTTTTGGCTCGTACCGTACCCTACTCTCGATACGGTTCAGACAATCTGAACAGAAAGCTGCTCCCTCCACACACAAAAGGGCGTTCCCTCCGGGGCCCGACCGTGACATTAAACATATTGCTTGAACCTGATAAGAAGCCTGTTACAAAAGCTGGGAGCGCAAACACTGAGATCACCAGTTAAAAATAACAAGCAACCACTCAATAGAGCTCGAAAAGTAACCAAGCAGACCTGATTAAGGCAACCCTTAGGCTGATAGGTTATGAGGGATGAGGGATCTCCAAGTTGATGACGGAGAAGCATTTGGACAGACATCCCATTTGGGATGGAGCTGATGTTTAGAGAAACACCAGGCATCATCAGTATTTAGAGCAGTATTACTCTACATTATTATTACTATCTCTAAGCCATCAAGTCCCAAGGTCGCCTCAACCTAGTCTAGTGGAAGGTGCCCCTTCCCAAGGCAAGGGGGTTGGAGTGAGATGATCTTTAAGGTTCCTTCCAACCCAAACTATTCTATGATTCTATGATTACCCATCCCAGTCATTTACACTAAAGCTACTCACGGCACTTCTATTTGTAATCTCTAAGAGTCTAACCAAAGCTGTCACTAAAATCATGAAATAACTCCTGCTGATTTTAAAAAGGAGCTTTTATTTTATTCCTTATTTAGCAAAGAATTGTCCCCACAGTGATTTATTAATAACAGATGTGCTGGGGAAAAAAAACCCAAAAACAACAAAAAACCAATCCTGAAGGTTAGTTATTCCTTAAAACAAATTTTCAGAAAAATAAACAACCTCCAAATTGTACTTATCAGCTCCTCAAGTTTAAACTAGATGTGTGGCACAGTTTTACAGCAAATTTAAATGAAACGCCACCTTTAAAAATGCCCAGGTTTATATTTTGCTTTAGATTACTCTGTAGGAGCTGAGCAAGCAGCAATAGCTATCAGTGGGTCATTATTCTGCAGAGGTTTTTTTCTACTGCCTGCAACTAAGTTCATTAACAACAGCCTGTTGAAATCCCCACAGATTGTCCATGCTATTTCCAAACACATGCTGCAAGCTGACACATCGTATTGACCAAATGAATTTGTAGCTCTTAGCCCTAAATCATGCCCTCCAGTACTCCTAAATTGTTCAATTTGCTATTTTTAATGAAAGCTTATCTTGAATTTTTTTTCCATACATAATGAGCAAACTGCTTCTCCCAAGAAATGTCAGTCTGCAGTTCCAGTGCAGATTACAGCCCCGTATAAATGAAACAATTCACAGAAAGAATAATAAGCTGGCTGCTCTCTATGCCATCACATGCATACATATTTTCCTTCAGAACATCAACAAAAAAAAAAAAAAA
>VWZG01010831.1:141623-224527 GCA_013396735.1 Grallaria varia
ATGCACTGTGCAAGCCAAGCTCCAACCCCAGCTGAAGGGCTGGATATTTGAGAATGTATTTTGCTTGGACCAGAGTTCATACAATTTATTTTCTAATGTTAGTCAAATGTTACTGCTTGTTACTTGAGCATTACTCTACAGTTACCTCGCCGCATTATGAAACTTTCTGTCCTGTCACTCTGCAATAGCTCAGGACTGACAACTTAATGGTTTTACCAGTTTCCGATAAAATCCCAGCGTGCTGTAGGAAATGACAGATTTGGAATCCTGAAGGGGGGCTCTTTTATGCAGTTTTGGACACCTGGGAGACATTTGCCCTGCAGTAGAAGTATCTAAGACAAAGGTGATTCTTTTCACATATTGTGTTTGTAAACAGCTGACATTACTGAAAAGGTTTAAATATTTTTTAAAAAGTCAGACAAAGGTATGGGCTGTATTAAATGTTTGCTTTCAGCCTGAAGCACTCAAAGCTGAAACTTTCTGTAAATAGCCATTTTTATGTTATCTCTTCTTCTATAGTCCTCTGGCATTTTGACAAGTAAAACATTTTCCTGCTCTACTTTTTTCTTCAGTGTACTTCATTTATTTGTTGCAATTTTTCCTGTGAGCTCCTATACTTAGGCCTTTAAATCCTATTTATAGAAATATCACGCTACTTTGGTTACAAAAATGGGAATCTGGTGCTTTTCAAGATTAAGGTGCACCTTTGGGCTTTACCACTTGGATTCCGTGATACAAACTATTAAGTATCTGATATCAAGGCACGCTAAACCAAAGTCATTGCTCAACATCACAATTATCCTTCATCTTGTTTGGATATGTAACTCCTACAAAAATACACAAACTGGATTTGCAAATCCAGCTGAAGAGTGGATTTCACATCTTGGAAAAGACCTTTAAGAGTCCAACTATTAACCCAGCACTGTCAAGTCCACCACTAAACCATGTGCCCCATCTACACATCTTTTGAATACCTCCAGGAATGGTGACTCAACCCCTTCCCTGGACAATGCTTGACAAACCTTTAGGGGAAGAACTTTTTCCCAATCTAAACCTACTCTGTTGCAACTTGAGGCCATTTCCTCTTGTCCTGTTGGTTGTTACTTGGGAGAAGAGACCCACATCCCAAATAAGTGGAGATACCAGGTCTTGCACAATGCACTAAAATGCAGTTTCAGGCTCAAGACTCTCTTATGAGAGAAGAAAAAAGCATCAGGTAGGAAGGTCATGAGACAACCCCAGTCCATAAAGAAACACATCCCTCTGCTATTCACGGGACATTTGTGCCTATGGACATCTCACCCTGGACCTGAAGCTTTTCAGCAACAGAATTTTCCTCTGCAGCAGTTCCTGATGAGGAATCTCGACAAGCAGGCAGGGGGAGCCACACTGGATAGAACAGTTTATTGTCTTTTATTCCTTACATCACTTCTAGCTTGAACTACATGAAAGAAAATGTGGAGCCCCAACCACCTATTACTCTTATGTGACTTTAAATTCAAACACGGGAAGAATATGGGATTCCATTTCTGCCTGAGAAAGGAATTGTTGGGCAGTAGTTACTGCTCATGGATGGCAAATAGATTTGGTTTCCTTTCTAGCTCAAACACCGTGGAGTCAAAAAACTTGGCTTGAATTCAAAGAGCATTTGGTTTATGTACTGCCTTGGAAATATTAAAAAAAAAAAAAAAATGAGAGAAGAGGAATAGAAAACATTTTCTGGAGAAAAAAAGGAAGGCAGGAGAGGGGTCAGAGTACCAGGCATATGGCAATCAGTTGTCCCAGTCCAGTTTTTGGCAGAGTTCCTCCCCTCAGATGCTTTCTGGGGGACAGAAAGAAAAGTAACTTCCCTCCTTCCCCTCACCCTCCCCCCCCAAATTCTCATAATGTAGAAGCTTTTAACTGTTTACATGTATTCTACAGAGGAAAACCAGGCTCCCAGTCTGATGAGATTGGTAAAATCTCTGAATTAGCTCAAGGAGGTCAGGAAAGCCTGAAATTTTAAGTTTGTCCACTTCTATTTTCCAAATGTTGAGAAAAACTATTTTGAGAATATTTTGTAGTTACTATGGTTAATTAGCATTTCCTGATAATCATCCCTGTAATCTGCGCCAGTTAATTAGCCTCATGCCTAGTCGTCTATTTAATTAATTATTCCTGGTTCTCATTTTTCACATTGAGAGTACAGGGCAATGCACATTTTTTTTTAATTATACTTTATCTTCATCATCCGAAACAAACCACCACAGGGCTTTGAGTCAGTTGGAGTAAGACAGAAAGGAGGGAAGTTTTTTCCCAAAGTTGGAGGTGCTGCTAGCAAAGGCAACGTTACTGATTTTATGTTCCTCTGAGTGCACATGGAAGCCAAAGTGATTTGGCTGAACTTGTCTTAAATCCTTTGATCATAACATTTCTTACCATTCCAGCCCTCCGGGCAATGACTGTGTGGAATTGTCCATCAGACACCCTCTTAGCTGTGGTAAGCTTGTATGTGCCACTGCCAAGGTTGTAGGAGAATCTCAGCCTCTCTCCTGCTATTTCCAGGGCCAGAAATTCTGCCCTCTCTCCGGTTTGGTTGTCGTAGTTATACAACAGTAAGGCATTGCTTTTTATAGTGGCAAACTTTATATAGATGTAATTGTTGTTTGGATCCATACTGGGAAACTCCATATACGACAGCTCTTCAAATCCATAACTGTTCAGTTCACAATGATTCCCAAAAACACCTGCAAATAGAAAAGCACAACCTGGAATCAGAGATTTTTATTTTTTCTTCCTCACTGTGCATTCTCCCAAAAACAAAGTATGGATGTGCTCTCAGCATGGCTCTGATACACAGGCTCTTGAAGGAACCTCCAGTGCTTGATTAAAAACATACAACTTGAACAGAAGAAGAATTCTGTTAATGCACAGGTGGGTGCTGAGGTACATATATTTAAAGCTACGTCTACTGAAAAGCAAAGTACATTTCATTGAGTTCCCTGGTTCCTTTAGAAAACAACAAAACAAGCCAGTCTGACAGCTGTGTCAGACACAGTTGTTAATTATCATTTAATTGAGTTATGGAAATTAATTTGCAAAATAAGTTTATTTTTCTCTCTGTAGCTGTTATCTGAACTGTTTCTCACTGGGTGGTTAATGTTTTATACTTATGACATAAACATATGGGGGATTAAAACATTACACCTTCTTATGTTTTTACTGATGTATTTTGGTGAACTCTAAGTATTTCTTTTCAGATTTCTGTCACATAATTTCCCTTGATTTTTTTTTTTTTTTTTTTACTGTGGCAACATGAAGGAAAAAACCTGACATTATTTAGGAATATTAGTTACAGTTACAATGGACTATGTCTACATAGGAAATTAATAAATCCTAAGGAAATATAAAATATAGGAAACAAAAGACATAAAGAAGCTATTCCACATGTTAGCAAAAAAACCCTTATTTAGTGTTAGTTACAAATGCATATTGTGAAGCATACTTTTTTTGAGAGGGTTTTCAGCAACCCTAAGACATTGTAGATGATTTCTCAGGTTTCCCCTAGTTTTTTATTAATCTGTTGAATTTACTTTCATACTTTTCCATACATGCAATGAAAGTCCTGGATTAATCTGCATTCAGAATCAGTCTTGCTGCCATTGTATCATGATACCTTAAAATATCCGTGTTGCTTTATGTTTTAGTTGGGTTCATTCCACAAACCAAATCTGGGATAATTAAATTCAAAAAATTATTAAACTATTTTGGCACCAGTACATGCTTTTCTGATGGAAAATACTGATATTATTTACAGTGGTCTTACTCTTCAGCTCTCCTAAAAGTGTCTGTTATTCATCAGGAGAGCTTTGTTATCATCACATCTCCTTCTTCAGACCGAACTTTGGGTTATCCTTGGTGGTGAAGGTCCTTTAGCCCTGATCGAGCTGTGACTGAGCCAAGTCCCTCCTTTAGAAAGTCAGGGGTCTTGATTTAAAGATTTCAAGCATCAATTCTGCTTTTGGTCAGTTATCTGTCTGTCTGTCTATCTATCTATCTATCTATCTATCTAATCTATCTATCTATCTATCTAATTAGAAATATTCTTGATTTTTAGGCACTGAGTAGTTTGGCTGGATCTTGTTATGTTTTTGTGTCAGAGAGAAAGAAGCCATTACTAGGCATGACAAAATAAATATTTGTAGTGATCACATCACTTTTGAATTTCCTTTTAAAGAAGAGTGAGTTAATTAAACCTCTAAATACGTGCAGTTTTTCCAAGCCTTGCTTCATTGCCAAACCAGAAATCATTTACACAGGTAAAAATAAACAGCAATTCGAGAAATACGAATAGGGTAAGGGGAGATGAAGATGAGAGGAGGAGGAGGAGGACGAGGGTACTCACCGAAGGGGCAGTGGCAGTAATACCCCTCCAACCCGCTCTGGCAGGACCCACCGTTGAAACAGGGATTGCACTCGCAGTAGTTGACAGTGGAGTCACACGTTTTCCCTGCAGTGAGGGAATAAAAGCAATTTCCAGGTCAAAGTATTCGGGGCAGTAGGGAAGTCAGGCTGGTATGTGGGTCACGAGGTTATGAACCAATCCTGAACATAACAGCAAGGACAGAAGGTGCCAAGGACTGGCTGTGGTATGGAGAGAGGAAACACAGACAGGATGCTGGGCTGCTCCCAGCCCTGGCACGGGCATAACATGTGGGCCAAAGAAATTTAATTTTTCAAGGGTCTCATTGCAATTATATCATATAGGTAGTGATGGACTGGTTTCTTAACTGAATTAAATTTTCTTATTTATTTTATTAACTGGTGTCCATAAAAGAGAGATCATGAAATGTAAGGCAAGGCTAAACTAAAAAAACTGTAAAAATACATCTTTTTTGCTCCTTGCTGAAAGCAATGAACTCATTAGTGCAAAGGAGATACAGACAGCCCTTGCTGGACCTTGTACAAACAGGGCAAGCTGAATACAGGCTGCTATTGTACATTTTATGATTTTTCTTATTTTTCCCCATCAATTACAACCTCCTTCCTGTCTTGGAGGGGCAACAGTCCTCTGGAGCTAAAACAAGCTCTCCTGGATACAGTCCTTTCCTAAGCAGACATTGTCACATGTGGTAAATATTATTCCCCAGAGAATAAACTGAAATCACATAATTCATTTCAGCAAGGAAAGGAACCACGGGGAAAAAGTGAAGATTTTAACAGATGCCGAATATGGACATGGGGATTCTTTGTAAAAACTATGCTTTTCTTTGTATGGAAACATAAACTACAAAAGTATCAGTCTTCATTTCAAAGGTTTTCATTGCTTGGCTTTGAATAACTTAGCAACACTTTCACTGCGTCCCACTCTTGGAACCTGTCCCCCTTCAGCCAGCAGTGCCTGCACTCAGCAAAAACTTCATCATCGTGTTTATCCCTCCTGTTTCACTGCAAAACTGACAAATCCAGCTACACTCTTCCAGACCTGCCCATGGATACATACACAAAGCAAGAGCTGACTGCCTTAATGCTTCTTATTGCATTGATAATGAATTGGTTTATTTTACACCACATATATATATAATATATATATAAATAAATATACATATATATACATGTATGTTTAAGTTAAAAGTACAACATGAGCTTGCATAGAGAGTGTCCAAGATGTATGTCACATATATCTTATAATTTTACATCTCACATGACAGGGACGCACAATATGCACTCTTTAGGGATTGCTGGTCCATAGAACTGTAGAAAACTAGGAGCGTGCTATGTGAACTCCTCTACCTTTTTCAGAATTTCATGACCTGAGCCACCTAATGGAGGAAACCTCTTTTTCTTCCTCCTCCTCTACTTTTCTGCTTAACCCACAGTTTGCAAGCAGTTCTTCTGTGTGAGCAGCAGCTCTCCATGTGTGACTGTAAGTGGGATGGAAACGGAGTGCTGGAGGATTCCTGTGGTTAATACGTAACTTGTAGATTCACCATAAATCCAGGAAACTTTTCCAGTGTCTGAATCCAATTATGCTTTGGGGGTATTTATTTATATTTTATACTCTAATGGGCATGACTGAAGGATGAGCTAACTTTTTATGTTAGATTTTTCTGTTTTCTTTGTTTTAAAATTATGGTCCACAGTACAGCTCTTTGACTTACTGAGGAGAACACACGGCAGGAGTGAGGCAGACCTGCTTAAAATAGCTCAGTGATGGAGCTTAGTTTTCACAAAAATCAAGTGTAGCTAATAAGGCTTACTCAAGACTTTTGCAGTTCAATCTACCTAAACACTCCTCTTTTTCTCAACTAACATTTGCTGAGCCAATAAGAGAATATGGGGTTTTTATTTTGGCCACACTTATTTTAAGCACCGAATAAGAGCAACTTCTCCATATTTACCTATTGTCTAAAGAATTCTTGAAACCAACAAAACTATGTTTAGAATAACAGAATTTTAGAATCATAGAATGGTTTGGGTTGGAAAGGACTTTAAAAATCATCATTTCCAGCCTCCTAACACAGGCAGGGACACCTTCCACTAAACCAGGTTGCTCAGAGTCCCGTCCAGCTTGGTCTTGGACACTTCCAGGGTTGGAGCATCCACAGTTTCTCTGCGCCAGGGCCTCACCGTCCTCACTGAGACAAATGTCCTCTTTTACATAGTCTAAACCTGTCCAATCTTTTAGTTCAAAACCATTAAACTCTTTTCCTGTCACTACGGGCCCTGTTTGCATTTTATTCCAAGTGTTTTGATGTAGGGAAAATATGAATTCTCTAAATTTACTTGGACAGCATAAAGAATTAGGGTAATCATATATGCCCAATTAGTGTTTCAGTGTATCAAATCAAATCAGGTGAAGGAAACATCTCAGCCCATGTTTTGGGAACCGGGGAGATCCCAAACCAGGGCCACTCCACAGCACTCCAGTTCAGATGAAAATCGCAGGTATTTGAGTTTGTAGGTCGCTTCTCAGCCGAAATGCTGAAAGGTTCAGGGTATTCACTTCTGTGTGAGAAAGATCTTTTTCTAAAGACCATGAAAATTAGGAGAATGCTGGATAATTGATAACAGACAGCATTCAACATTTATCATTCATCACCTCCAGCTGATGACATCATATGCAGGGGCTTATGCAAAAATCTAATTTCCTCAGTGTTTTGGGGTTTTTTTGGTTTTTTTTTTTAAATTTAAAGAATGTATCAGGAACAGATACTGGTAGAATGCTCTTGGGTTAAATTTCAGCTGATTTGAGAATTTTAGTTGATGTGGTTTTCTGTGTCCACCTTTTAACATGGTCGTTCTAATACTCTAATCTTGCATTCAAAAAAAATTCACAAACCTACATTCCTTCATCTTAATGAATCTTGGAAAACAGGAAATGAAGGGTTCAAAGGAAGGGCAGACAACTACTGTAAATCACAAAGCATATTCCCTCCAGAAAGTGATTATTTTAAAAACAAAACCTGAGCATCATTAAGAGATGTAATTATAAGAGACTGCTCAAACCCTAACAATGTTGCTCTGAGGCAATCAGTCTTTATAATCCTACCCAGTGAAAAGAACGACATTACCTTTGCAGTATGATGAAGTGAAGTGCAGCTGACAAAACATAATAAATCAAGGAAAAGCAAGACTCTCAGTTTTCAGGTGCGCCATTACAAAGGTCTCACGTACTCTCATTTACAGTGAACAGGGAGTCTGTCTCAGAAAATACTGATTTCTACTTGCATGCAGTACCATGTAAATATTATTTTTTTTTACAAACCATGCAAATTCAATTATGAGATTATGTTTTCATTTCAAGAGAAGCAGCAAGGCCATGGTGAAGTGAATTAGAAATCCACTACTTCGGATATCTCTTTTCTTGTTGTTGTTGAGGCAATCAAGGTTTATATTAATGAATAAAGAGTTTCAGGCTTTATTTTTACATTCACTATGGCTATCTTTAATCAGGATTAAGGGCCCAAGCAGCTGTGTTCTCATTCTGCTGGCAGTATAATAATGACATAATAGCCTCTGTGTCAAGCATTCTCTAACAATCTGTATTCTGACATTTGTTTGCAGAACCCACAGAATATTAAATTCGCAGAATTTTAAAAATGCTTTTGCAGAACATAAAATGTATAAACATACTGCACGTTAATCGAGATCTTATCTAATAAGCTCATCTGGTATTAAACTCCAAAGATATTTGGGGTTTTAATTACACTGGTGCCATTTGTTTTCTGTCTTGATCAATTAATCTCAGGACACTTTAATAACTCTTGATTCTGCCATGTCTAACAGATTAAAAAAGATCTGACTCCCAAACAGAAACGTCTGCCTCAATGGCAGTCTATTTTAAGGTTATCTGTGTTGACAAGGAGTTTAAGAAAGCTCTTATTAGATGACACATTTAATTCATGGAGTGAAAGAAGTCCAGCGCTCCAAACTCCAAGGGTCTCTCACGAAATTGTCTCACTAAAAATATCCACCTTTTTTTTTGAGCTTGTCACATGTAGAGTTTGATTTTTAGCTGACAGAAAGGGTTGAACATTAAGATATGAGTTTTAAGAGCAGAAGAAATCAGCTGGATGTTTCATTAATATTTTAAGTTACAGTGTAGAGGCATATACGGTAGCACACTGCTGGAGCTAATGAAGTGTTGGGCTTTGTTGCAACATCAAACATATGCCCATGTAATCTCTGGCTAATTACCTAAAGAGTTGGAGGCCATAGGTGCCCTAGAATTATTTTGCCATGCTCCTGACAAAATAATTTGATGTACTAATACAACATGAAATAAAAGCCTGGATTGGCAACTTTATTAGAACTGCTTGTCAATTAACAGCAATTGCTCCTGACCTGAGGCTCAGGAGTAGAATTTGTGAGGTTCATGAGAAAGATCATCAGTGACCTTGATACTGCACTGAATATGTACCCACTGCTGAAGCTGTGATTTAAATTAAGTAGTTAAACATTTATTTTGAAATCGATTAACTTTCTCCTCTGCAATAAATGATCTCCTGTACTGATCTGGTGTAAGTTAAAAAAACCCAAAGAAACAATGGATCCTCTGATCACTCCAAGGGTTACAGGTGAGTTTTGGTGGCAGTTGTGACAAGCCCCAATACCCACACCAGAATGAACACAGCTGTGCTGCCCTGGGGCATCTGCAATACAGAAATATTCCATGGAAAAAGTAAAAGTAATCTTCTCTGTTAGATTTTTTTTTTCTGACTCCTATAAAAAGTGGCCAGAAGCACTGGTTAAGATTGTTCAGATCTTCCTTAAGTATCATACTCATGGTAGAAGCAAAGACCAGCCTGCTCTTCTAGGGTTAAAATGATGCTGTGTTTGAGAGTTTTAAATATCAGAGAAAAAGTACTCAGAGGAGGTAGGAATGCCGCAGACATTTCTCTGCTTAGTGAAAATAATAAATGACAAAGGGACAAAATATGGAGCACACAGGTTGATCATTTTGCCTAATTCTGTTTTTAATTCATCTCCGTCTTTCATCTGTTTTCTGTCATGTATGACTGCCAGCAATTTGGGGCAGAGGCTGATTTTCTTCCTTGGCACACTTCAGGCAGACTTTAAATGCTACCACAATATGCATAACAGTAACATGAACAGAAAAATCATACTTAAGCATTGGAAATGGTTTCTACACATTTAATAAATTTAAACAGCTCTTGTAAAAAAATCTTTCTGTTCAGATGCATATCAGGTAAGTGTGATTTGCCTGAGGACAGTGCTAAAATAAAATAATCCTGTGGGCACCTTGTCTTCTGAGTCTTCGTAACTATTAATATGTCATTTTGGATGACCTTTTCATCTACTGGGGATGCTCATATTCAGACAAACTTCTCCTAAAAAAGGCACATTCCCACCCCCTTTCCATCACTTCTGGACTGTAAGGGAAATAGAAGTTAAAGCATACCTGTATACCCCGTTTTACAAACGCAGTTGAAGCTTCCTGGGAAGTTCTGGCAGGCAGCACCATTTTTGCACGGATTGGAAAGGCACTCGTTGACATCCCTCTCGCAAGCCATGCCAGTGAAACCCTCCGGGCAGCTGCACGAGAAGCCCCCCACCAAGTTGTGGCAAGTCCCATCGTTGTGGCAAGGGGAAGGGAGGCACTCATCGATGTCTGTCTCGCACAGACTCCCATCGTAGCCCGGCATGCACCGGCACACAAAGGGACGGAGAGGCTCGTTGGCCACGATGATGACGGGGACGCTCTCATGGGTCTTCAGAGCCGGGCCCACTGCCAGCCTCCTCAGGCAGCTCCCTCCATTCTGGCAGGGGCTCTGCAGGCACCAGTCATGGTCCACGGCTTCGATCCGCACCCCGCTCTGGCGGAAGATGACATCCTTGATGCTCTCAAAGAAGGTGGCCACGCCGCTGGGATTCACGTACTGGTTGTTGCCGCGCTTGATGGCCGCCATGAGAAAGGTGTGGTTGCTCTCCTCATAGAGCCCGTAGAGCTGGATGGCGGTGCCCAGCCCCGTCAGCTGGGAGCTGGCGATGCGCAGGAAGTGGAGATAGTGGTTCATCAGGAAGTCCCTCACGCTGTGGGCGCTCAGGCGAAGGAGGATGCTGTTGTCGATGGTGGTGTTGCTGAAGCCCGTGAAGAAAATCCGGACGCTGCTGGTGACAGCCCCATGCAACCCATCGTTGCTGAGGATGGCCAGGTCAAATGTGCCATCCGTGGACCTCGCCTGCGAGTGCAGCTCACAGGTACCCCCGGGAATGCTGAAGAGGCTTGTGACTCCTGAGGTGAGGGAGCACTGGAAGCTGTCTAGCACATCTGGATCCTGAGGCTTTACGTTGCCCAAAATTCCACCTGGGAAGAGGTTGCCATAATAGTGAACAAAGATTTCTACTGTTCTGGGCTGAGACGGATTGTCATTTTGGTCTATTACCTTGATCTGCACAGTCCCTGTGGAAGACATCTGAGGGATGCCAGAGTCTCTGGTAATCACTGACAGGTAGAAATCGCTGATTTGCTCCCTGTCAATCTCCCTCGTCGTTGTCAGAACGCCAGCAGTGCTGAGGCTGAAGTAGCTGGTCGCAGGACCGGTGCTGAGCAAGTAATACGTAAAAGGACCTTGGTTGGGAGGGAGATCAGGATCTGATGATTGAAGCATCATCACAAGAGTTCCTGCACGGTTATTCTCCATGACTTCTCCTTGGCTGGTGGACAAGGTAGGGCCGTTGTCATTGATGTCTTCCAAAGTTACCAATAAGGAAGCACTTCCTGTAGCAGACGGTGTTCCCGAATCGATGGCCAGCACAGACAAGTTGTAGACAGGCAGCGTTTCCCGATCCAGCTCTGCAGTGACTGTCACCTGTCCCGTCTGTGGGTTGATGGAAAAGGTGCTGTTGTCATTGCCAGAGCCAATGAAATAGGAAAACCTGCTCCAGCTAGGGACAGAATCTGAATCAAAGGCACTAACAAACGTGACGTGGGTGCCTGGAGGAACACCCTCGCTGATTTGTATATTGTAGGTCTCTAAGGTAAAAACGGGAGGATCGTTGGCATCCAGTATAGTGATATTAACAGTTACTTCATCTATGTCTGCACCACGAATGCTCCCCAAATTTTTTGCAAGGACTTTCAAAGAGATTCGTTCTTCTTTTTCTCTATCAAGAGGTCCTGAAACATAGATCTGGCCACTCCTTTCATTTATCTGGAAGCCTTTCTTTCTGCTGTTGCCAAAGATAAGGTAGTGGACTTCTCCATCAGTTCCCATATCACGATCACTTGCAAAAACTTCACCTACGACAGTACCTTTGGAGGCTGCCTCTGAAACCTCGAAATAATAAAGTTTGGACACAAAACGGGGCACATATTCATTTGTCCCTTCCAACTGGATGTTGACACTAGCAAAGCTGCACCTCTCTTCATCTGGAACATTGAAAGCCTTTACCGTTAGATGGTAACTTTGCTTTGTTTCATAATCTAAAAATCCCTGGGTGGTGATCATTCCTGTATTGGGGTCAATGACAAAGAGGTCACTGTCTGAGGACTGAATGGCATATGCAATCACAGCATTAGGTCCAGAGTCAGCATCAGTGGCGTTTAAAAAAATAACGGTTGTCCCACTGGGGGCATTTTCTAGCACGGTGGGAAAGTAGTCCTCAGGGCTGAATGCTGGGGAATTATCATTCACATCAACGACATTGACAGTGACACTGCAGTAGCCTGTTCTGGACACCCACCCTCCGTCTGTGGCAGTAACAACCAGTTCGTGCTTCTGGCATAATTCAAAATCAAGTGGTTTTGCTAGTGTCAGGGTACCAGTAGTTGTATTGATAGCAAAGATTCCAGCTTCATTTCCAGAGGAAATATTATATCTGATTAATCCGTTCATAGCAGCATCTCTGTCTCGTGCTGAAACCGTCCTGATCACTGTTCCAACAGAGTGACTCTCTGGGATAGTAACACTCATGCGGCTCTGGGAAAACTCAGGGTTATGGTAATTTTCTTCTGTTACTACTATTTCAACAGCTACCTCAGATGAGAGTGGAGGATTACCTTTGTCCTTGGCTTTCACTTTAAACAGAAAGTTTTTGTTCAGATCAGCCATTAGTGAAGATGACACAGAAATCCAGCCTGTACTCTTGTCCAGTCTGAATTTATTAGTTTTGCCCTCATCAGAGAAAAAGTACTCCACTTCAGAATTCAAGCCAAAGTCCTTGTCATCCACGGCAGTAATTTTAATTAAGTCCGTGCCAACCCTCACGTTCTTCGTAACAGGAGTGAAGTATTTCTGAGCGAGGAACAGCGGTGCGTTGTCATTGCTGTCTACTATGTTAATGGTGACGGTTGTCTCGCTCATTAACGGGGGACTGCCTCGGTCTGAAGATGTAACGATGAAGCTGTGCCTATTGATATTGACGTTGCTTGAGCGGCTGGAGTTTTGGTACCTTAAGTATTGCTTGTTGAAAATTTCCCCAGTGGTTGCATTAATGCGGAAAAACTCAGATTGGGACTTTATGAAGTAGAAGACCTGGCCGTTTGACCCTTCATCTGGATCGGTGGCTGAAACCTGGGTGACCTTTAACCCAATCCCAGGAAGCTCGGGGCACTCCAGGTAATAGGATGGCTTTGTAAATCGTGGGGCATTGTCATTAACATCCATGACAAATATGGTGACATCTGTGCTCACTGTCCACCCAGAGTCATGTGCAGAGACCCTAATCCTGTAGCGGTCAGTGTCCTCCCTGTTCAGTGGTCTGCTGATGGTGATGTCCCCTGTGCTGGGATTTATGGTAAACGGAAGGCTTGTATCCCTTATGGAGTACCTGCTGACTGCATTCACCCCAATGTCCTCATCTGATGTTGTGACCCGGGTTACTGTAAAACCCAGAGGTGCATTTTCAGGCACAGAAGCGCTGAATATCTGGGAAAACCTTGGAGCATTGTCATTTTCATCTAAAATATTAATGATAACTTTGACAGTTGTGCTCTGGAGTGGCGTGCCTTTATCCGAAGCTTTTATGGTTAGTGTGTATTGAGAGAGCTTCTCCCTGTCCAAGGGCCTGATGCTTCTGATCTCACCAGTGGCTCGATTGATACTGAAACTATTTTCAGTATTTCCCTCAACTATTTCATAATTTAGCTGTCCATTTAGACCACTGTCTCTGTCCACAGCAGCCACTGTCAGTATCTTCCGTGGGGACAGGTTCTCCACTATTTCTGCAATGAAGGGATCTTGCTCAAACTCCGGCACGTTATCGTTGACGTCTATCACTGTTACTTCCAATTTTCTGTATGAGGAAAAGGGAGGAAAGCCTGTATCTCTGGCCTCAATCCACACCACATATTTCTGTATGGCTTCGAAATCCAAAGCCCGCCCGATGGAAAGCTGTCCTGTCACCTGGTCGACCACGAAGGTGCTGCCCAGGTTACCACTGGCAATGTAGTAAGACAAGGAGCCTCCTCTGGCTGAAGATCCAGAGATGGTGGTGACAACTGTACCGACTGCTTGGTTTTCAGGAAATGTGAAGGTCTCCTGATCTGCCTGCACACGAGGGAATTCAGCTTTGTTCACGAACCTCACAGTGACGGTGGTAGAGTCTGTCTTGGGGTACCGGCCACCATCCCTCACGTGAACAGAAATGGTGACTTCGGACTCTCCCGCCAGCGGTTTCGCAGCCAGGATTGCCCCCCTCTCTGGATCAATGTGGAATTTCTCAGAGTTTTTGCCCATGAGGGAATAATGGAGCTCGGCATTGGAGCCGGCATCTGCATCGGTGACGGTCACAGCAAACACGAATGAGCCTGAAATGGAGAACAACGTCAGGTCAGTCCTTTAATGAATGCACTGATGGTGGAAGACGTGGTGCCGGCTTTCCACTCAGAAGCATATCCTGGAGCAGTATGCTCTGCCTTACACTGCTCCAAAAATGAACCGCCTAGTTCACAGGATGGTAAGTTCAACAAGGGCCAGGTGAGTTTGTGAGTCCACAAGACATGCACAAGAGAAAAAATGTGGGTTTGAAAAACAGGACACTGCATTCAGAGAGATAGATGTTCAGACCTCAGTAACTGCATGGCAATATGGACCTGAAACCTTTTGGAAGCCTAGCAACCTACTTTGAGAACATTCACATCATGAAAGCAATAAACCTAATAACATTGAATAATATTTTTGGGTTTTTTTTAATTATTCATAGTTTATTTATCCATGTTAAAAAAGAAAACCACACTGGAATTTAAGGACTATTAAGGTTACTTGAATGAACAGGCAGCACACATGGACATTTACCCTATACACTCACCTTCTCTTGTAGTCCCTTCTCTTCCTATTCCCCGGGTGCTGCTCCTTTCTCCTCATTAGCCTCTTACTTCTAAGACTATTCCAAGGACAGTATTAAACATCACTGCATTTTTAAAAGCAATGATCAGCCTCTGAGAAAGAGGTCAAATAGAAATACAAAACTATTGCTCACTCTTACAATAACACAAATATTTTTAGATCTTTTGACTTTATGCTTCACAGTGAACTTGACTATAGGGGCACAATTTGCAATAACCTCTATATTTGTCCATCTGCAAGGACAATCCAGGGTGTTCTTTCTCTCTGGACTTCACAGATCTAATGCACAGCACATCTTTCAAATTTGAGAGTGTCCAACCAATTTATAGAACACTCTGTTGATGTTTTACTGGTACTAAAATATAGAAAATACCCACTCCTGTATAAAAATCATGTTGCTTTTAACCTCGTAAGGCCAAATCATTTACAGGCAGGAATTACTTTGACAGCATCCCCTTAAACCTATACTTCATGCCACTATTTGTCATGTGCAGTGATTTGCACTCCAGGGGCAGGAATATTTAGACAAGAACAGTATTCAAATTTGTGTGAGAAGTGGGAAAAAAGAGATGAAAATTTGTTGCTTCAGTTATGCAAATTATATTATTATTATCACTAGTTCTCCCTCTCAAACCCAATTAAAAAATTAGGAAATGAAGCTTTTTTTCTTTTGAAATTTACAGAAGACACTGTGTGACTGGAATAAAAGCAAGAGTCTTGATCAAGTTATGAGGGTCTGTTTTCTTGGTTTTTTTCTGGAAAAGCTATTTCAGATGTTACACTGAAGTGCACTAAAGATGCTGTTTGTTTGTTTTTTTTAGTGGCTGCCATACCTGCTAGTAACATCATTGTCGACAGCCTCTCAAAATAATGTGGAAAAGTATTAACATTTTCTTTTAAAAGAAAGGTCTAAATAAAAAAGTGCATGCATCCCTAGGTTTTTGTTAAGTTAAAAATAGAGTAAACATAGCTGAGGCTTTCTAGTTATAAGAGATTCCATACAAAAAGTATCCAAAAAGATATTGCCAGAAAACATCAGTTCAACCTATGTGTATTCCTCATTAAAAGAATTTAAAGAAACATTCCAAAAAGAACTAGACAAAGGCACTGTCCCCTAACCAGAATACACAAAGATTCATCAACACGATAATAAAATAATTTCATAATGTTGTGCGGGAAACAGGGAAGAATTGTAAACAAATTCATTCTTCCATAAAAAGGAGAAGTATTTGCAATTGTTTTAAATTTAGAGAGAAAACCTAAGACATGGAAATAAGCCTTTTTTTTTTTCTGTTAAAGGAGAATTTGTTTTGTAAACCATTTGTCCTGGAGTCCTCTTTGCAGGCATCACATGTCCATGTATGTGTAAGCATGTGAAAACACTGCATTGCCAACTTCCACAGCCAACCTCTCCAACTGCAGTTTGGTGAATTTGTGGCAATAAAGTGATCAGATAATAAAATCCTTTTACTGTTTTGAGATAGTAGAGGTCCTGGTATTAGTTCATTTTAAAACTTGGACAAAACTCTCAAAACAGAAGAATCTTTCACTAAATTCTCTCCATCCTCATACATCTTCTCCTTTCTTTCCCCCTGAAATGCCAATTCAGCAAATAGAAAATACTAGTAGTTTTGACTTATCCATTTCTAATGTATTTACTTATCAGGCTTGTTTAAATATAAACTGAATCAGAAATTAACTCCTGTGTTGAGTGAAGTCACTTTAATTTGAGTGTAGGCTTCACAAAAGGAAGGTTTCGGCTTGGCTTTACTTTTATTTTATTTTACCTCACCACTTGGCTCAAGGAAAAGGAACATAATTAACATCTGATCAGACACAGCCTTTTGGAAGAGGTTGTCAAAATCCTCTTTAGGAATTTCTCAGGGTAGAAAAAGAACATCTACACAAAGGGAAATTTTCAGAAATAAAAAGAGGCCATTGTCTTCCTAACCCCAGCAAAATAATTTAACCACTTATTAGAGTGGGTGCTCATTGACACCATGTCTACTTTACATAACTAGAGGAATATAATTGAATTTAGATGGAAGGAAAACACTAAAAAAAACCTGCTAAATTGTGGGTGATATATTGAGCCTTGATATTCTTCATTCCCATGCAACACAAAGATAATACCAGAAAAACATCTGCAGAGGAACATCTCAGAAACATTTCTTGCAGCACAGCTTTGCATTTCATTAAGACATTGCCCAGAGAAGTTATGGATGCCCCATCCCTGAAAATGTTCAAGGCCAGGTCAGATGGGGCTCTGAGCAACCTGGTCTAGTGGAAGGTGTCCCTGCCTGTGGCAGGGGGTTGGAATGAGGTGACCTTTAAGGTCCCTTCCAACTCAAACTATTCTATGATTCCATGTTTATGCAATCTGAAGTATCCCAAGTGGTGCCACGGATCAGGTTACCTGAAGTGGTAGGTGATGGGACGTGGGTAACGTAGGGATGGTGTTGAAATTTGGGTGGGTTGTCATTCACATCAGTTACAGAGACAAGCACGCTGGTGGAACTGGAGAGAGCCCTGGGGAAGCCCCCATCACTCGCCACCACCACCAAAGTGTAGTTCTCCTTTGCCTCTCGATCAAGGAGGGCACTGGTGATGATTTGTCCTGTGGATGGGTTGATTGTGAATTGTGAATTGCCACCAGAAAGCCTGTAGCTGTTTGAAAGAAAAAACAAGGAAGAAGAATTTGATTAGATTTCAAAAGGCAGCCTGTTGCCTTAAGAGAACCATTTTCTATACTCTTTGGATCACCATGTTGATGGGTATCCATAGACAGTCATATTTTCTTCTGACCATCTATCTGTCTTTACTTTTTTACTCTTCCATATTTCAAGGCCTTTCATAAATTACATTTCTGGGAATTTCCAAGCACAGTTCCTTAACACAGATAGATTTCTAATACATGAGTAGCTGAATGAGCCTTTGGATATTTGGAGATACCATCAGATATAGTCTCAAAACTACCTGCTGAAGTACTGATTTCCCTGGGCTAATGCAGTAAGTGTTATTTCAAAAGGCTGACGTACTTCTTAACTGAATCTCCAGAATATAATTAGAAAAAATACCGTGTCCTAATATGGAAGGATGATAGTTTTACAAAATAAAATGAGGATCTAAAATTCATATTGTTTCCTGATACAGAGCAAAGTTTTGCTGTCCAAGATTTCAATGTTAATTCATAGTAATACAAAACAAATTACTAACAGAGCTACATTAATAGAGACTAATTTGGATGAGATTTTAACCCTTGGTTGTTGTATATGTATGTGCACACATCCCTGAGTGTGTGCAACAGTGTGATTTAATAAGAACTGTCTATGTGCTTACTGCACTGGCTTCCCAGCACAGTAAGTTTCTTCCTTCTCTTGGAATGCGTATCCAGCTTGTGTTCACACAGAATGAATCTCAAAGATATGTGGAGCACTGGGCTGTATTTTTAAAGGAAATTGGCAATTATTAATTTTTTAATAATTCAAATAATAGATTTCCAACAAAACTATGGAAACACAAACTGGCTAAAATAAATAATTCTCATATTCAACATTACAGCCCAACACAGCTGTGGTTAGCATTGTTCCTTCAGCAAAGCACAGCAGCAGCATTTTTGAGGTATATGGTTCTATGAAAGATTCAGAAGAAATTGGCTTTAATGAAAGAGATTAATAATCTTCACCTCTTTAAAATCAGCACAGGTTATGACAGCAATAATAACACAGCCCAGAAGCTGTACCGAGAGGACTGAGAGCCAGTCTGTGTAATAAGCTGTGGCAACTTCTCCTGTGCAGTCATTAATCTCTACACAATGCCACGAGCATACTTTAATTGCTTAATTATGATATAATATGATGGTCATATGTAATTATTCTCCAGCCATAGCAATGTGCATCTAAAATGGAAAGAATGTGCACAAAGCCTAAAGCACCACTTAAATCTCCCTAAATAGCAGCAGCACAGGCACACTTCATCCGTGACGTGCAGTGATTTGTGTGAGATGATGTAGAAGACAGAGTCTTTCTCTTCTGTATTTCCACATATAATGACTCAAACTTCAGCACTGGAAAGATACTATGAAAATCTTAGTTAAAAAAAAAAAAAAAAGAAGAAATAATAAAGACAATGAATTTGTCATAAGATATTCCGAGTTATACTTGAATACAACAGCCTGCAAACCAACTGGACAATGTAAGTGTGCCTCAATAAAACTAGAAAACAATAATTCCAAACTCTACCCAAAAACCCCCAAACCAAAAATCCCCCTGAAACTCTAATTGTGACAACTGGCTTAAAAGGAATTTGATCCAAGCAGTTAAATTCTGGCCTTTCGACTATTTTCGGTGCTGACCTCTCTTATCTACACTATCCTTAACAAGGCTGCTCAAGTGTGCATTGCCATTTAGCACCCCATCACCTTCCTTTAATGACTCTGCAGCTTATCACCAGAAATAAGAGAGAAAGAGTCAACACATACGGAAAGGTAACAGTTTTGCAGAAGATTAAGCACTTCTTGTGAAACACAGCAGGTTTTTTGACTTTACATGCAAATGGCAGCTGAGGATTTTACACTTTTGGAAACCAAAGGTTTCATTTTGAAATAGAGTCTAACAAGACTGAAAAGGAATTCTGAGTGCTCAACACCTCTGACAAGACGACCTTATGTTCTGGTTCTTCTGGCTTTCGCCAGTTTTGTAATACCAGTCATATTTTAAGATCTACTTTCAATGCTGCATCTGGAAAAATTCTGTCCAAGAAAAACAAAGTCTGTTCCTGAGTCTAAAGAGTGTAAAACAAAACCTGAAAACAATTTTTTAATAGCTACTTATGAAGGGGAAAAATATTTTTATCAACTAATTCTATGATGAGGTACTGAGTGAATGACAAAGACTAATGGCAGAGATATTAAAGCAATTCAACCACAGTAAAGAAATCTGAGAACACTGATAATTTCTGATTACAGAACCCAATCATTACAATAATTCATGCTTTGCATGGAATTCTTTTTTCTCCAGGAACTGACAGAAATAGTTTCTTAGACTAAGGTGGAATAAAATTAAAAGCCTTATTGTTTCACAATTTAATATATGGTAATTTTGGATGATTTTCAAATATCCAAAGATGCTTAAACATCAAGTTTCTATTTTTGACTTGTAACTAGTTGGAAAGAAAATACTACAGTATTTTATAGACATTGCTTTGCCGTAACACAATTCTGTTTTATTTTACTTCCTTTCTTTAAAAAAGAGAGACAACCACAGCAGTATTCTGATGCTCTTTGAAGAATGAACCGAGGCGAACTAACAAAAAAGTAAATAAAGAAGCTGCGTTTATATCATGCTTTGCAAGTTTGGAAACTGTGATGTTTGCAGCCACAGCAGTTAACCGGGATAAAGTTACCTATGTATCCTTCTGATTGATAACTAATACCAATCTGCTTTGCATTCCATTTGCAACGTATCAGCCCTCAGAGGATAATCTTCAGCTTGTCACTGCCACTCAGCATCTTCATTAGTCTTGCCTGTGAAACTGGGAATGGCCAGAGCTCAGCCCAGTGCCCAGCTGAGGACCCTCAACAGAGCTCTGCAAACCAGCTGGCATTCAGAGCAAAAATGCCAAATTCTAACTTTTTACTGGATTTTCTGAATGGCATCGCCTCTCTGCCTCACCTTGTATAATTTTCATGCTAAACTGAAGACATCAATTGACCAAAAATCTACTCAAGGAACATGCTGGTTTTAAGTGAAAATTGCTCACTACATAAAAAGGTGTGAATGCAGCAGCAAGGCAGGTAGAGGGCGCAGGTGCAAGTTAAATTTCTTTGCTTTTCACTTGGTGAAAAACTAAAATAACTCCGCAACTCTGCTTGTCTTGAACATAATTCTAAAAGCCTACAAACAATAAAAAGACAAAATAATTTAGTGACAGCTGTTCTGTTGTGTCTTACAGCTTTAAGGCACCACTGTGTTGGACACTGGGAGAAAAAAAATAATCTCGAGGCAAGGTGTGAGGCAATGTTACACACAGCAACAGCAATCGACATACCTAACAACAGCATTTGTAGAAGCATCAGCATCCGAGGAGTTGACGAGCAAAATATCTGTCCCTGTAGGAGCATCCTCCGGAACAGCGGCAGAATACACGTTAAGGGCGAACATGGGGACATTGTCATTGACATCATCCACCGTGACAGCAATGGTTCCAGTGCCAGTGAGGGCAGGAGATCCTGCGGGAAAGGGGGATACAAAGTGCTAGAGGTTACGAATAGCAGCATGCTAATCGGAGGTCTGCCATCCCTGATTTAGAGCTGAGCGCTTGAGCGTGTCACAGTTCACAGAGCAAGAAAGCCAGCTCAACACAGAGGACAGGGGCAGGTTTGTTTCAAAGTCATCTTGACACAAAGTACAAGTTGTGAAAGATGAAAAAAAAAAAGTTGTTATTTTTCTTGCTCCATCTAATTCCAGAAATATTTTGTAATACAAGCTCAGTGGAAAAAGATGGTCTTGGAACTGCTCACAAGGCTTCCTGTAAAAATTAGGACCAATTTGAAGATGTGGTTGACTTTCCTATTTCTCTACGAGAAGACCTTCAAAGGTGGCACACTGACAGATGTGAAGATTCCAGCCCTCAATTTATTTATCCGCAGAACAAATAGAGTGGAAACTGTGGCAAAACACAGATTTCCGCATGGCTTTTCCACTGCCGGCTGCACCCCTGACCTGGGGAGACCTTCTTGGAGCGGGTGAGAGGGTTGCCCAGTCTCCAGCCCTGTTCAGACTCATTTTCTCCATAGAAACAACCATCTATAGCAGCAAATAATGCTCACTCTGATGGGATACTGGCTTATGGGAAATTGGACTGAACTGATTTAACCTACGGCTTTCATTCTCCTTGTTGCTCTAAACTTAACTCTGGTGAGCAGCAATGAGCAAGAAATAGCATGTTTACCCATGTGCAAACTCTCCGTATTTATTCTCTTAAGCTTCTCCTTTGTCAAATCCAAAAAAAAAAATAAAAAGAAAAAAAAGAAAAAATCCAATGAAGAGTTTTACAAGTTCACTTTAGTTTTGTCAGTCTATTACATTTTTTTCAGCCAAGAATCATCAAGGCATCTTTTGTTAACCAAATTCTTCACTGAAGGTCCCTGAAAGAAAAGGGCGTATTCCTTTCTTTGAATACAAGGAAAGGAGAAGGAAAAAGTGATAGTGAAGAATAAACACATGAGTTATGGCCCCTTTTACTCAAAAGACAGATTTTGACCATGCCTGTTTTACCCAAGATTGCACCTCTTTCCCCTTCAATCTCAAACAGATACAATTTAACATTTGCTGGACTGGGAAAAAAGGAGACAATAATGAAAAGCTTTGGGCCAGAGAGTGGTTGAGTCCTTGCCATGAGGCAAACATATTACATGGAGCTGTCATTTGACAGAACACAGGCAGCCCTGTGTGACCGCCCTCGTCCTTCCAACCCAGTAGATGATTGGGTCAACACTCTCCAAGGTCACTGCGGGACCCAACCTCAGGGCTGAGAAGGAGGCAGGCGCCGCTCTTGGGTCTCATCTGCTCCGGGCAAAGGCTCCAAACACAAAGCTCTGACATAGAAGAAGAGATAACGACCCATTTTCCCACACGTTAAGGTTGAAGAAGCACCACACTGCACTGCTGGGATGAAGCTGGGAGCAGCTTCTGCACGGGAAGGGTTTTTCACCACAAAATGCTTCACAGTAACTTGGTTTAATGCAGAAATGGGCTGAAAGACAGAGCTTCCAATTGCAAGGCGTTGTGAATCTCGCCAGGCTGAATTCGAAGCCTGCTGATGGGACAGGAAAGATCACAAGGCTGAGGAAAGAAAGTGCAAGCCAACAAGTATTGGTTTCACATCCCGGCCGCACACAATAGAGGCCTTTCTCTGCTCGAGTCTGAGCTAATTCATTCAGCCAATTAATACACTTTCAGCTAGGAAGGTTACATTAAGGCAACAAATCTGACTCATTTTTTAGCCTTTTTTTTTTTTTCCCCTCTGCACTTTCGTCATTTCGCCAAACACATATAGATAGAAAATCCTGCAAAAGTGATCTTGATTGCTGAAATATTGCCTGCGAAGTGTTTATTATTGCTGCACTAAATGAAGGAGAGTCCTAGGTGGCGTTTGCTGTGCGTGTCATCAAGCTCTGGCCTTCCAAACACATTTTGCTGACATCCATCTCGCAGCTAATGAAATGAAAGGTTGAAAGCTGTAAATTTTCACAGGTGATTAAACAATTTATACATAATTCAGAAATTAATCTTGGGTAAGTCACATTCAAAGAGCATCAATAACGCAATTCAGCCTGGAAAAGAAAGCTAGCCCACAGCTAAAACCGGAAACTCATTGTTTTAAATGTATTTGCTAAGACACAGCCAACGTCATCAGTTTAGTCACAAAAATGGATTGGGGTGGCAGCAGCTCTATAGGCAAGCCAAGGCTGGGGTGATGGGACTGGCTACAGCACAGCTCTGCAGCTGGCCCAGAGCTCAGGCTTGGTGCTGCACTAGCTACACTCACAGGACTGATGAAAAGAGGAGAATGGGAAGAACACGTTCTCATCAGCTGGCAAAGTATTGTTGTGGACAGACACCAACAGCAAAATGCTGCAATGGCTTTGTTCTTCCTCCGGCACAGCCACTGAACCTTTGGCGACTTGATGGAAACAGCCAAAAGGGATGCTAAATGTAAAGGATCCTTGTGGGCTACACATGTTCTCCTGCTCAGGATCACACTGACACCAGCAACTTCTGACTCAGCCATTTGACTCTCACCAGCCCTGGCCCTCTTTCCTCTTCAAGGAATCTGAATTTTTAGGGTACCAAACAAACAAACCAACCCTTTAAGAGTCAAATCCCAGCCCTTGCTTCAGTCTCCTATAAATTCCATGCCCTCATTCTCTGATTCCTCTTCCTCCCTGGAAGTACCCACAAGGCACCACACAGTACAGTGTGGGCACGTTTGTATCAGCCTCAGAGAAGTGAATAAACCAGTCATGGCCGAGTGCCATGCTAACAAAATTAGGTAGGGTAAGGTAAGTAACCCAGACCCCATTCAATGCTCGCTTGTGGCTGCACAGTGCTCACAGAAACCTCCCAAACGTCCAATATTAATTCAGCTGTTTGTAACATCCCAAGTCATTGCTCTCCAGTTCAAAACCCCAAACCTTTCTCGTCTTACTTAGATGGAAAAACTCACGTATTTACACTGGTTTCCTGTCTGTGTAGTTATCCAAGTATGTTTTTTCCTTTAACTAAAATATCACGTCCACAAATTTACCCTTTTATTCTATTACACCAAAAGATAAAGTTGCAATTGTACAGAGAGTCCTCAAAACATTTAGTCACTTGAAATTAAATGACTAGCTCACATTTCTGCCGTTGCTGAGAAATATAAGAAGAGGAAATTACAAATGCAGTAATTTCATATGGAAAAGAAATAGCTCAGGGCCAAATTCTACCATCCTTGGTGAACTTCCAGTGAAAGTTGTGCTTGCATAAGGACCACAGAATTTGGCCCTTGGTAATAAGCAGGTTTCATAAAATGTACACGTCATATTTGTGGTGAGAGAAGTAGTTTCCACGGTCAGGCTAAGTTCCCAGATTTCTTAGTTATGCTTCGATAGCAAATCTTCCCCAAGTCAGTTATTTTTATTATGCTACAGCATCACCCCTTATTTTCTTCAAACTGCACTTACTATTTTGCATAAATAAATGCAGTAAATTTTGTGTCAATTCTGCAGTATTAGCCAAACACTGAAGACAACTCCAAACTGTTTTTACTAAACCAGGCATCTATCTAAAATTGCTGTATACAGCCACACAAGCTCTTGAGTACTCTTACAAACAGCCCTGATGTCTGAAGCCCCAAACATGCACTTTTCCTTAGTGAACTTGCATGAAAATTTCTATAATTTTTCATAAACTCTTTTTCAGCAGAAGCAGAAACTATTTCTTTGTCAGACACTCCTCATTTAGGGCATTTCCCTAGTGTTATACTGCTAGTAGGTTTTGTTCCAAATCCCAAAATACCATGTCTCACAGAGGCTCAGGATATCCATGCTGGAAAAAAGTTTTCTAGAAGGAAGGAGGAGTGAAAGAGTCATCAAATGATGAATAACTGGAGACCATAAAGTTAACTATATGAACTAAATGGAAGAGATCGGATTGACTCCTCCTGCTCAGTGCGCATCGAACCTTTAAGTTTTTAAAGACTATGACATTAATGCATTTTTATTATTCTGAACTTCCCATCTCCGTGTGCTGTGGTCTGTTTCTATGAACGGAGCAGTTTATTTTCTAGGTGACAGCTGTACATATATATTAAGCAGACGGTCCCACAAATGTCCAAACGTCATTGTTGAAATAAAGATTAACCTGGGATAGTGTCAAAACATTAACACTGAGTTCAGGAGGAAAATTGCTTCCCACGGATGTTCTTCCAAAAATTGCAGCTTTTTTTTGCTTACATCTGCAAGTAAACATGTGTCTGGGGATGAAGAGAAGGAGCAGAGCTTGGGAGCCTGATCCCTGAGGCCCACAGTGGAGGGCGAGTTACAAGAGGAGGTTATGAGAGGCCACCTTGGGCTTGGCCAGCACTGGGCTGTGCCCTCTGTCTCTTCACAGGACATTTGAGGAAGTGACATGAAGATACAGCTGTAGAGAATGTGGGTAAGGCAGGAAGCAGTATGGGGCAGGATCTCTCCCAGCAAGATGGGATCAGCAAAGAACTACGAGCAGGTTTTCTACCCCATTCATCAATGCTTGTGGCTGATCACCATGAAAAGATGATATTTGTCAGCTTAAAAGTTATAACAAGCCCTCTCAACATATTCCTCTCCCTGTCCAGGAGAACGACGACGAAAAATATTGGCTGTGGCGGCAACCCAAGTGGAAGAAAGGAAACAAAATGCAGGAAGGTGAGAGAAAGAGAGAAAGAGAGAAGGAGAGAGACACACAATTTAAACTGGCAATTCCTACTTTTCAATAGCTGAATAACCAGCAAAGAGAGGACAATACACCTTTTTGGATGATCACAAGTCACTGCTCCCCCTAACTAGTGCTAACGCTTCTAAGCCACAAAGTCATCCACAAGAGATGCAAAGACTGCTTTCACTTTCATCTTAGTCTACCCATGCACCCTTGAAAGAAGGGAGCACCACGTGCTGTATTCATCCACCTTGTCCTGGGGAATGGGGAAGGTAAGCTGGCTTGGCTCCCCGTAGCCCCTAAACACACACAGTCACTGAATACGCTGAGTTGGAAGGGATGCACGAGGATCATCAAGTGCAACCCTGAGTCCTGCACATCCCCAAGAGTCACACCATGTGTCTGAGAGTGTTGTCCAAATGCCTCTCAAACTCTGTCAGCTTTGGTGCTGGGACCACTTCCCTGGGGAGCCTGTTCCAGTGCCCAGCCACCCTCTGCGTGAAGAACCTTTTTCTAGTCTCCAACCTAAATCTCCCCTGACACAACTTCAGATCATTTCCTTGGGTCCTGTCAATGGGTCACCAGGGAGAAGAGATCAGTGTCTACCCCTCCCCTTCCCCTCGTGAGGAAGTTGTCACCATCTTCTCCAGTACATGTTCAGCTCTCTACACCACAGTGGGGCACCAGGATGGATGGTACTTAGTAAGAGAAAAACCACGGAAGGAAACTTGCAAAGCCAATCAGGCTCTTCAAGAAAGCTCAGGAAAAGATGATGCTACTGGAAGTTATCTTGGCTGTGTGGTGCTGTAGGGCTCACAGCAAAAAATTAGAAATAGGAGAACACGTTCAGTACCCCATCCACATATTGTTTGAAGCTTTAATGGCTTCTGGGTCCTGTCTGCGCCACAGTTAGCACAGCAGATAGTAAAATGATCATTCAGGAACTCAAAAGTTTTTCCCAGCATTAAAATATCAAAATTAAGTGCTGGAAAATGAACAATAAACCCAAGTAGAAAACCCACAGATACGTTTCACTAAAATGAAAAAAAAAAAATTAAAATTAAATAAAATGAATCTAAATGACTAATCAAGACTCATACTGCAGGCAGTTTACCATGTTTTGCGGTAAATTAAACACATCATTATCCTGAAAATTGGAAAGCGATTTAACAGAAATGGAATTTTTGCCTCAGTGAGATGTGTTGCTTTGCAACAAAGCGGATTTCTCTTCTCCAGTCAAACACTCAGTGAATGAGTCCCAGGACTAGGAGTTGTATGTGTTATTACAGAGCATTAACTTATTCACTCAAAGTAAACAAGGTCTTTCTCACAGTAAAGTGGCCAATCTTTCTAAATGCATTCAAATGCAGACAGAGTGTGCTGAGCCTCACACAACTGGTCAGTTTTAAAATAAATAAGGAGCTAGATCTAGTGAAAATGCAACTAGTTTGCATTACACTTTGAATTTTGAGGGCACACGAAGCTTGATTTGGAACATGGATGACTTCAAATTAACTTATTTTCCAAGAACACAAAAGTAACTGCGTATGCGAAATAAGAAAAATAAGCATTTCTTTTTACAAGATTGCCCCACAAATATTCATCCTGGCTGGGTATGTTGACTGTGCTTTGTTTTCTTACTCAATTTTTCACCACAGGCTTCCATGCTAAGTCTTAAAAAAAACTGATGAAACTAGATTATGTTGAGACAAAAGCTGAAATAAGCAGCTAATATGCAAAGATAATAAAAAGCTTAGAAGTAAGCCCTACTCTCTGTCAGTTCAGCGTGTGCCTGGTGAATGAGACCATGCAAGAACTCAGATTTTCAAAATTTCTGAGTGCGTCAAATCTGAGTTTTTCTCCTAGTTAGGCACAAAGTAGTAGTAGTTTCCAAAGCTGATTTAACAGAAATTCTGCTTCAAAAGCCAAGGGAATAGATAGACAGTTGGGATAGAGCTGCACTTTTGCAAGGACTATCTAACAAGAAAAAAAAAAAAAAAAAAAGAGATTTTCTGTACTGCATCAGATATTAGAAAAACCAATATCATCCCTCATCTAGCAACCTGAATAAGCTGGGAAAAAACAGAACTAAATTTGAGAACATAAGACATCAAAAGTAAAGACAGAATAAAATTAATCACTAGACCAGAGCCCAACCTTGTTCAAGCAATGCCATGTCCAGTCTGATGCATGTGCACAAACACAGATGCTCACACCTGTTTGGAAAGTGTGAAAGAAAACCGTGTCCCGAATAGAGGTGCAAGTGGGGATCTCTCATCTGGTTTTACCCACACGGGTTTTAAATTTGGATACCAAAATTCCTGACTGACTTCATCCTATGCATTCATTAAGCTTTGGAGCTTCACAACAGGGACAACCTTACATCACAATACATTTAATGTGCTGTTGAAAAGATGGGAGCTGCAGGCACTCAGAGAGGCAGTTCTGAGTCCTCTCATGTATATACATATTTTCCTGTCCCTGTTCTCTTCCTCTGATCAGGAGGAGCTACCTGAAGCTGTTTACCCAGAGAGGGGGTTAAAGAGCAGCTGCAGCACTGTTACAGAGCCAGACTTACTGGAATACAGACACAGACTGAGAACAAAGCATGTGCAATAAAGCAAAAGTATAGTATATATTTATCACAACTTTAATTAAGCACATCCACATTATCATAAATATCACTTACGTATCTGAAAGACAGTAGGTAATATATTCCTCCTGTTCATAATTCTTTCCCATTGCTGCTTTTGTTTAGTAAATTTTAAAATGTACGAAGGAAAGGCTGGGAGAGTCCTGCTCCTCTGCCCATGGCATAAGCTAGATACAGGGTTGCTGACATAAGCAGATGGCAGTGAGAGCCAGGTTTCCTTCTCCTTCCATGAAAGGCACAAGCATGAATCCCACACGCCATAAACCCCTTGGCACACACCTGTAACCTATTAACATCAAAGGTACAGGTCATCAGAGAGGGTGCTCAGAAATGACACATGTAGGCACCACAGGTTTCTTAGCCAGAAATGCATTTCTTTTCAGAGCAAGAAGTTGCCTTCTATGGAATTTGTTTCAAAAAAGTAACATTTAAGGAAAATGCTGAATGTAATGTTCATACCAAAACCTGGCAAATGACTGGTTGTAACAGTGCAAGGAAGAAATTCTTTCCTATGAGGGTGGTGAGACACTGCCCCATAGGTTGCCCAGAGAAGTTGTGGATGCCTCATGCCTGAGAGTGTCCAGTGCCAGGTGGAATGGGGCTCTGAGCAACATGGTCTAGTGCAAAGTGTCCCTGCCCATGGCAGGAGGGTTGGAACTCAACGAGCTTCAAGGTCCCTTCCAACCCAAACCATTCTACAATCTCCCTGTGCCCACGTAGGAGGATGGAAGAGGGTGGGCATGGCCATGTACACTGCCAAGGCCTCTGGTGACCCAAACTGGATTTAAAGAAAGTGGAACTGCAACTTAAAAGAAAGGCAGAGCCATTAAAAAAAAATAATTCTTAAAGCCACCAAATTACTCCTCCTTGTTATAAGTTATTGCTGTAAACAGAAAAAACAGAGAAGCTGGCTCCTGCAGGGACTGCTGACTAAGGCAATTTTTGACAGCTTGTGACTCCTGAATATCCCACAGCGAAATTCCTGCAATGCACGATTTTGAATTACGCTTTAAAAACACCCTGTATAAATAGAGAAGATTAGCCAACATTGTGCCATATGTGCACATTTTACTTGTTTTGTCCTTGCAATTAAGGCTTCCTAAAATTGTAGCTTTGTATTTGAAGATTGAGCTAGCAGACTTACAATTTATAAGGTGTAACATTTAATTTAAAAAAAGGTTTAAGATCACCAAGATTGAAAAAAATCTCAGTATTTCTCAAAGGCTGATAAACTGCATAGCATAACAACTACTCTAGGTATTCTTCCACAAAACAGATTACATTCTGTGAAATCATTAGCACATTTTCAAGTAGACTTTCATAGAGAATTGATGTAAGCAGAAGGACAATAATTTAAAATTAATTTTCATGTAAAAGTTCCAAAATAATCTGAGCAAGATCGATCAACAAAGAGATAAGAAAGGAAGTGTAACAACTGAAAATCTACAAACAGATCATTTTCTTCCCTGAAAATTTTGATTGTCCACCAAATCCTACATATTAAGGATTATATTCTAGCTTGTTTTCCAGTTTAAATAAATGTACCTGAAACTTTTTTCCAAAGAGATATACCTGCCTTTTTTTCCCCCTCAAATTAGTTTGAGTTCTTTTAAAAGCTGAAGTTCTACCCATTATTGTAACCTGAGTGAAGACTTTTCATTATTTCCACAGTTATTTCAGCTTGAGCTGACCAGCCTAAGCCCTTTGCCAACCCGAATAGACACCTCTCCTGCACCCCTCCCCAGACAACGTATACGCTTTGATTCAGCCCAGAGAACAGATAGACTATTTTGAAAGTAGTAATCTAATAGTGAAAATTTAACTCCAAACAGAAGACTAAATCCCTCAGATGGTATTCTGGGGCTGTATTGTGCATTTCGTGCAATGGTTCTCTGAAGGGATGGGCTGAAGTCCTCATCTCCTTTGGGAAGTAAATGTGTCACATCATATGGACATAGATACGCTCTCTTCCTTGACAAATACTCTTTAGGGGACATCAGACTGACTTTGCCATAAACCTGCTTCCTAAATAGTTTTTGGAGCTTTTGCCTTCTAGAAAAAATTTTACAGTGCTAAGAGTTTCTAGGCTCTGTGGTAGGGTAAGACCCTGCTATTAGATTCCCACAACCACAAAATGCCACTCTCAATTCGCTTCTCTGCTGATTTTAGATGATGGTAAGACAATATGAACACAATGAACTCATTGATGAGTGTCACCATCTCAGTTCTCCTGCTGTGTGACTTAGAAATAAATTTTAAAAATCATGCAGAACAATAGTTTCAGTACCAGTATGAAAAGAGCAAAAATAATACAGTTAGTTAAATAGCAAACCAGTAAAACTAGTCTCAAGTAGACAGCAATGACATGAAGAAGAGCTTCCATGAGGACAAGGAAATAAATGGAGTTGGGACAGAACCCAAAATTAATTTTGAAGCAGCTGTGCCATAAAACAAAACGAAAGAAGAGTGCAATCATTCTCTAAACTGCTAAACAGCAAGGTAAGCACACATCAGCTTCATTTAGCTCACGGAAGTCTGAAGTGACGGGTATATTTAGACATTGCACAGACAGCAAGGACAACAGGACACTTCTAAGTGAAATTTGCAAGTTGCTTGTTTGTTTTGACAGTACCAAAATTTAAAAACAGCTAAATTCATTTTAAAAATAATACTCATTCTTTTCAGGCAACATCTTTTCACGCTGTAGACTTCATGTTAAGTAGACAAACAGTGTCTGCTAAGAAAACAGGATGAGCATAAATGTCTTTAAGCCCAGTCACATAAATCTCACACAATGCTGAGCCTCAAGACTTTCTTAACACTACTAGAAAATACAGCTGTCCTTTAGTTTTCACCCCAAACTAGGAAATAGCTTCAAAATGTCAAAAAACAATACAACTACATTGTCAGGTTTCATTCGATTTTAGGACTGAAGGGAACCAAAACCCCAGCTCAGAAGAGAATTCCTGAGAAGGATATAACCTCTCTATTTGGTTGCCCTCCTACATTCTTGAAGGAAAGAATGCATAAGTCAGAGACCAACATTTCCTAAAGAAAAAACATATGGTTGTTTTTCATCCAAGCCAGGGACGTATACAAAGAACAGCTAACTAAATATAATAATCAGTCCACTGATGCATTTCTTTCAGGACTATTTATCTAAATCAGTAAATAGATTATTTAAGAAAATAAAATAAAAAAAAATGAAAACCAACCCACAGGAACACAGCTTCTAATTAGAAACATCGCATTTTGATTTTGGTTATACTGTGGCAACGTGCCATTCTGACCAACCAAATCAAGAGATGGTGGCTGCAGTTTATTTAAACAGTAGTCCTGGGCAGTGAGCAGGTTTCCAGATGTGCTACTCCACATCCCTGCGATCAATAAATAAATAAAAGGAGAAGGACTGTTGGAATGCTAACATTTGTCCAGAAAATTGCTCAAAGAGGTAAAGACATGGATGATAAAAGCAGCTGCACCAGTTCTTGTCATGCTGCCAGAGTTGAATGTTTACCCAGTACTGTGTCCCCTCTGGATGGGGCAGGAAAAAAATGTAGAAAAATCTCTTTTCCCAACCATTTTGCCATGAAGAAAGGTAGAGTAAAGCAGACCAGATTTATGTGGTAGAAACAGACCCAAGAAGACACATTCAAATAGCTGCGTGTAGGTTTCTTGGCGTTTATGTTAGCAGACATTCTGGGGGAGCATCTGCAATCCAAACACTATCCTGTTATTCCACAGTCCATCACTTTGCCTGTCGCTGTATTTATAATTCATGCACTCTGGTCTTACAGCTTTTGCTGCAAGAGGGGCTCTGAATTGAGATGGCTGAACTTTGGGGTTGAATTATGTTTTACTTGTAGCCCAAAGTCACAGGTGTACAGTTCTGGAAGACGCTGAATGTTCCCAGTGATGGACGCTTTGTGCGTCCTCGTAAATCCCCGCTGCCTGGAGTAGTGGTCCGGTATCCAAGACCCAGCGGTAGTGAGAGCAGGATGGAAGTGCAGGAGTGAGGGAAGAGTGATGATAAACCAAGGCTGAAATCAGAAACCTTTGTGCAGAACTGCCCTGTGGAAACTGGGCATGAAGCAGGCTGTATGGCCACAAATCACCGAGCCAAGTGCCAGAAAACATTTTGTCAGTCGTTTCCCTCCCCCAGAGTGCAGGGAAGACTCTCTGCCGGCCCACCATCTACCCTGAGGACCAGGCGGAGGATTAGCAGGCAAGGCCAAGGAATAGTTGGGCCAGAGCCAGGACAATACATATATCATGACTGACTTCTCTGGGCCTGAGGGGAGCTCTTGCTTGGAAAAGCATTTCTTCAACAACTGCCCGAATTTCCATTGCTGGAGCATGTGGTCCCACCAGTGATCCCCCACCTGACCTGCCCAGCGTGTTTATGAGCAGCTCACCTCTTAATAACTCAACAATTCTTCTCACGTGCCCAGGACTGAAATCTGGGCTCTGAAGGAGGATGTCTGTGCATAGTCAAAAAGCACAGAGACCTCTGAGCTGGCGCAGGTACCGCATCCTACGAAGCCCTGCTGGCTCTACACTTTGTCTTGTCCTAATCCTTCACTTGTTATTGGACTCGGTGTACCTGCTGCCAAAACATGCCATAAAACATATAAGGTGCATTGGATTGACACCTTGATAAAAAAATAATCAAAAATTAAAAATCATCCTCCTTCCATCAACTTCTCTGGACACAGTCTAGGGTAGAACTGCAAGAACCTACAGTCACAACTTGATGAAGTGCAAATAAACACATGAAATTCAAGAAATCCTTGATTACAGATAAGGAGATCAGGAAGACAGACAAAACTAAATTGGGAATCCACTAGTTCTTATGTCTAAAGGTGCTTCTATGTATGTCTTATGTCTGCTTCCAAACGAACAGGAAGAGTTGGCATAGATCTCTACAGGAGCAAGATAAAATCTTTGAATATTTTAAACCAGTCAGTGCAACCTATAAAAATTGAGATGCAGAGCTTAAGAAAGATGGGAAGGGGGTTGGACTGACAGAATTGTGCTGTTGATGTGCTACCCAGACTTTTCCACAGTTAACTGCATCTGGATATGTACCATGATTTTTATCTGTTAAAAAACCCCAAACCGTAAGTAAGATGCACCATATATGGCAAAACTGGTGCTTGGGCTGCTAAAGACAGCTTGGAAGACTGTTTATTACAGCAAATAAAAGCCAACCTCAAAGTGCAAAGGATAATACTTTTTCCTTGACTCATTTTCAAAGATAATACGGATGTGGAGAATTTCAGACAAGTCTGCTTTCTTCAGCAATTTGGCAGACACAGCTTCCCTACAGAGTAACACTACCTGTTTCGCGTGTGTGTTTTTCTGGATGAATTGTCTCCACGCAAAATCCTTCTTTCTGAGAATTATCAAACCAACACAAATTAAGACACTAAAGAAATAGTTACATGAAGCAAAGAGCCTGACATGCCTGTGAGAGTTTCTTTTTTAAACATTTCAAAGCTTGGCTCAAAACCACAAATACTAAAAACACTTTTCTTACCGATTTCAAGATTGCGTCATTGCCATCTTTTTGCTGGTATGGAAAGAAATGCCTCAGATAATGAAACAGGCATTGAGTAGCAACATTCAGTGTGGTACCACATGGATATCTACTATGTCTACGGGTCACATCCCACTCCCAAGAAACTGAGTTAAATTCTGGCATTGACTTCTACTTTCCTGCGATGTTTTATATAAATCACAACTAGCATAGTTTTCCATGTAGTCTCTGATGCCATGAATTTAGAGGAAGTCTCCAGTGTAATCAGAAGATGATAGCTGACATTATTCATCAGGCTGGTTGAAAACTATCCCAAATCATACCAGCTGTGGATTAGTCAAATTGTAAACTTAAGCACATTTAGAACAGTTACATTTAACCTAAAGTTACTACTGAACAGCTGCTTCTGACCACACTAGTACTTTTTAACACTGATAGGAGGGCATAATAACTTGTGAGTTAGCTTTGTAACATGGTAAATTTAAAAAAGAAGCTCCATACAGTTTAATCAGTATAATAACTACATATTTAAACACAGAAACTCATAAAACATTCTGCTGCTCTTGTCAGCCACTTTATGGCAAAGGTCCCACACATACTTCATGTATTAACATCTGCCCGGATTCTATGAAATTCAGAGATCTCCCAACACAACTCAATATTTTCATTCAGGACTGCTGTATTTAACTGTTGGTTAAACCTCCTGGTTTTCATATTTTTTAGGAACCAGAGTCTAGGAAAAGACAGTGGTCTTGTCAGACTCGTGGCTTACACATGGTGCAAGGCTCCCCTCCCTATTCCAAGAAGGACAATAGTTGTTGGCCACTCGACATCCCTTATCAGGCAAGCCCAGCTCTTCCCACACAGACCTCCATTCAACTTGGCTACAAATCTCCATCCACTAAATTTTCAGACCATCATGAAAACATTCCTTGTCTCTCCAGAGTGCAATTTTTTCAACAGGATCTCAGCAGAAGAGAAGTTTTGTTTGCCTTACCTGCATCAGCTGCTGTGATCAGTAGCATGTACTGCTCCTTTGCCTCCCGGTCCAGGCTCCGCACCAAGCGCAGCTCTCCACTGCCCGAGAGAGTGAAGGCTCCTTCTTCATTGCCAGCCACCAGCACGTACGTCAGCTGGCTGTTCAGGCCCTGATCATCATCCCTTGCTACAACCTACAAAAGCAATGCAAAGAGAAGAAATATCAAGAACGGATGAGCACACGGTCTGTAAAATTTTATTGGCGTAGAGGAAATAGTCCCTCTCATAATAATCCAAATTAATGGAGTGAATTAATCCAGATGTTTTAAGTATAAACTATATGTAATTGTAAAAAATTACTTAACAGAGTGGTGATGGACTTAAAGGCATACTTTGAAAAAATTAAATAGTTGATAATTTATTTTTCTCAAGCATAAATACAGTAAAACCATGTTAGGTCTCAGTAAAAACCATTAATGAAAAAAGCATAGGCTGAGCTCTGTTATGAAAGCAAGCACTAAAAGTCCGGCTGTCTGAATCCATTTAGTGCTCTCTCAGTGTTTGGCACAGAGCCTCATCCCATGTAGGCAATGATCAAATTGAGATATTTGTTGTATAAAAGTCGAGAATGAGATGAGAGATAGAGCAAACCCCAGTGGAGGCTGGAGTACAGGTAGGGAAAAAATGATCAGACCTCCAAAGAATAATAGAAACTTTTGGTAAAAAAGTCCCACCCATATGAACAAAAAGAAAAACAAGCCAATGACTAAGTTTGATTACAGCCAAGAGGCAACTCTTCAGTTGTTTTGCCTCTTTTTCACTTTGGATGAATGACACTGTTCATTAATACCCTGTAAGCATGCTACTAATTGTCAGATATACATATTTATTGCTGAATATACTCACCTGAAGAATAACTTTCGGGAGCGTCTCTAAATTCTCAGCGACATTCACAGAGTAGGGAGAAAGTTCAAACATGGGAATAAAATCATTGACATCCTTCAGAATAATACTGACTGTGGTGGTATCGGTTCTCGGGCTGCTCCCGCGGTCAGCCGACTGAACAGTCAGTGTATAGGAGGGCTTCTTCTCTCTATCCAAAGGCTTGGCAACTGTTATCACCCCCGTCACAGAATCGATCCGAAACTCATTATTGGCATCTCCACTCGTGATGGCATAGCGGACCTGCCCGTTCGTCCCTTCATCTCCATCCGTAGCAAACACTTGGATTAAATCCGTCCCTGTCAAAGTATTTTCCTCCACCTCTACTTTATAAAGCTTTTGGGCAAAAAGAGGGTTATTGTCATTAATGTCCAGGACTATAACCACCACATCCGTAGAAGAAGACAGGGATGGCTGGCCCTTGTCTGTGGCTACCACAGTCAAGGTGTAGTTGGACCCAGCTTCTCTGTCGAGCTCCCCAGTCAGCCTCACTTCACCGTCGATAGTGCCAACGCTGAACTTGTTTCCCAGAGGCCGGAGCAGACTGTATTCAATGTAGCTGTTGGGACCACTGTCAGGGTCAGTTGCCTGTGCTTTGAACACAACTGTATCTATCGGTGTGTTTTCCGGGACATAGGTCAGCTTAGGGGAGATAAAGGTTGGAGGGCTGTCGTTCACATCCAGCAGAATAATTGACACTTGGGCTGTGCTTGTGTACCTGGAGGCTGGGAGAGGGGCCATGTCATGGACTTGCACGACGAGGCTGTAGAAAGACTGGCTTTCCCGATCCAAGGGCTGCCTGATGCTCAGCACCCCGCTGTTGTCGATGCCGAACTGCCCCGCGCTGTCCCCGGACGCGATGCTGAAGGACAGCTGAGAGTTGGAGCCTGGTTGGGTGAGAAGAAAAAAGGTAGACAACGTGACTTCATCCCACTGACCTAGATATGAATGTTTCCATCCTCATTCCCACAGGAAATTTTCCTTCATTTTCCTATGGAAATGAGCACTGTATGATCGTGTTGACTGTTCAGCTTCCTCATCACTATTTTTGAGTCCATCTGCTAATTTCAGCCAAGTGTCACTGTGGAGCAGAAACCTTTGAAAATTTTTATTTTCTGACAAGAGTTCAAAAGAGAGAGAGAGAAGGAAGGATGTTAATTGGAGAGGCCACTGAGGGAATGGCCAGCCGGGTTCATCTCTGCATTTCATTCAGCAGGAGCTGCACGGTGGCACCATGTGTAATTTCCCCCCATCTACAATGGTTTGAGATAAAGGGTTTGAAGGGTTTTCATTCAGAAACCAAGACTCAGTAGTTCTGCTGCTCACTGAACATCTGTTTTCCTCCATTCTCCCCAGTTCAACTAAGCAACATTATTATTAATATAATTATTTTGTGAATTCTTCCACTCTATTAAAAAAAGCCACAACCAGAAACTCCCAAGCCTCGCTGGAGGAAGCCAAGAGTGAATACTGGGGAAAGGTATGCTTCCCATATATGGCACGGTATTCCAAAATATCGGATGAACAGCCCTCATCTCATGATCGAAACACAAGTAGCAATTATGGTCAAGGGAGAAATTATCATTCTGGTAAGGGAAACACATTCTGAATCTTGACAAGGCTGTGAAATATCCTTAAATATGCCATACAGGAAACAAATGTGTGTTACTGCTTGGATTCCAGAGTCCACTCTAAATGACTAATTTTTGGGACCATCTAGTTGTTCTATCTTGCTCCTATTTTAATTAATCTCAAAAATTTCTTTTCCTTGCTTTGAGCAGTCAATATTGTGATTTTGAATCAGGAGATTAAGAGACCATTAGCTACTAATTTGGCCCTCAAATATGTTTTTTCATGCAAAGAAATCAAGCTGCCCACTTCAGTAACTGACTGCTGTGCATTTTGTCATTTTTACTCAGAAGCTCTTTTCTCTCTGACTGAATTGCTTTGATAATAAAATTATTCCTGCATTAGATTTATTAATCTCTGTTGTTGATTATGTTCAGATTGGGAAATCTAGTTTTACTTGCCTTTCCCCAGTGGCTACTCTAATTGGCATCTTTTCCTCTCTCTTCTTTTCTTGTAGAAGCTTAATTATAAAATGAATAGAACTAAACATGAAAGACAAAATATTTGAATGCAATTAAAGAAATTAATGCATTTATATGTCAGATATTAATGTTTTCCATTACTTTGATCAAGTGAAGGATGGTGAAAGTTTAATGATAGTCTGGTTTTTGTTCAGTTGTGTTTTCAAATGACTAATTATATGGATGAAAGTCTTGATTTCAGTAGAATACATCCTGGCAGTTTTGTCAATTTTTGGACATAGGTAGGATTTTGTTCCTGCAAAAGAAAATTACTTTTAAAATACTCTCTACCCCCGCTCCCCCAGTGTTTTCTATGGTGTTTATTTCTATAAAAACTCCTGTTGCTCTTCTTTATTTCGCTTCTGTGAATCTTCATTCCTTCTCCTGTACTCTCATAGCTTTCCTTGGGGGTAATGCTTATGCAGATTAAACTGTGAAGCAGAACAGTTGCCTAAATATCAGTGGAGCCAGGACTGCCACTTAATGAACTATTCTTTTTATAACCATAGCATGCCAAGCGGATATTGTGCACCTTGTCCGTTCCCCCTTCCAAGCTGGGTTCTTCTTACTGAGAATGTAGGGATATCCTCTTTGCTGAACTCTAGGTTTATTTAATCTGAGGGTTAATCTGATAAAACTCTGAAAGGACAGACATGGAGCCACTAATTTCATGGTAATGCCCTTTTAAAGGGTTTTGTTTCTATTTTTATTTATTTACCAATGAGACTAAACAAAAAATCCTGCTTTCCCCCTGTGATTCTATAAATACCTGTAGATTCTGTTTGGGAAATGACACTGCTTTTTGCCTGGAGGAATATCTTGACATACTTTTTAACAAACAGAGAAGCATTTCCTTCCCTCTGAGATTTTTCCTGTTAGTTCTATGTGGGAAAAAAAAAAAAAAAGTAAAATCTGAATCTCAAACGAATGTATTTAAGATAACTGCTTTCTTTATTGCTCTGTAAATATCCAAGAGTTGTAAGCTAATATTTACAATGTATATGAAACAGTCCAAACTGAGATAAACAGCTACTGTTTCCCAAGGGGGGTGTTGAACAAGAAAATGAAAATTGGAGCTGTTTCACTATCACCATGTTTCTGCCTTTTATCAGTGTTTATCCTAAAACAACAGGCCTATCTCATCATAAAACAATGTCTTTTCAGAGCTCCTTCAAACTATGGGATCATGTAACATAAATAATCAACAAAATTCTATTTCTATTGCGTGCATTATCAGTGAGTCACATGGGGAAGGGTATAATACCAGCTATTTCTGTTCTCTAGATTAATATAAGACAACACAAGATAACAAGGTCAGGCTTGAAACAGAAACAATAGATCATAACATTTGCTGAAGTTACAGTCCTACGGGAGAACTCAAACTGGTATGCTCTTGGAATGATATTTCTGCCCTATTAATTTTAAATCCAGCCTGTTAGATAAATGAGTGTGCCAAAAAATGTAAAAGGCAAGATATCTGACTTCTCACTGCATTGCTCCTCAAATACTCATTTGCCTCCTTGATAACTGAGTGTATGATGAATGTAAAATGATATGTCAGTGCTATGATATGATTCCTGTCCACGGCGCACAGATGGAAACTAATGTATGAGGTGCAAGAGAAAAGGAAAACAGACGCATCATGGTGAAGTGAAATTAACTTCCAGAAAGGTTTGAAACCAAGCACTGCACTCCTAACAGGGATATAAGAAATAAGAGGAGATAGACACAAACCCATTTATCTACAAGTCTGAAGGAACAATCCCTTCCCTGGTATGCACGATGCAAGTGCAAGTTCCTCCTCCAACTCATGATTAGCTTACATAAAATGAAAGCTTTAATGAGAGTGGTGAAAGAGAGATCCATGCAAGAACAGCCAGTATCACCAAGTTCTAATTTCTGACCTGTTGGCTTATCTTATGGAATCTCTTCTCGCTCACTTCCTCAGTTTGATCTCAAAATCAGTTGCACAACTTTTACCGTGGAAAGTTCTATCCATCAGCACCAAATTTATCTCCCCACAAAAAATGTTTGAGTTCAGCAACTCAGCATTTTCCGGAAGAAAAACTGTTTTACTGAGTAGCCTCGACTGGCTCTGTCGTTTTACGTGCACAGATTCCTCGAAGCATGTAGGTGCTTTGTGCTTGAAGCACATTTCAGTGTGAGACACTGCCACGGGCTTCGCTGAGCCCCTGTCAAGCTGAGAGGAGACAAGGTTGCTCAACATGTCACAAAAATAACCTTCACCTGTGAAGTCACTGTGAGTGGTACGAATAGCTGTGTGTTAAGTCACACTGACTGATATCTGTGGACACTTCAGAAAACGCAGTACTCTATGGAATGATGTTTATGGTCATATTCTGTGATTATTCTCGCTTGGGCACAAACAGGCAAAATGATTAAGCCAGCTATAAAGAGTGTACTTTTATATATTTATACTATCAAGAGTCCCTTTTACGCTCCAACACATTAACACCTTCTAGATGCCATAAATAACCCCAAGATTAAATCTTATTTTAATGAGAAGTTTTCCCATAATCTCTTTTAATCAGATTTTTAAACTCCAGTATCCATACCCTGTAGATGACATTTCTCTTCACAATACACTTAAAATCTACAGCAATTTTAAGATGACTTTAGATAATTCCTCATATTATCACACCTTTAGTTAGAATATATAACAAACTTTCAGAAAACAAGTCTACAGGAAAACTTACATCTAATTTAAATGCGCAACGTAAGCACCAGGGAAGAAATCCTGGTGTTCAACAGCTGCATCATTCAGTAAGTGAAATACAGCTCTGCAGTAGTGGTTAAAAAGCAGTATTTGACTATATTTTTACTTTATCATAAATAAAAACAAGGAAGAAGCCACCCGCTTATACCTAACATAAAACATGAGAAAAATAATTTCCTTTCATACAGTATGCTGTGAATTTAAGCATATGATAGCAACCTAAGGGTAACCCTATTTTTCCTTTCCAATAAGTCTTCCAAGACATTGCTAAGGTGAAATACGTGTTTATTATCAGAGATACAGAATATGAGGAAAATCCTACCGTCATCCGCATCGGTGACGCTGAAGTTGAGAATAGCAGAGCCTGGAGACAGGTTCTCCATCACAGATGTGCTGTAGGAGGCCATGCTGAACACCGGCGGGTTGTCGTTGATGTCCAAGATATTGAAGTAGACTCGGATGGCCGTAAATTGGCCTCCCCCATCCTCTGCGCGGACGGTGAGGATGTAATACTGCTGTGCCTCGTAGTCCAGCACGCGGGTCAGGTTGAAGACCCCAGTAACAGGATTGAGGAAGAAGATACCCTCTTCGTCATCCTCACTTACGGTGTACGTGATCTCCCCGTTGACACCGGAGTCGTCATCGGTGGCAAGAATGGCTGCCACTAAGGAACCTGCATGGCGCGACAGGATAGCACCATCAGGCACTTGCAAAAGGGTGGGTAGTCAGAGCCAGCTCATCACCAAGCATGAGAGGTATCCTCTAGTGAAAATTCAAGCTTCGGTATTGTATAACCAACTGTTACAAAAGGTTTTTCTAAAGCTGAAAGGAAGATCATATTCTTGCTTTAAAGGGCTACTAAACATCTCCAGGAAAAGGCCAGGAATGTTTGTTTTTATCTTTAAATGGGAACATGTCCGGATTAGATATCAACTGGGGCAAAAAAATCTTTTCTCCTGATAGGTATTGTCTTTCTAGGACTCAAAGGACCCTCTCGTTCCTGCAGACAATTACAAATTCTGAAACCTTCTAGATATTTCTTTCTAAATGCAGAAACCAAAATGTCACTAAATACCACGTATCCCGGCCCCACATTCAAACAGAGCCTTTGCAGGGTAACTGCGGTTAGAAAACCAGAAACCTTAGAGGGGTCCGTTCTTCGCTGTTTTCTGAAATTCAACTCCTTGTGAATCTGTGCCATTGTTTTCATTTCTGCATAGCTGCCCTCGTACGACTGACCCGCCTGACTAAAGTTTGGAAATCAAGTGTCACTTTTTATTGTTTCGAACACTAATTATAATTAAGATCAGCTCATTTCCAGGAAAATAGATAATTTAATTTCTTTTCCATGGAACCAGATGAACGACGTGCGCTGTTACAGCACAGTTAACTATTTTTGAGCAACATGATAATGAGAACTGCTTGTATCATCAGAATGAAGAAGAGTGCTACAACCCCCTGTAATCTACCAAGATACGCTGGGATCTTTAATCCACCAGGATACGCTGGGATCTTTGACACCCATTTCATTACCTCATGATTTAATGTTTCTTTAACTGCAAGGAGAATGAGAATTACTCTCTGGAAGAGAGAGTGGAACCTCAAAGGGAAAATTTCATTGTCGTTCCTCATTAGGTAAACCTACTCCAGGAGTGCTGGCGAGTGGAATAGGAGAAGATGAAGTACTTCAAGTACAAAATCAGCCTATTTCTTCCTTCACCATTCACCACTGCTAAGTTGGGTGTAAGGCACTAATGTACACCCCACAAATTATTAACGAGAGAAGCCTCACCTTAATGTGGAGGGAATTAAGACTGCCTATTCCAGGGTTCTTCCTGTTAAAACAGACCAAGCCTCAAGATTCTGAGTGACAAGAGAAAAGAGCATGGCTGGGGATCAGCAACCAAACCACCCTGTGCCACACGGACATCTCCGTTATTTCCAGATCAGATTCCTGGGGCACAGCTGATTGCACTGTAATCCTTCAAGGCAAACCATCACCAAATTTGGGACAGGGACTGTGGGACAGAGTGCAGAAGTTGAAAGCACAGGAGCAATTTTGGTTGTCCCAAACTGAGACTCCCACACTTATGAAAGCCCTAACAGAAGCTTGAAAGCCATCACTGTGCCATTTGCAACTCCTTTGTTTATTCATGTTATAAAATAAGCTTCTAAGATGCTGCAGTTACTAATGCTGGCAGATACTGCTTTTGTATTAGCAGTCTGTATAAAACCGTGGAAATATAAATAGAATGCTTTTGTTGCAATTAATATTCTTTTCTCACCTGGAGATGTGATAGAATACAGTTTTTTGGAAACTAATTTTGATCTAAATATTTTCTAGCTTACAACCCAACTTGAAGCATCAAAACACTCTTGCATATGAATTGAGTTTTAAAAGAATAAAACAAGTGAAGAGGTCAGTGACCACATTTCCATTTCCTGTTCACCTGGAGTGGCATCTTCTGGGATGTCAAAGGAATAAACCGGCTTGGAGAATTTGGGGATGTGGTCGTTGACATCGCTAACAGTGATGTTTATCCTCATGTCCGAGGACTGCAGGCCGTCATCGGCACGGACCAGCAGGGAGTACTTGGAGCGGCGCTCCCGGTCCAGGCGCTTGGTGGCTATCAGCTCTCCTGACTCGGGGTCAATGTGGAAGCTGTCATCCGCCCCGCTGATAATAGTGTACGTCACGAGGGCATTGGCTCCCTAAGGAAAAACAGAAGTGGTCAAATCAAGTCATTCGCCACGAAAACCACATCATAACTTTCAGTAAGGCAAGAATCGTTCCGGTAACTGCACTTGGCGAATACTTTTCAGAACAGTTTCCTTTAGTAAACAGCCTTCCTGCCCAGCCCCTGCTTCAGTCCCACAGTAAAGACACGTATGCTCACAGTTTTTTGTTTATGAGATGTGAAATGACTATATTATCCAGATTTTTTTTGCTCTACTTTCCGTAAAAAGATGGCACCCAGTGAGTCCCACAAAGATCTGGTACCTGTTTTAATTTCAAGCCAGCATCACCGAGTAGCGTAACATCTTAACAAAGAACAATATTCATTCTTGTTCAAAGGTTAAATTAAGTCCCTGGCAGTGGGATCAGCCCCCCATTTCTTGCTCCCTGGAGGTGGGATGAAGAAAGCAGGAGAGGGAGGACCTGGGGCAGCTCCCCCAGCCAGCACATGGCAAGAGTCACAGCTCCAAGTCAGGAGAAACTCATGAGGGCTGTGTTTGCAGCAGCCCCTCAAAGGTCAGTTTCTGCATGGAAATACATTTACCCCTGTAAAGAAAAAGTCCTCAAGTGACAAATCATGTGTCATTAAAAATCACAGTTCTGACCTCTTGGGCTGTGCTGGAAGTCAAAAGCATCTGCTTTTGGGTCCAAAAAAAAAAAAAAATCCTCAATCATCCTTTGAAAAAAAAGGATTCATGTGGAATGTAATTTTGAGCATTTTGGCTGAAAGGAAAATTACGGAAAAGTAATGTTATGCAGAAAAATACCACGTCCTTTTTTTCCCAAGACCGGCTTTAGGTCTCTGAAGCTTCGGTAACCTGTAACATGGGATACAGGTACATCTACTCTGTGTGCTGCTGGTGCCTGACAATGCATTTTGGTGGCTGAGCAGGTATTTACCATGCCCTCCTCTGGTGCCAGGCCAGAGCTTGGGTGCCAAGGCTGAAACTTGCCACTGGCATGAAAGTAGCACTTCTGAGGTGAACAACAGATCAATGAGATTAGGCAGGAAGAAGTTCTATAACTGCTCCAAACACTCTTGCCTGAAAAAGCAAATTAAGAGAGATAAACACCCGCTCCTATTTGTGAGTGGAGAGACAAGTGTTAGTTACCCGACCTTACCAGAGTGCCTCGTGCCAAACTCTCTCTCTGGGGTGTTGTTCCAAAGAGTCAGACTGAGCTAACTGATAAAAGGAAATTTAGAAAGAAAACAGGCTCATGCAGGTGCCCAGCCCAAAAGAGCTGCATGCAGTGGTTCGGCTGTGTGCTCAGGTGTACCTAGGGCATATCACACGCTTTCCTCCAATTGTGTGGCTTAGGAAACACATCTGATCAGAATTTCAGATTTCAGGGCAGAGGTGATCACATTCTTCACCCCTTGTTTGACCAACCAGAGTCCTTCTGAGAGAGCACAGCTATAGCCGCAGCCACCTGTGAGACTGGTTTATACACCACTTAGGTGAGACGCAAAACAAAATACAGACATGTAAAACCTACTAAAAAGCTGTTGAGAAATTTCCTATCAACAACTGACTTTAAAAAGTGCTAGAAGCTGTTGGAATTGCTAAAGCCATTGGTACCACTTAGCACCAAGAGAACATCTTTGTGTCTTTTCTCAGATCTCTACAATGCCCTGATAGCAGACAAGGGTCTGAAATTTGCTGCCTTCATAATATCACTATAAAATACTAATAAGAGAGGTTCCTGTCCACCTCTCAGCCATCTAAGGGTTCTGACACCCTTTGGAAGTGAAAACTTTGATTCTGAAAGCATCTGTGCAGGTAGCAAAGGCATCATGTCATTTTACTGAGCTGCACGTGCAAAGATAGAAGCCAGAAGAGAGTAATGTGGCACGAATATGATTTGAAAAACAAGAAGCATCCACTGTGCCCTCCAGTTGAGAGAGGTGGGGAAGAAAGGTAACTATCTTGATCATAAACTACACACAGCTAGGAAAACTTGAGCTCTTCATAGTGAATTCGAGTGACAAATGTTCTGGTAGGGAAATTGAAATCATCCCTTTTTATAAAAAGATTAACTGGTTTCTCTCCAAGGTAACAAATCACTTCCCACTGGATGGAGCGCTTCAGGATGTCTAACACATTAGACACAATTTAGGAATGGTCCAAAAAGAGGCTGGAGCATAATATATTACTAAAAGCTTGGATATCTGTTTGCCATATCAGAGTGAAGAGCGGTAGTTCAGTATTTGCTCCTTCCTAAAAGAAAGACAAACTGCTAGAATTTTTTTACAGGTGTGCATCTTTCCAAAATCCTAGGTTTTGTCTGTATATCAAGTTACTACCAGAAAATAAAGGGAGGAACAAAAAAATTCGTGATCACATTTGTAGCATCCCTAGGGGTGTTCCAGTGTTCCCTCTGCAGTAGTAAGATTAAGTACACCAATTAACAATCACAGGAAGACTAACCAAGCAAACATAAAAAAAGGCCAGGAATAAAATTCTCTTGAGGAGGTTGAATTACCCTATTATTTGAATGCAAGAGCTGCTCATTGTTGTCAAGTGTAACCCTATACTCTAATGACAACACAAACTTCTTTGCATGTTCACATTCACTTTTTAGACCTTTCCCCCGTGGAAAGAATCAGTTCAAATGAATGAAAACAATATAAACAACACTTTCATAACTTACTTTCTAAAATAAATTAATGCATCAATAGCATTGTAGTTTCTTAATAGCACCTTAGTTACAGCGTCCTCATAGCAATGAATCTAACTGGGCAAAAGGTTCATGTACAGAGCACATATTTCAGCATTAAATAATGTTTTTCCCCTCTTTTTGGCAAAATAAAACCTTCTTTAGGAAAGGATAATATTGGTATTTATTAGGTCTAGTCAAAAGGAGAGCAGGCATTACCAAAAGTTTGCTTGTTCTCCAAGGCTTGTCTCACAATAATTTTATTGTGCGCCTTGAAACTGGGCTCAACTACATCTTGGCTTCAAAGTTAGTTTAAATCTCAAGCTTTGGTCTGAAACTGAACATCAATAGCTATCACACACTGGGCACTCCAGCACCTTTGCCACATCACTGGGTACTGTGTGTGATGAGATTGGTATAACAACATCATCTTAAACCCAAAATGTGGGGTGCTTTTTGGCATTACAAGATGTTAGGGAAACATTCCATCATTATATACAAACCAGTGAGCAGCCTCCAAGTAACAGAGTAGTTGTCTCGCTTGTTAGTGTGTTTTTGCCTCTGTGTGACTCCACGATCCTGAACAGAGTGTTGTGAATGACTGCAAGGATTCCCAAGGCCAAGTTCTCACAAAGGGATGAAGGGAACAGGTAACAACGTATTTCCAGCACTTTCAGTACCAACATTCAAATATGAAACCATGGTCCTACCTCATCAGCATCCATGGCTGTCAGCTGCAATATTTTAGATCCATCTCCTATATTCTCCTCTACGGTCAGATCGAGCATATCTGTGGGGAATACTGGTGGGTTGTCATTGATATCCTGGAGTGTTATTTCAACCTGTAAAAGGCAGGAATCGGGGAAAAAAAAGCCATGTGAGCCCTAAGTGCTTATTGAACCTGAATGTTACAAATCACATAATTCTGAAAGAAATCAGGTAAATTGTTCTTAATTGCATGAATTAGCACATTCCCAAATCCCACCAACAATAGGAAAAGCCCCTCTGGATATTAAAATTCCACGTTGTTATAAAATACTCATAGGAAAGCCTCTAACATAAATAAAGTTAATTTGACTTGTTGATAGCAACTGATTTTAAATGGTCCTAAGTCTAGTTTATATTGGAAAAGATCCACTGATAGACTGTCATTGTAATCCTCAAAGTCGGCCCCTGGAGAGTAACTGCCAAGCGCCGGGGCAGGAGATCGTTCAACCATTAAATGCTGCCTGACATAAAGATGAGGTGGTGTAAAATTCTCTCTGAAATGTTTATATATTGGCAACTCTCTGTTCCGAGAGAGGAAAAAACACCCTTGCACTTAATATATTTTATTAAAAAATTATCTGGTTTTCCCCCTCTCTCTCTCAAAGCTCTCCCCTAATTGCAAACATAAACGTTACTTTAGAAGCACCCACAAGCACCTACTCTCTTTGCCTGTCTGCAGCTCAACAAATGTTCTTCTCACATGCCATATTTGTATGTTTTTCCAAGTAACAATGATAGTTCCTGAAAGGTTGTTGGGCGATCTTTATTCCTAGTTTTTCATAAGCAAGATTTCTGCCCTGCTAATGCTAATTCAGAAAGATGCAGAGCTATGTTTCCCCGTGTTGCTGGGTATGGAATGTCATATTCCAAAATAGAAAAAGAAGGCACAGCTGTTTTATATTTATCATGGAAAAAAAAGGCTTGTTTTGGACTCAAAACATTGAGCAGTCACCAAACTCGGAAGACCTGCTAAGGAGAAAAGGGGTAGCTGAAGGAAGTGTTACCGAGGAACAGAGAAAGGTAGAGAGGGCTGTTGCATGGGAAGGGAGGCAAAGGGATGGATGATTTAAAGAAGATACCTAGATTGACAGAATATTATCTCTACCACAAGGCACTCGTCCTCTGTGGGCTTGCAGAGACCACGTCCTGAAGGATGCTCCATCTTTCAGCCCTCCCAAGGGCAAATGTTTTAGAAAGCCTCACACCAGAGCTAGACTTGGTGACAGAATAGATTTGGTGGGTTGTACTACTGTCCTTCATCAAAGATACTGAAAATCTAAATTGCTACAGACGTGTGAATACTCTGAGGGTATATTTGATCTTATCACAAAGGTCTCTTCTGCCTCCAGGGACATTTCAAAGGCAAAGAAGGCTGCAAGGAGCTCAGCTGTTTCCCTGATAAGCATTTTTGCCCCAACAGGATTTCTTCAGAGGGTGGGTAGTTTTAGACCATTGAGAATACCTTACGGCTACACTGGCTGAGGGTCACTATAGACACCACACAAGCAGACACTTTCCACCTGGGGATCTAAGCCATCCTGTTACCTCAAGTAAGTGAGCTTTTTTTTCTTTTAATTTTTAATTATTTTTTTCCATGTGTATTCAGTGTTTATGCCCACAGTTGGCTATTCTTACTGTTAACCCATCAGAACTTTTCCATGGCATTAAAAAGAACTTAAATGTCTTTAAAAACAGAGGAATTATTACATTAATATTAATATTAGTATAATGTTACTATTACAGCTATATGTGCTGGAAGTAGAGACAAAACAGTGGTCTTTTATAGAAGGCCAGTATTTATTTATCCCATATTTAATCTATTTGACCATTCACAAATGGTACACAAACCAGAGATTAACCCAGAAGGTTTAATCATTAAATTCAAAGGAGCACTCACCAGGGCATCACAAGCAACGACTGACAACTAACTAACGAGACACAAACTTTCAGGGAATAAACCAGCCTAGGTTGGTTTTCAAGCAGATTCCTGCATCTGGGTGACAATCACCCAAGGAAATGGGAGAGACGTGGTAGAAATGACAGACAAAGCATTTTGCCAGCTATCCTTGCCAGCAGGTCCTGCCCCATGAACTGGCACAGCAAACCGTGCCTGCTCTCCTCCTCAAAGCACGGCATTTCCCCAGACAGGGTTTCAAGGTAAAGCAGCTGCCCAGCTCTGCGATTTATTTTTTCATACCATACGTGTCATTCACAGCTAATGTTTCAGCTGCGGGTGACATTTCAGCACCAGAACCCATTTTCGTGATGAGAGATTACCCTTTGGACAAATCACATGAAGTGTATATGACAACTTCTCGGGGGGGGGGTTGGGGCAGGAGCTGTGCAGCGCCTACAGCTTGCATGATGTAGGGTGGTGAGAATCCAAGGATACAGATGGCTAAGGGTTGTGGGACAAATAAATTAATTATAAAGTCAGATTCCAGAGAGCTGAAAAAAGGGAGAAGAATAATAGAGGTAATTTTATTCTGAAAAATCAGTTCACAAGTCAACAAAGACATTGTATTTTATACTGAAGAGATGTTTTAGATGGTAGAAAAATAAGGAATTCTGAAATAAGGAAGAGATATTTTTAGAAAAGACCACAACCCTTTAAAAGAGCATTTACACCAATATTCACTGTTTATCCACAGGGCTTAGACAATACACATTGCTTCATAATTCACCATTGGGTAAGTCTAATCAGCAATCTGTGTGCAAAGCTTTTTACTCCTGCTATAATTTACTACTTCAGCTTACACAGAACTGCAAAAACTAAGGGATAAGATCCTTGGATGCACCTGCTTGCACAAATTTCACTAAAGTAATCACAGAATGGTTTGGGTTGGAAGGGACCTTAAAGATCATCTTGTTCCAACCCCTACCATGGGCAACGACATCTTCCATTAGACCAGGTTGCTCCCATCCAACCTGACCTCAAGCATCGATGAGACAGACTTGGGAAAAATCTTCACATTTTCCCCAAAACAAGAGTCCATTAAGCTTCATTTAAGAAAGTGCACAGCCTGAGGGAGACCAGATGTAAAGTGAATGTCCAGTCTTCTAATCTCACATTACATTTGCCTAAACATACCAACGTGTGCCACTTGGATTTCTGAAATACATGGTTTGATTAGTATCACGTTACCCATTAAAATTATGTGCAATCCTGGATGTAATGAAGGCAAGACAAGGTGGTCATGGCAGTACTACCTGTTTGTACCACGGGAATGATGTTCAAAAGGGTCTGCAGATAATGAGCTGGGCTCTCAGCTCGCACCGATGGCAGACCAGTGACAACAGCAAGTACAAGAATAAATATCTAGGAAACCAAAGGCCTCAAAACCTCAAATGCACCACAGGAAAAAAAGAAAAGAGATGCTGAGGAGAGTCGTCCAAACCTTGGAAGGGAGGAACCATTACATACCAGTGCTTATAGAACTACAGGAAGCAATATGCCTAGACTACATGGAAAGTGAGAATCAGCACACCCTTCTCCAGTTCTATCCAACATGGGGAATAATCTTGCCTGATCTCAAACCCATCAATCAGTCAATGGAACTCTAGGATGCATGGCAGAGAGACAAACCAGTCACCTGGGCCACTCAGCTTGGACCACTCAAAGTGCTTCACTATGGACAGTCTCCAAACAAAAACTTTGGCAAATTTCCATCAGACAAAACCTCAATTCCCATTTATATCCACAGCATCTTTAATACAAGACACAAAAGTCCTTACTGTCCCTCAAAGGACTCAAACAGGATAAAATACAGCAGCAGCCAAGGTAGTAAAGCGTATTTGCACCCTTTTAATTCTATAACTCGCTCTTGCCAGTGGTCCATGCACTGGTGGGGGCTTTGCTCCTCTGAACAGCCTTGAATTACTGCAGAAGCCATGGGAACATAAAGAGTTACAGACCCTTCTAAAGCTGTTAACACTGCGATGGAAAAATTATTCATAGATTCAAAATATTGACCTGCTTTGTTTGTTTGAGGGAAAATGAAAAAATCAGAAAACTTTGTTTAACCACGGTGCATGTAAATGCCCACAAAAATTATTCTACTTTTGTCCAAATTCCAGTGAAGTGCTTTTCCTTCACACATTTAATGCAGCTAGAAAAAGAAAATTAAAGCTTTCCCTCACAGTTTATTCTTCAGAAAAATACATGTTGCTTATTTACTAAGCCTTGTAAAATAAACACAATTTTACATATCCATTTCTAGGCAAACTTTTTGGTGGGTTTCTTTGTTTGTGTGTTTGTTTTATGTTTGGTTCAAGCTACATTAAACTAAGGCACAAAACACAAAGACATACAACAAACCACAGAGATCAGCGATATAGGAAGTCAAAACAATACCACAAATTTCCTGGTATAGGAATCAAATTTCTTCTGCACAGACTCAATAACATTCTTCCATTAATGCCATGCCCTTGCCACTGTTACAGATGGCTAAGCCATGCTGCAGCCTGTTGTCACAGATATTTTCAAAGCAGAGGAAATATTAATTATCTTGATCTTGTTAAGATTCTTATTTGCTGCTCAAATTAGCCTCTTGGGGCTTTTTCCCCCTCCACAAACAAATTCAGAACAGATTGAAGCAGGGCAGCACTCACCTCAAACAGCTCTGCTTCAGTTTAATTTAACTGTAGATGTAAGAAAAATAGTTCTTTTCTTCCATTCAGACAATCAGTCTTAACAGATATAAGGAATCATGCTAAAACCTCAAGTTTTAAAGCACACACAACTATTTAAGCAGTTGGGGCATAAACCTGAACACAAGAAGTCACTGGGAAACTCACTGTTCTTTCAAAATGTTGCCTTTCCTTTGAAGAAAGCACAAAATACCCTCTTTGAATTAACTGGTGGCACTTTTGAGGAGTGTCTGTGAAAGAGATTCTCTCATCTCATCCCAGAATGATGCTGCAGTGTAAAGTATTCAAAGTTCCAAAACACTAATTCAAAAACACTAATACCCCAACAACTTGTACTGAACAGGCTAGACAAAGTCCATGCACAACATAAAAAAACTTAAAATGAGAGTTTTATTCTGGAACAAGAAATTATCTTAGTGACCCAAGTTAGTGGGTTTATGAGCTACCAAGGTATGTAAAATAAAACGTCGCACAGGAAGGCAACGTGCCAAATTCTTTCCCGTCATAACACCTTCTATAAACCAATGGGCTCATTTGGCCAGAACCTCTTGCTTTATTACAGTTATTAACATTTAATTTCCTTTTATTTCAAGGTGAGGAGGGCTTACAGACAGAATACTTTTCTGAACTTCTTCCATCTATTGAATGAAAATGAAGGGGGGAAAAAAAAGATGACACGGGAAACGTGAGTGAGCTCACGTGGCAGCAGCAAGTTTCCCTGGGAGTCCCAAAACACAAGCAGTGATTCTTGCTTGGGGCCACTCCATCCACAGTACACATTCAGTCTGAGACCTATAGACAGAACACGATCTAAGAAGAAAGGAACTCCCAGATGTCTCACGTGTTCGATACTTCTTCAAACACTATTTGATTAAAGATTAAACAGAGCGGAAAGGCAACAGCTTTTCTTTCAATTTATATGTTGTTGAGTCATTCTTCTTCCCTTTGCTTGCTACCCTGATGTTTGCTGCCTCTCTCAGGAGATACCATCTAATAATCTCCAGGCACCATCAGCACACATCATCCTGAAGGCTTCTGTCTTCAGATTTAAGCCATTCTATGATGCTTCATCTTAAAAAAAATTAAGGAATTTATTCTTCTTTGCTGGAGACTGCGGCAGCGCATTATCAGTTTGAACAGAATAAAAATGAAAAGATATTATTTCCTCCTTCCTTGGCAAATATTCTAAATAATATCATTCACGGCGATAAAAGGAAAGAATTCCACTATTAATTTATCTCGTCCATGTAACTGACTGAAGAACGTGGCCAACGCTGGCTCTGTCACTTCAGCCCTTTTTTTTTTTCATCCAGCCAACAATGGTTCACTAATCCTGAAAAACACACACGCATGTGCAGATTCCTTTTTTTATTGATGTGAGTAATCACATTGACTACTCACATCAGAGAAGTTACAGTTTTATTCAATCCTTGAGGAACAGTGCATGTGTCCTTCCTCCGAATTTTAAAGGCAAGGGAACAAAAAGGTTAAGCACCAGCCCCCAATGCATTCAGATGCATTTCCAGAAAGAAAAGAAGAAAAATCCCCTTAAAAAGAAACAAATATATATATATTCCTAGAAAATATAATAAAATTTCTAATAATGATAAAACCCCATAGGCTGTCTTGAACCAGTTTCTCACCTTGCTCTAAAATACTGGGAAACAGTAAGTGTGAGGGTAAAAAAGAAACATTACATTTTAAAATGACTTGAATAGCCAATAATAGCACAGCTCAGGAAGGTGAAAAACCTGAATTACAGATCCATGCACATTTACAATTTCCACAACAAGATGGAAAGCCCATTTATAAAGAAAGTGTCTTGGGACAAGGCAACAGCTTTTGATGAGACTGAGGCTGAATGAGGCACCTGAATATCCAATTTTCCAGGAGGCAAACAATCCCAGCACACGCTAGCACAATAAAATTCACATTAGCCTATTGTGCTGCAGGCCAGCAAATCTGTTAAACAGAAATACAAAGTTGTTAAGAATCCCACTATTAACAGGGGGAAGATTGCAGCTGGGGAGAAAATGCTGGGGGAAAAAAAAAAAACAAACACTAAAAAGGCACTGTTTGGAGGGGGGGAAAAAAAAAAGCCAAGTTTGAAGATGCAGGCACAGTAGCAGCCACTTGAACTTTGAAATTTGGGGTAACACCTATGGAAAAAAAATCAGTGTAGTGAATACTTTCCAAGGTCCTTCTAGTATATTTCAGGCAAAATCTCTGACTTTAGGTGACGGCGACAACCTCTTAGGCAGTGGGTGTGTTAGCACTCAGAGCTTAGACACTGAGCATCTCTCCATGCGAGGAGAGCAAGGCACAAGACCTAATTTTCCATGTCTGAGCTCAAGAGTACCTTAATGAAAAGCAGGATGTTAAAACCTGTCCTGGGCTACACCACTGCCTATTCCAGCCACCCGAAAGCAAATAAAATACTGATCCAATACAAGATAACAGTCTGAGCCCATTCGGAATAAGGATTATAGAAATACTGCATTTTTCCTCAAAGAATCAGGAATTACTACTGATTACCAGCCTTGAAATTGTTTGGAAACTTAGGGCTCAATGCAGTTTGGAAACATGTTTCACTGTCTCCATTAAACAAACATGCATGGAGTCTTATAAATCTTATTATAATATGCTGGAATTTCCCAGGTAATTTTAATCCTCGGGCTCTAATTCCAGTATTTTAACACAACATAACTTCCCTGGAGTTAACAAGTTGTAAAGTTTAATAAGATGATTTGATGATGTGCAACCAGGTCACTTTTAAAAAATATTGATATAAAATGCAGGGAGATCAGAATGTTATCAAAAATTCAGGAATTTAACTGTTGCTATCAGAAAAATCATAAAATCACAAAATAGTTTGGGTTAGACAGGACCTTTAAAGACCATCTAGTCTGGCCTCTCTGCAACGAGCAGGGACATCTTCACCTAGATCAGTGTTCTCAGAGCCCAATCCAACCTTGCCTTGAACATTCCCAGAGATGGGACATCCACCATCTCTCCAGGTAACCTGTGCCAATGTTTCACCACCCTCATAACTGAGGGTTTCTTCCTTAAACAGAGTCTAAATCAGGTGCAAATCTGCTTTCATCATCATTCAAAATTAAAAATTAAAAACAAGCTAGCTTCTCCCATTTGTCTCTCTCAAATATTGATCTCAGCGCTGCAAGCAAAGGTGTCGTAATTTGTTTCGTTTTCTCTTCCTTTTTTTTCCCCCTCTGTTAAGGTGGCCACTGGGAGTTGCACTGCCTGGAGTCTTGATTAAATGTTTCACTGCATCCAGAACACTTCATCATGCGCCAAAGCCAAAATCCATTATGGCTTGCAAGTGACTCATGCTTTAGCTATGAGAAAACCATAATAAAGAACATTTTACATAAAAATGCCCAAAAGGTTGGTAATTTAATCTCAATTCTAAGTAGCTATGCAAGGTCTCTGCGTCCAGCCTGTGCAGACAATAAGGCATTGTCTGGAAATGCGTTACCTACTGTGGTTGCATCTAATTTTTTGCCAAAGTCCAGATGAAAGACACTGAAAAAAAACATTCTTGTCCCAGCAGAAGGCCACTAGCCAGGACAGGACACCAGTACTTCCAAGCCAGAAGAGAAAAAAAAATGCTTTTCTAAAGGCAAAGCAGGCCATGCTTCCCTTCCCACTCTTTCTGAAATCAATATTTTAAAGTATTTTATATATAAATACAAATATATATTATATATATATTTTATATTTAATTTAAGGGCTACATCCTTTTCTGCTGTCTCAAAAGAGGCACGGTCTCATGTGCAACAGAGGGAATTAAAACTGGGTTAAGGGAAGTACAACCCAGGCCTTGGCTAATTTAAGAGAGCAACAGCACGCTGACTTTAAAACACACATCAAAACATACAGGGTCATACACGTGGAAACCCAGTGTAATCCAACCTCACAATAAATGAGAGAGAAACACCAAACTGGCACAAGGGATAAAAATGCTAAGAAATGCCATAAGCAACCATATTTTTCCTCTCTTCTCTACTAAAACCATAAGGAAACACAGGTTATTTTGACAGTACTGGTAAATGAGTAACATGTCAATATTTACAGAGTTAAAAAAAGAGACTGATTGTGTGAATAAGTTTTCTTGAACTCCATTTCAACAGGACCAATTAACATAGAAGGACCTCTCCCAGGTCTGCCCAGAAATTCCAGTCCAGTGGGACCAAGGCACAGCTGGGTTGGCACTAAGGACCCACCTGGCTGGAACAGGGACAGAGATGCTGCACATCTCCTCTCCCACCAAGTAACAAACCCTATTCCCAATACCTGCCAAACCAACACAAACACTTGGCAAACACTCCCTGGTGAGGTTTTTCTTTTTAGGACTTTTTTTTTTAAATACTCAAAACATTTGGGAACCATTTAGTTTAAAACTTTGCATTTAATTAAATGAGGTCTACTGCCAGGTAATAAGAAATGGATTGAATTGGTAAGAACATTTTAGTCCATGCCAAAAAAAAAACAAAACCAAAAAAAGGATAAAGTCAGAAAATGTGAGCATTAGCAGTTCAAGAATGGGAATGTCACACCTCTAAATAAAATAAGTCACCTAATTAAACTCACAGGTGTGACATTTAAGATGCACAGTCATCAGGACAATAGGATAAGTCCACTCCATCACCGAAGGCTGCCCAAACAGCAACAGAAAAGCTCTTTACCCAGAGCCATGGCAGTAAAAGCTTTGGTACAGACACTTAAGAAAGCACAGATTTCTGTCTGTGAGCGGACGGGAATTAAAGATGAATCTAAACAGATTTTAGCCAATAAAACACATAAGGCCAAAGTGTTACTTTCCCGTTCAACATTTAGAAGAACAGAGACATTTTACAGACATGCCTAAAGGTTTTTTCTAAAAAAAGCCTGCTAGCAGGGAGCTGTGGGGGCTAGAAATTCTGAGTAGTTCTCCATTCTGCTACAACTTTCAGGGAAATGCCCTCCTCACCGTATTCCTCATTTGCAGGCTGCAGGCTTCGCACCTGCTCCTGTAGCATCAGGGAGGGTCCCTTCTCCATGGCCACAGGCCACTTGAGGCCAGAAAGGCTTTTTTATGTGGCCACAGATGGACTTTTGTCATGTGGGTGTCCTCTGCAGAGCCGAGACTATGGTGGCAGGGCCAGGAACTTCAATTTACTGGGCACACCAGCCCTCCTCAGAATTTTAATTTAGGCAGCTGTATCTTCATGCAAATCTTACCCCACTTATCTTTTTGGTCCTTCATACCAATGCAACCTTTACTACCATTATCAAGAAAGTCCTTCTCGATAACAGTAGTTGGCTGCACGGCATGTTAGACCCACATCTAGACCAAACTGAACAAAAAAGGAAGTCTTATATGGCTCCAAAACCTAGTTTTAATGCCCAACAAGATTCAACCAGTCTGTATTATCTCTTCTTGAAAAAATTGCTGTTTCTAGTGATGAGGATTTGCAGTAGAGCCCTTCTAGAAGCTGAATTAAAAAATCCCAAAAAACAATTATATTGGATGTTTACCAAACTGTGAAGATTCAAATTTCTATATAACTACAAACTTTGATCTCCAGAAATGTTCTGAATAGCTGAATAACATCTTTGGGTTTTTTTTGTTTTTTTTTGGTCTGGAAATGTGGAAGGTGCCTGAAATTCAGTTTGCAGAACTCTTCATGTCAGCAAACAATTTTAGTTTCCCTCACCGTTTGACTTTTCTTACTCAGCTGTTGGGTATTTGGATTTGACACAGAAAATTTAGAAAATCAAGAATTAAAGACTAATTCAAAGGTATGTTCCAAACTTATCATTTCATCATATCTGTAAATATATACGTGACCTTGTGCAGTGCAGAAAAATCAAGTGAAAAAGCCCAGGCACTCACAGAAATAACTGGAATAGCTGGAATGGTGTGCTTATGTGGGATTCTTACCGTCATCTTCCTTAATAAAGAATATGAAGTGTTTTATTTGAGCATAAATTCAGAGATTTGACTTTTACTGGTTCCTAAATATCCGCTACATCATCCCTAGATGTGGAACCTACATCAAGCTATGAAGTTACACTCTCTGGCTACTCCAGTCAATAATGAGAATTTTTAATAGTGCAAATCCTATACTGACATATTACCTCTCTCTCCCCCAGTACCCCCAACTTCACACCACAGCCAACCTCCCTTTGATTGCCTTATGTTTAAAGAGAAGGGAAAAGAGACTGTAGATATATGTATATACAACACATGAACAGAGTGAACTGTTTAATTAAACAGTTTCTGAGGCTAATTCCTTCCTCAAATGGCAGGCTAATATGCTTTTCAGTCCTTCTGGCCTTGGTGTGGTGCTCTTTAAGGCTACCTAGGAGGAAAGGACATAGGTTGATGCCCGATGATACAATCAGCCCTGCAGGCAAAATGTCACTCAATGACTGACCTGGGGACACTTCACAGCCACCTGCTCCCAAAGGACAGAAGAACATGGTTTCAGTGTAGATAGTCCTGAGCAAACCCTGATTACTGAGTCAGAAATATCACCAGCAGTCAACAATTATAAAACAAACACAGCTGTTAGAAGGCTACTTGGTCTGCTCCAGACAGACTGACCAAACCAAAGCCTCCCTTCAATCAAGGAAAAACTAACTTTGAGCTTTGATACTCTTAGTAAACTTTAAAGGGAAAAAAAGAAGAAAGAAGTATAGTGGCATTTCTGCATATCTTAATTTTAGTGTGGCAGGATGCAGATACACCACAAGAGAATGGTTCTCATGGTATTTCAGGCACAGGAGAAACCAAAGAACCTTTTCTTGCTCGGGTCTCTGTCTGATGTCCCAACTAAAGCTCCTCAGCTATCCCTTGTATTATAGCACTTGGGTTTTTCAGGTATTATCCTGATCTTGCCAAATCTTTGATCCTTTGAAAGTTCACCACCACTGGTCATTACTATAAGTTTCTGGATATTTAAAACCTTATGGGAGGAGCAGAGTTGAGAATCACCAGTTCCCTTCTGAGAAACACAGAGGGGGAAAAAAAACCCCAACAAATCAGAACGAAAGCTCAAGTGTAACCATAAGAGATTCAGAAATTCTTCACAGAGTTCAAGCACCCTTAAATACACAACTAAAAGATATAATTCTGGCCTTGGAACATTGAAACTAAGCTTGATGTCTTTGAGTTTTCCCTTTGTTGTACTTCCTTTGTTTTGTGCCTTTAATAGGGTGTTTTTGCTGTGGCATACAATTTTAAAAAAAATGTACAGTTTTTCTAAGGATCTCTTAGGTTGCAACAATATCAGTCTTGCTGGTTTTAACTGAATCATGAAGTTCTGTGTACTGGATGTACAAACTGGACCACTACCCATGTGGAATGGATTATGGGATGATCATTCATTGTATGTTCACAATTGAAGCATTTCAATAGTTTTACAGACAATTGAGAAGGGAAAAAAAAAGTATTTTGAGGACAAAATTTAAATGGCTTACACTTAAATGACTACATTATATTAAAGGGTAGGAAAACAGAAACAGGGCACAGGCAAAATTATATACAGCCAAAATATAATAAACCAAAGAAAGTCATATATTGACTCTTAGTAAAAGACATAGAGCAACAAACCTTGGCACCATGGAGAGGTCTAGAAAACAGTGATGAGGGGTTGGGTTTTTTCCTGGTTTTTGTACCATTTTCCCCCTGCCCACACCTAAGATTCCTAAATCTCAGCCTGGTTTGACCCTTCCATCAGGTGTGACACAGGTTATTTTATTTCCTCAGCATAACACAGAAGAATGCCAGAGCAAAACTGTCCTGTGAAAAAAAAAAAGTGCTTTCTAGGTACAAGCGTAATAATCCTAAAAGCTTTCTGAGAAAGTCATCAAGCAGTGGAAAGAAGGATAACAAGGCAGGCAAAGAATACTGAATAATTAAAAAAATGGCAACCACTCCAAAGCCTCTGCTAGCTCATCGTGTTAACGGCAACAACAACCTAATTACCAACATAATTTCATAATGAACAGTTGGTGATAGGGCCACTGGGACAGCATTATGCCTCAAAGACATCATAGTGTGCTTTACAGGGACTTGTTTCTCTTACAAGTAACTGCATAGGAAGCAGAGATGTGGATGTTCTGTTTAAAAGCATTCTACAACTGAAAATATGCACACCTATATGGACACATATTGTTAGAAAAGCACGATTAGCATTTGTGAGAAATTTACAACAGCAATTTTTGCATTTATGGAGAGCTGCCCTCCACAAACTTCCATCAGACTTTCTCAAACATGATTAAAGGCATCTTTGCAGTAGTAAAATATTGCAGCATTTGTCTTCCATGGGAAAAGAATAAGGGACAGAGATATAAGGTGATATGATTGGTACAGTGCAGTTTATGGCAGACCTGGCTGCCAGCCTAAGCCATCATCATTCCTTATTTTCAGTCAGAATGCGACCTTATCCAGAAGTTATATGGTCACTAATGACAAAAGGAGGAAGGAAACCTCTCATAAGAAATCTTTGTCTTACTCTTGGCCCCCAAAAGCCTCAAAAAGTATGTGTATAGTCAAGTCACTCCTTAAGAGATTTCTATGACCGAAGTACAGTACAGAAAAGCAGAAGCTGCTATTTACCTTTCCTTTATGAATCAATGCCACACTCCCTGCTGTGTTTCATATTTTGTTTCCAAAAAAGTTACTGTTCAAAATGGTGAATTATAGATTGCTGGTTTATTTAAAACATCTTCCTGATAACTATCTGTAGTGCCTTACTCCCCCACCCCCAAACAGGCATCACCAAACACCACCTAACAGCTTTCTTACTTCTTGAAGCCTAGGAAGTCACAGATGCCCTCCAGCCAGGCCATGGCAATTCTCCAACATGAGATGGTACACAAAATGCTGTAACTATTCGCAATACGCTTCAGGGAGAAAGTTACAGGTTAGGATTACAGCAATTCAGGTTAAAATAACATCAGTAAAAAGAAATGAAGGGGAAATATTTGCAACAATGCTAATTGCTGACTGGATTTGCATTCTGTATTCAGTTATCCCAAAACAAACCCTGAGAGACTCCAGCAAGGTTAATGCCTTTCTTTGCACATGTAGCAGACTAATGTACTTGGCAAACACTGCTGAGTGAATGAAAATGAGCCTACGATACAGGCAAGTTAAAAGGGTTAATTGAAACCTCTTTTCTGTAGAAATGCAAACCCCTCACATCTGTTGAAATTAATGAGAAAGGCCAGAAGGAACATTATGGTTCTCCTGTCTAGACTGCCAGAACCTACGGTTTGCCTTGTATTAATAAATGCTACAGAAAAGAAGTTCTTTACTTAGAGGGTGGTGAGGCCCTGGCACAGGTTACACAGAGGATTGAAGATCCCCCACCCCTGGAAGTGTCCAAGGCCAGGCTGGATGGGCCTTTGACCAACCTGGACTACTGGAAGGTGTCCCTGCCCATGGCAGGGGGGCTGGAACCACATGAGCTTTAAGGTCCCTTCCAAAGCAAACCATTCCTCGATCCCACGAGGATTTCTCTTTCTGATTTTGTGCAACCATTTCAGAACGCAGCGGACAGGAAGCTGCCAAAAAGCTCTTCTGGTCAGTTCATGGCAGCAGACACTGCATTTCAGATCCATCCCTGCCATCCTGACGTAAAGGGGCAACAAAAGCACAGGGAAGTCTTTTATTTCTCTGGGCTTGATATCCACGTTACACTTGGATGGGAGAGCAGCTCTAAACGGCCTCCTCATGAGCCACACAGCTCTCTCTTCCTGCCAAACCCGCTTTGCCCACGGCGCCCTCGATGCAAACTAGCTCTGACCCCGAGCTGGAGGGAACTGGACTTTCATGTCTCCTATGATCTGCCGACTTCAGACAGCAATACCTCTCATGTCGAGCAGCACCGAAGCCACAACTGAGGCCTTTGATAATTATACCCTATGTCAGCTCTAAAGCTTTTCCCATCTTAGGCCTCAGAAGAAAACAAGCAAAAGAAAAAAAAAAGATCTTACCAAGAAACCCCATAAAAGCAGAATAAGTTCCCAACATGACTTTTCAAGCCCAGAAGCCCAGACCCATGGCAGAGCAAGCTGAGACAAAACCAAGCAGACGTGACCACTGAACGTGCTGGAGGAACCCAACAGCTCTGACAACCCTTCAGGCAGAGTTTTGGGGTCTTCAGGCACCCTGGACATCCCCACACCCAGGAGATATGAGCACCTGTTGGCACCTACGGTGAATTTCTACCGGCTGCTTCAACCCATTTCTTATTTCTCAGGGTGATGAACAGCAGAAATGCAGAAGGACTCCCAAATCAATTTGCTAATGACCTAAAGTAGTTTGACACTTAGTAAGACATCTTTCTTCTACTTTTGTTAGACGAAAGTCTTCTCCTGTATTTCTAGCAGCCCCTGGTAAAACACTACAGACATCAGAACAGCATTAGAAAGCAGCTTACAAAGTACACTATCATCATTTTCTTTGCTTAACAAGTCATTAAAAATATGCAGGTATTTTCAAAATCATATTTATTCACTGTATTTCAGCACAAGCTCAATGAACTTTAAGCTTTCATTTGTTGGGCTTAGTATACGTTGTTGTTTTAATAACTGTATTTTGCAGATTTAAGAAAGTGTGCTGCAAACCATGATTTCCAGTGTTTGTAGCTCCTTAATTTAATACACAGCTACAACACTACAAATTCTTTGCTGAACTAAAAAAACCATCACAAAAAGCACATCAAATTCTGCACTAATTTTTATACTATGCAGTCACTGACCTCACTGGTCCTGTCTAATTAAGCTTACTGTACCACACTTACAGCATAGCAACTTATTGAATTTTCTAATTTATGTACAAAGACAGCTCAGCTCCTCTGATTTTTGAGTAGATTCATGTATGCGTCTTATTAAGAGTAACTCCATTAACACTACAAACTCACTAATCAGTTTGACAAATAATAGCATCAGACTACACAGAAACAGAGCAGCATTTCAATTTATTTTTTTTCTTCTAAACTTGAGCTTATTTCCTGGTATTGAAATCATAATTAAATCACATCCAAAAATCCTGCTGCTGTAAATCCTATTGACTTCAGTAACTATGCCAGAGAGTGGTCCATTATGTGAGTCATCTGCTACAAAACACAAAACAGCAACCACGCAACAAAATAATGCCAACTGAAAAGATTTATTTTACTCTTACCACATGCCCTTTCCAACTGTGTAACTGTGTACAATGGCTATGATACCATCTTGTTTCTCTAAAATGTGACAAAGGAAAGGTGACTAAGTTTCAATTGACGTGGTTTTTTTTCCTGTAGGCCTCAAAAGCTGCTTATTTGTACGACTTACGTACCACGGCAACGAAAGTTGTGTGTCTCGTTTGGCATAGGGCCAGGCAATGCTTGCCAAGCGCCAAATGCTCCAGTAACCTAGATAACTCATGCAGAGCTGATGCACAAGGGGAAAAAAAAATCAGGTTATTGCTGCATTTACTACCAGATACAGCCTTAAATTTCAGCGGATACAGGGCTGTGCTTTAGAGTGAGTCATCCTCTCAGCAGACACTAGTGGAAAATACACTTGCACTTACAGGGTGCAGTCAAAAAAAAAACCAAAGAAAAAAAAAGAAGCAAATTTAAAAACAAGAATAAAGTAATACATCTGTAATTCTGTAATTACAGCATCTGCTCTGAAGCCTTTGCATCTGCTTGTGTACAGCTGCTCAGCGCTGTCAACAATATCCATGAGCAGAGAGCATCTCACAACTTCCTCAAGCCAAGCAAAAAATCAAAATAAAATATTAAGTCCACGTAGTGAGCATGAACTCACTGATGGAACTAAGCTAATGATCCACTGGGCAAAATTTCAGTTTAAAAAAGGTGTGTGTGGAGGGGTTTATGGTTTCAAATATGAAAGGGTTTGTGTGAAACTGAAGAGCTGCCTTCCAGGAAGGTATCAGTGAAAGGAAAAATCCCCATTAGAAAGCTTCATTGCAAGGATTCATTGGATAGCAATGGTGCTTTAGAAACAAGGAATTTAATAAAAATGTCCTGTTAAGTGAATTTTAGTAAAAGCTCTCCTCAAAACAAAAAGTTTATGGTCAGGACAAGCAAAGTGCCACATCTGACAACAAAGACAGCTGTCAGCATTAACCCTCCCTGATGTTTTAGGAAGAAGGTCTCTGAAGGTATCAAACACTTAGTTCAGAGCAAACCTTGACCAGCTCCACGGTGATATCAGGAGTGATGGATACCTGAGTAGTTTCAGTGGAAGTTTGAAATGAGACATCTCAAAGCCCACAAAAACTCTCAGAAAGATGCTTTCAGGTTAATTTCCTGCTGCCAGCACTGTGTGGAGCTGCATCCTGAATGGCTGCTCCCTCTCCTGGTGCCCACTGAGATTATTCCATGCCTGGCCAAAAAAAAGGGCTTCTATCTCAATTTCAGTCTTAGCTCTGCCAAATACATGAGAAGCAAGAGGAGGAGGTCCAAATATTCTCCTAGATGTGCAGTTTTCTTTTGTGTTTTTGTGTTCTACAGGAGCAGCAGCAACATGCACATTTGGGGTGTAACTTCTGCTTGCTAATATATCCCATTTGTTGGAAAATGCTGCTAGATCTCTTCCACTGCCTAACTGCACAGTTACAAACTGGTGAAGTTAACATGACCATGGGTGTATTAATGTAACAGTACTAATTAAATCTGATTGATTTAGGGAGAGCCTGACACTACTTTCCTTGGTGGAGTATTCAGCTACTTGCAGACTGCAATATGGGATTTGCAGGGTCTGCTGCTTCCTGAGAGAAAGGAGGAGAGTAGATTACCTGAACTGTCATTCCCAGCATCACCCACAGTTCACGCCCTCCTGTAGTAGCCACTGGGGTGGTGGTGGTGCCACAGAAGGTGTAGTTTCCCCAAACCCTGTCAATATCCTTTTCTTAACCTCACGACTTTGATTCCCCTGCTGTTAATACCTATGTCTGTCTCTGTATGTCCGTAGGCAGATTGAAAAGCATCTGTCCTCCAAGCATGGAAAAACTAACCAGCTCCCATAGGCTTCCTTCACTGGCCTTATCCCCTACCTGCAATCTCCTTGGAGTTTTTACTGCCCCTCTGTGCATGCCCCACTATCCTCCCTGAGCCAGCAGGCAACCCTGTGGGCGATGCAGTACCACAGGTACAAGCAATCAACATATTCCAATGTTTTACAAGCGCCCTTCCAACACACGCTTTGGACATGGGAGGCATGAGCTGCTTAATGTGTCCCTTCTGGAGAGCACTTACGTCCTGGCATTGTTTCCATGCCATGATGGATTACTCCTGAAGGAGAGGCGAGGGAGGTAAGGAGGAAAAGATTACCTGTTCATTCCAAAGTCATTAGCAAGAGATTTTACAGAGACTTTTCTTCTAGGGGAATGCAAAAGGAGAGACATACCACCTAGAGAACCCAGGAAAGGGTTCATAGGCACCTAGAAGACAACAAGGAGATAAGAACCATCCAACTGTGTAAAACAGACCTAATTTCCTGCAGCAGGGGAGCAACAAACAGTTGCCACATGGGAAAGGCCACAGATGTCACATCTTTCTATTAAAGGGGGGTCTTCCCACCTGAACACAAGCCAATAATGTGCCCCAGATGTAGGAAAGGCAAGCCACATGCTAGGGCATAAACCAGGAGTGCCATGCATATGGCATGGGAAACAACCCTTCTGTTCTGCTATTCAGAGGCTCACCTTAGCTACAATCCTTGGACCAAATGGCAGTGTGGCAGTAATTGTGTGGATCCAAGGGAAAACACTTGGAAAAGAAGAGCAATGATGACCATAGTCACTAAGCATGACCCACTGACCGATATTGAAAGAGATGAGGTCAACGTAGAAAAAGAAGACTGGGAGAAATGATATGGAAAGAACCTTAAAACATGACGAGAAAGAGAATGTCTGAAAAACAGACTTGAACTGTAATAAAACTAACTTAGGTCAGCGCCAGGAGGAAATGGTGTGGTGCTGGAAGGGAGGAGAGCCTCGGGAGAAGTAGGCGAAGCCACTGCCAGGAGTAACAAAGGCACACGAGTTCCTGCCTCAGCGCTGGCAAACGAGCAGGTCCCTCCCAGCCCTCTCTCCAGCAACATCATAAGAGCTCAGGAAACAGTTTAATTGAACAGTGACTACCAGCACTTGGTAAGACCAACCTGGTAGAGACTTCAGTGAGAAAACAGAGAAACCAGAAAGAAACCTCAGACTGCAGCACAGCACCACCCATGAGCTGCAGGATACTTGCCTGGATCCCTTTTAAACACTGCGCAATGCAAGCCTTTATTCAGGGATAGTAGAGTCTCACCACCACCTTGAGCACTATCACCAATGAAAGTCAGGACTTCATACAAAAACCATCTGCATTTGATTTGCTCTTCCTGCTGCTCTGCACATCACCACCACAATTACAAACAGAAGTATTTGGCTCCACGCCTTGCCCTTTTATTGCTGCACTATGCTTCACTACCAACCCTTATGGCAACAGAACTTTGCAAAGTCATGGCCTCTTACAAAAAATCTTATAATACTAAAACCCTGCACAGAGAGATTTCTCCTACTCTTGGACACCGTGGGGTTTCCAGGTATTGTTTTTGTTCTCATCTCACTTTATATTTAATATAATAGCCAGAAATATGAGTCAACAATAATAAGTTGAAGAATTTTGGTTGGGTTTTTATTTTTTTTTTCAAATCTTAGGTATTTCCTTTCTGCTTTCCCCAGTGCACTCTGCTCTGATGATTTTATTTATACTGCAAACTCCTTGGGGCAGAGGCAGTCCGTACTGTACATTCTTCATCTGAGTTTGCAGAGGAAGGTAGAATACCGGATTGTGATCCTCACTAGCACACATAGAACATTTCCTCATCATTTGACCAAAACGTTGTCCTAGGCTAAGGCTGAGCCTACAGCCTACCAGAGTAAAAAGTGTCCATACAACCATAGTCTTAAAATAAAGCATTATTGTATTTCTCAAAGGACAGGAGAATTTGCATTAGTTCCTGTTATTGAAATCCTCCTTTAAATCAAAGAAACACAACAGAATAAGTAAAACAGGAAATACCTGGATTAGATTTTTCCCTCTCAGGCAAACATGCCAATTATTACACTTGGTGGAATCTAAAAGCTAAAAGGTGTTCTCCCAGGTGTGTGCATTATGGCAAAAGTTTGGAGTTAAATTAAATACTCTGTTGTTGCAGAAGGTGAACTCCACAAACTGACTGAACTAGGTTTACAGTGGTGAAAAACGTCAATATTTTTGAACACACGGGGATCAAGTGGATCTGTGCAGCATTCTGATGGCTTAGGATTATGGGATACTGGGAAAAGGAAAGAGATCTGTTTATTTTTTGTAAGTTTTCCACAAGATCATAAGTTCAGAGCACTTCTCACAGCATCACACACATCCCAGCTAGTAATTTACTCTGAAGCACACGAGCTGCTGCTTGTCATCTGCCTGCAATGGATGGCTTAGTGCAAGGTGATGGAGCAATATTAATGGCAGTTTAACAAACTATAAAGTGGAGGGACAAACTAGGTCAAAAGCAAATAGCAACAGAATTTGAACATTCTCTTTTATTTATTATACATAAATATATATATAAAATTAACTTTTCCCTGTGCTGCAAAATGAAGTGCACCCAGTGCCTTGTGTGGTGCTCACCACTCTCAAATTCTGTGCCATGTGATGTTCATTTTCCAAAACCTGTACCTTACTTGTTCAAAAGTTGGTCTTTGTGCTAAGAGAGGGAGTTTTTTGGGGGGGCCCACTCCTTTTACACACAATAACTTAAAAAACTTTTAAATTAATTAGAAAAATTCTATAAAGATATCTAAGAATTTCTATATTCCTCACATTTTTGATTCAAGTTAAACTGGAATAATGAGCAAAAAAAAAGCCTTTTAACAAAAAAAGTCAAATCTCAAATAGGTAAAAAACATTTTGGAGAGCACTCACACAGATTTTTCACTGGGAAAAACAATTAAGACTCAGATAAGACCCAAAGAAACAGGAATGCTGTTTCTGGGAAAGGCAAGCCACCTCTGCCAGCCTGATGGCCCAGAGCCAGGTTCCAAAGGCAGTGCTTCTTGGTCAGGACCCAGTGACACCCAGCAGTGCACTTTTACAGCCCATATATCCAAATACCCTTTCTTGAAGGGCTATTTTTTTGGCAGCACAGAGAACCACTCAGCCCCATCACCTGCAGCCCTTGAAGAAGAAAGCGCGGTAGGTAAATGCTGCCATCTACACATGGCCAGCTGAAGGCTGCTGTGCCAGGCTGGGCTGTGAAAATGCTCTGCTCCCCTCCACAAACAACTACCAAGGGGCCCAAACAGGCTCCTGATGGAGCTGAAACTGGTGTTATTGGGAGGAGGCGCCTCCTGGGTGACTTAAATCCCATAAGAAAAGGTGAATATTATCCAAACCAACATAAATCATACATAAAGTTTGAATTTGTGACTGCCGTGTCAAAAAGTCTCGTCACTGAATTACCACTTTCTTTTCCTGACCCATATACACAGATTACATTTTGCAATATCTCAGCTGTCAATTAGACGTTTATGTGACACTCACAATGTATTTTAAAACAACATTTCGTACAGCAGCTGTGTTTACAAAAGGAAATATTTTTATAGGGCTCTTAATAACAAATGTCTCCCCTTTCTGCAAGTCTGTCCTTCATTCTAATTACCCTTTCACTTTCTTGATGAAATCTGTCTCTGGTAGACAGATTATCATCTGTAAAATTCAGAGAACATTATTCATCAATTTTGGCATGCCACCTGTAAAGGACATTAGGATTTCAAGCTTCAGTTACCTCTGTGACAAAACATTCACAAAAGTACAAATCATTCCTCTACTTAAGACTGAAATTATTAACACTATTTAGGTGACAGAGTACATGGTGGAAGATAGCCTCTTCAACTTCTAATCGAAGAAACAGACACCAAAGTACAAATTTAAAAGAATAACTAAATAATACCTCAGGTTTGTTTGGGTTTTTAACTTTGTGGGGTTGAAATTATTTACTTTACCTAAGGCATGCCTATATACCTGCAGGCATTTTCAAAACATCTGCTTTTAAAAGCAATGACCTACGCATCGGTCTAATATCCTTATACAACACTGACCAAACCCTGACAGCAACAGAGCAAAGCTCTCCCACCTTAGACCTCAAAGATTTTTTAAGAAACTTCACATGAGCTAAATGAAGCCCGTGGCTCGCCCAACCTTTACTTAACAGCAGTGGCTTCTGACTGTGCATCATTTATTTATTTATCCCCACCTTGACTTCTTCAGGTGACACATCCTCCTCCCTAGAGTTACAGGGGTACATGAATATTTTAACAACACTTGGTATTCCTTACAAGTGGACGCTCTGAGAAAGGCAATCAGTTAACCAGCTTCTGCCCATGTTTTGGAAATCATGAATTTCTGTCATACCTCCCACAATGCTTTAAAAGGCAAGCCCTTTTTTCCATACACACACACAGGGCAGGCTGAAGAACTGTAAATTAAAATCGAAAGAAATATTTGCGTTCATTATTAACAGAAATTAAGATTTAAAAAAAAAAAAATATTCAGAAATGAACACAGGGACCGGAAAAACACTGCCCTTCCTGAGACTGTGAAACACATCCTCTTAACTGAAAAAGGGATGCACATCAAGAAAGCAGTGGTGGATAAGGAATGAATCTGAAATCTCAGCTCACTATTGCTTTTGGCAGCCCTGGTTCTTGCCAGAACAATGCAGCGCCCTGGGCTGCAGAGAAAGCACGTGCCTTACCAAATCAGAGTATCCCAGGTAAGGATTTTCTAGAAGAACAAGCCATTGTTTCTTCTTACATCTAATGGAGAAGAGGAAAATGGGGAAAAAAAATCTTGTCTTTTTTTGCTTGTTTAAACCTACCTAGAAGGTTTATAGGACTAACAGCAATTAGCAGGCAGAAAGGCAACCTGCCACACCAAAACCTCCTAAATTCACAGCAATCCATTTGTAAATGCCTTAATTGAGTTTCCATAGAACCAGTTTGCTCCTATTTTGGGGCACTGCAGCTTGAATTGCAATTTATTAATTGTACTATATCATGGCTTGGCATAAAATTTGACTATGTCTGAGTTATTCAACCCTGCTAGGATTAGTAGTCCTAAAAGCAACGCCAAGGACTTCTGTCCTGCATTACAAACACAGAGCAAGTAAGACTGGAAAAATCTGGAAACCCATTAGCTGGTTCATCCCCATACCCAAAGAGAGGATCAACTGTACCTGTGGTATCCCAGACAGGCACTTGTGGAACCACTCTTAGAAACAGATGCTCACAACGGTTTTACAAACTCCCTGGCCATGTCTTTACAAGGTATTACTAACTTTGCTATTAATAAGTTGTTCAAGTGACTAAGCCATCCCTCTCTTGATACAGCAAGCCCAAAATAGCATTTCTTTTGTTGCCCAATAAAGAGATGGAGCTGCAGAAACCAAATTTTCATTGCTTTTACTGCTTTGCAGCAGCATGAGTATACTTAGAGCAAAGGTTCACCTGCTCAGGCCTTCAATAGTGCAATAAGCAAGAGTCCAACCTCAATTCCATACAGCTATCATTTGTGAAAGATGTAATTTACGAAAAGCATGTATAGAAAAGTTTCTTAGGTAAAATACATTATATTGCCAGGGTTTGGGTTTGTTTGGGCATGGCAGTGCTGGGTTAATGGTTAGACTCAATGATCTTGGATCTTGATTCTACATTTCTACAATTCTGAGTGAAAAGGCAAGTGTAAAACCACGTAAATTAATTTAAAAAAAATAATCACAGGCGCAGCATGCAACAGTAACACTCCCTACACTTCCCCAGCTTCCAGCCATTTTCAGTTCAAGGATTTCTTGAGCAGGATGTGGTTCCTATATATTGTCCACCATTCCCTTGAACCCATCTTGACTTCTAGCACATACAATGCTTTTTGGCAGGGAGCTCTACTGTGCAGCTCCATCAATTGTGTAGAGAACCACCTCCTTCCAGCTCTTCTGGAGATCAAGCAAGTTGTTAGCCTCTTATATCCCTTTTTTTTTCTTTAAACTGACATGATATGTGCTGCTTCAAATATGGCTCTGATAGATCAAGTAGTACTACGCTCATCTTGATTTTCCTCGAAACCCAGGAAAATTGTTTTGGAAACAGAGTCAATGAACATCTCAGCAGAATTTACTAATGCAGTACTGGATCAGGGTAAAGCAAACTGCTCCCTGGATCTACAAAAATGAACAAATGGATCTACCAGGTGTAAAACTGTTCACTTCTTTGCTGTTCCTTGCAATATGTCATTTTTTTACATCTGCACAGGTGGGTATGCTCACATACTACTTTTTGTGCTGTCTACCTCAAAAAGAAATTTAAGTCACAAATTACAATGGTTTTCTGTTGCAAATGCACATTTTTCTCTCCCCACACAGGATATTGGTAAGACAGAGGCACACTCGAAGAGAACTGCCTTCACAGCTCACTCACACAAAAATGCCACGTATTAACCTCCAACTTTTATATTAAACAAACAGGAAAGGTTAGAAGCGAAAACAGCCAGTGGTGGAAGATTATAGATGGCGCTAGATGCTGTATTTTGCTCTTTGGGTGCTACTTCTCTCACTTCTGAGGTCTCCTGTTGGTGAAACAAGATCAGCTCTTCAATAAAAAACAGCTGGCTGAAGCTAAACCAAGTAGTGATAAATGATACTCGTATAGCAAACTTCATTATAAAAGAGGGCGGAAAAAACCCTGCCTCTCCAATATCAGCATTTGAAGCTTTTCCTTTAAACTACTGTGTTTAAGAGTATTATGAGTGAAGTACCAACACTGGATAAAGTCACCTTTCTGCCAATCATTGGTAACAGCGAAGGCCACAGTGATGTCAGTTTGTGGCTTTTGATCTCCAGTTCCCTGCTTCTGGTAAACAAAAGGGGATCCTATAAAACCAGACTACAACAGGTGACCATGTTTTGTGTCAGATATGTAATGCCAGAGGTCTTGCACTAGACCTTAAATGTTTTCATAAGCAGATTCTTCACACAAATGAGTCTGTAACTGGATCTTACAGTGTTCTAACCTATCACAGTACTGCTCCTAAGGAAAACTGAAATGAATAAAACCAGGCAAGGTTTTCCTACTTGTGCTGGAGTTAAACAGCCTTTCAGAAAAGATTTTATATCTTTGGGATACATTTTAATGAGCCTAAGGGTTCTATAGCCTGTGAAAGCCTGTGATCAGTTTGGACATCATGATGAAGTCTTTGGTCTTTAAGCCTGATGCTATTCATTGACTAATCCCCTCCTTAAGGCCATGGGAGACGGGCTCCTGGGCAGAAGTCCCTGATGCACAGAAAACCCTACGGAAGTCTGGGAAGAGCAACTTCCATGCTCAGAGCCCAGGTGATCCTTGTGGGGATTCATGGAAGAACTATGAAAAAGATACACCAGGGAAGTTTCTCCCGAACATGCAGATCAATACTTAGGAGAATAAACAGGTACTTCTAGAAGGTATTCAAAAGCAGCTACCAAGCAAACTCCATTAAAAAAAAATAAATAAAGTCTATGGAGCTGGCAATTAATTTCATAGGTAATAAATAATATAAACACCACCATCTGTGCATCTAACTTCTGAGCATTTTGCAACTCTGTTGAACAATGTTCCTGGAAAACAATGAAATTGCTGCCTGACTTGCTCAGATAACCTCTCAATTCTCAGCAGTCCGTGCCTATCGCCAGCATACAGTCAGCAGTGGCCTCAGAAACAAAGTGGACTGCTGAATAAAACAGCAAGCTGGAAAGGGTGGATTTGTGAAGGCACACCAGTGTTTTTATTTTCTCTGCACAAAGAAAATTCTATTTTCTGAGACCAAAAATGTCTCCTGCCCCCAGTGCTGCAGGGCTTTTTTAAGTTATCGCTCTGGGTCTCCAGCCATCTATCAGTACACGTTCCAATAACCTTTACTTCTGCTGAATAATTCAAAAAAGCAAAAATTTGCTATTGGCAATCCCTAATCTAAAGGAAAAACCTAAAGCTTGCATTTGATTTATTAAAACCCCCAGAGGGGACAAAATATATCTCTCCTCTTTGACCTTATTCGGGACTTGGCTTTGGGAAGCAGCAGGAGGAAATTCAGTGCTATCCAAAGTTTTGATTAAGGAAAAAAAACAGCAGACAAAATCGCACATCTAAGGATTAAGATGACAGTGACAAACATGAGTTGGTGACACTGGTGATGGCACTCCGCTCCAAAAGCCCTGGCAGGGTGGCAAGGGCTGCATGGATGAAGAGAGCCCACACTGCCCAGGTTAGAAAGGACACAATGAACTTCAAGAAAAAGATGTACTTTTTTGTGTGTGATTGTAAACTCAACGAAAACAAAGCTCTGCTTTAAATCCTGCCTGGAGGCCAGGCCAGGCTGCTATGTGCTGTGAGAACCTGACCAGCTCATAGCTCTAATCTCACCCACCAAAGACAACTTGGCCAGTTTTTTGCCATCATCGTTTTCCTTTCCAATACCTAAACTTACTAATCTGCTATTTCAGATCCATCAGGAGAATACCACGAGGCAGAACAGCATCACAGCCCTCCAAAACCACACAGCATCAATCTTTCCTCGGCTGCACCCTGGCACGAAACCATACTGACATCATCCAACCTGGAGCTTCACAGAGAGCATAAAATTTAAAACAGAAGCTGTAATAGGATACGTTTCCATTTGTATTCCTCTGTATTTAATACAGAGGATATTATCCTCCTGTCCTACGGCAAACTCCCTAGGCTGGTTTGTTGTTTTTTTTTCATTCTTGATCTTCATCCATCCAGCAAAATGTCATCAGGGATGACAGTACAGCTCTCGGTAAAGGGATGATGTGTTAACTTGTGCTCCCTCTGCTGCTCCTGCTGCAGCACAGCAAAACACCGCTGGATCCAACCTAAAGATCCCTAGGGTTTCTGCCCATTGCTTGAGTCCATTTCACTATTTTTTATCACTGTTCTTTTTTTAAAGAGGGGGAGATTTTAAGATATGGTAGTGAAGTATGCAGAAATGAAGGATTTTAAGCAAAGTGATTTCTGAGACGACAGATCCAAGCGGGAGCCTAAGTGCCTTGAGATCCCAAATCCCTTCTGCACAGGCTTGGGGCATCCTCTCTCAGGGGGATGCAGAGCCAATTTAAGGATGTATGAGAGACCTGCCCTCACAAAAACCCACTGCTCATCCTCTGCAGGCTGCTGCTGCACCGTGGCAGGCACACTCCTGATGTGGCAGTCACGGGAAGCCCAGCTTTCTGCCTTTGGCAAGCACATCTTCCCTGCAGGGCCCCTGAGTCTTAGGGGTAGCTGTCTGGGAACAATAAGTATGAAATCTTTGACAAAAAGCAACCATAAAACTAATTATAGTCGTCCATTAAAATGTAAAAATTGGTAACAAAGTGTGAGGAATAAAACATTTCTCCAGAATTAGGGGTTACTCAACCCAAGCTACAAACAAAGCCTTTGGGGAGATGGTTTGATCATTCATGGTTAAGCACACCCTTGGTTCCTACAACTTGAACACCACCAATTGCATCAACAACTGGTACTACCTAATCCCCACCAGTATGACTCAGACCGACAGAAAGACTATCAAGATCAGTAACATTTTTCCCTTTTACTCATAATACTTTATCTAGAAATACCCAATTGTGTTGACTGTCATAAAGAAACTAATTTTAGGAGAAATGCTGAGGAGGAAACAGGAAGAATGTCCCTGAAGAAGAAAGGCTGTGCAAGCACAAATATACATTCAGTTGCTTGCAAACCTACATCCTGACTGTCTTGGCGAGTTCAACAATATAAATAGCACATGTCTAGCAGGTCGAGTAATAAAGCACAAACTTTCTACACATATATTTTTGCTTAGTCTGGGGAAAATACTTCCCTCGGTATCTAGTATTTTAGGACTGCAGGTTGGATAGTATTCCTTTTTCTGTGTTTGTTTGTATTTTTTTAAAAAGTAACTCTAAGGTATCTCATAACTCATGAGGTGCTGTGGTGATGGAGAAGGCAGGGGAGGACCTGTGGGTGCTGCAAGGGAGCAGGTACAGCCACAGCACCCACTGCCCAACCAGCACCAGCCTCGCCACCATTCTCATACACAGCCAGCTCTGCTGTCATTGTCACCACAAGCCTGATTCAATTAGAAGTGACCAAAAAGCCATTAAGATGGTCAAGGTCACAGAGGTAAGATTCAAGCCTGTCAACTGCAAGGAGGGTCCTTTGCAATCACAAAGGATTGTGCACATTAAAATACAAAAGTAGACACTGATATGCAAACTGTCCACAATAAAATGTGAAATTGACTTTATCCATCTTCCCTTCCTGAAGAGAGATTGTGCTGACAGGAAAGGCCTGAAGTTTCCTAATCTCCCACTTTAAACTGGATGCTGAGCCCTTGCAGTGACCTTGTGGTGCTTTATATTTTTTAAAGGGATGTGTATATAAATAATTTTGTTAGAAATCTATTTGGCAGTCAAAAACAAGGGAAGGAAGCCTATCATTTACTGACCACAACTTTGAAAAAGAGAGGGTGTGTGAATGTATGCTTTGATAAATCTTCCTCCCATGTATACACCCATATCAGCATTTCCTCCTCCTGCCGATTTCAGAACAAAAATGTGCAGCCTAAGTGAACTTCTATTTTATGCCACAATAACCTATCATTCAGTGGTTAACAAAGACCACTTGGAATTTATTTTTCTAAAAGACAGCTAACCAATCCCTGTAATTCAAAAAGACTTTTTCTCATCAAAGCGCCACAGGATCACCGAGGAAACGTTTCAGAGCTCAGCATCCAAGATGTGGGCATTATGTGTGACACAAAAGTACTCTGGAAAACTCAGGACTCTGGTATGACACTGTATGATTCAACTTTTTGGCACACTCCCCTTACCATCATCTGAAAACCATCTGAGATAACCTCCAAAGAAGACCGGCGTAACAGTCTTGTCCCAACAAAGAACTGTAATCTGCTCTTTTCTTTCTTTTATAAAACTGGGCTACAAAAGAACAGCAAGGAGGAAAAAAAAAAAAGCCTGTTTGAAAACACGGCAGCCAGACATCCAGCAAAAGCTTCTCATGCAAGCTTGAGGGAATCTCACAGCTGGCCACTGCCACATCTCCGGCTGGCCCTGACTCCCATCTGCTTTTACCATCATGTCCATATTCTGGCTCAGACAATAGCAACAGGTGCAACAACACCAAAACACACAGAGAACAGCCTAAGGAATGTGCATGTTTTCTGATGGAAGGGTTTAAGTAATAACACAGAAGCGCTTGATGGTTATTGCAGCTCAAAGCCACAGAATGACACGCAACCTCCCAACACAGCAGCACTTTAACTTTTTGAAAGTGATATTTAGTAAGTGCAGCTAAAATATCATATTCAGGGCTTGATACTGAACAGTGGAAAAATATTTGGGGTGTAGGGCTGGGCAGTTCCAGGGTGCTAAACAAAATCATGTTCTTCAGCCATCTTCCTGTTTTCCACTTCAGGGTAACTACCCACCCCCCAGTTTTATCTTAGTTCTGTAAAATGTCACCTGTTGTCACAGCTTTTCCCCATAGAAGCATCCCTCCCAGAAAGGTCAGACAGAGCAGGCAGCTGGGGAGGAGGAGCCCACAGCCATTCACCTTTAGGTCATCACCTGGGGACAGCAACCAGGTATCAGGCCACTGGAAACCACCTCCTCGGACACATGGGACAGGGGTCAGCCACAGCCCTTGAATTCTGGGAGGCACTACAGCTACAAGGAAGCCTTTTGTACTGGGGAGAACTGCAGGAGGCAATGTGTGTTTGCATATTTTCCACAATTTCAGAAGGTCGTTTGTTGCCTCTTTCCATCATCCCTGATGTGGACAGAGCAGGAACATCTGTAATCCAGGCTGTGAGGGCTGAGAGTCAAGAGAAGGGGTGGAACCACAAACATGAACTCATGCTTTGCAATTAAAAAGACAGATGATACCAATCTCATTCCTGTATGAAAAAGACTGGTTATTACTAAAACTTTTTTCCCCTTCTCAAACTGAATTTATTACTTAATATTTACTTTTGAACTATCATATTTCCAAAGGATATCTAACAAAAAGCTTTGCCAAATATTTTCTGTCTTGAATTCTTTAAAGAAGACATTTCTGTGCTTTCCAGACTATGGTCCCTCCTTTAAAAGTGACCCATGCAGAAGGAGGAGAAGTGCCAAACGCATACAGTGACCCAAAGAGAAAAAAGGTGGTATTTTCCCTAAGAATGAAGACACATGATTCATGGCTCTGAAAAACAGAGGAGGACAGGACTGGCACTCCACAACCAAGCATGAAGAGGACAGTAATTTATCATACTGTTGATAATGCAACATCAGATGGAATAACAACAGAGGACCCTGGACTGTCATTCCAAGCATACATAACTTGGCAAGAGGAATTTGGCCAATTGTACTGTCCTGCTGATGGAGCTCAGCTTTATATAGGAGTTCCCTGCATTTTTGGCAACCATTAGCAAGCCATCACGATTTTTCATTTTCGTAAGTATGCTGTCAGGAAACAAAAACAAGCCAAAAGCCCCAGTGTCAAACTTTGTTGAGTAATGTATGCGCCCCGAAGACTGCAGGGACGCCAACTCCAGTCAGACCATCGAGTCTCATCGCGACTTTTCTGCACTCAAAGGGGACTTAAAAGAGACATGGGGACAGACCTTTAAGCAAGGCTTGTTGTCATAGGACAAGGAGTAATGGGCTTAACTAAAGCGGGGTAAGATTTAGACTAGATTTAAGGAAGAATTTTTTCACAGGGTGGGTGGTGAGGCAGTGGCACAGGTTGCCCAGAAAAGTTGCAGAGGTTCCATCCTTGAAAGCATTCAAGGCAGGTTGGATGGAGCTCTGAGCAACCTGACCTAGTGGAAGGTGTCTTTTTTCATTGCAGGGGGTGTGGTCTAGATGACCTTTAAAGATCCTTTTCAACTCAAACCATTCTGATTCTCTGACTGGAGTGCACTGCTCATTTTATGACCCCACCAGGCTTACTTTATTTCAGAGTATCTATCAACTTTCCTAGGCCCTACCCAAGGCTCCATTGATACCTGTTATTGAGTTTATAACCCAAGATTTGTTTTCATTACTTGTGGGTTTGGGGTTTTTTTTTTCAAGAAGGGGCGGTACTGGCAAGCCTTTGCTCTCCATTGTAGTCCTCCTCGACTATCTGTTTCCAGTACAGCCACATTTCTGTCCGGGTCCAGCTGACGGCAGGGCCCAACTAACTAGAAGGGTCCTCAGTGAGCACCAGGTGCCAGGGGTTAACTCCTGTGGTCAGACCTCCTTTTGTGAAGGATTAGTCACAAGACTCCCTTTTGCCCACTGAGCTGCTTAAAATAACTTTCCTCAATTGATATGGAGCAAAGACTAAATGACTTCAAAAGGAACTAATACTGGCAGATGAAAGGAAATAATCTTATGGATATATGAAACTCGCTGTTTCTTTGATTACTGCAGGGAAGGAGGTCCCTAGCTCCATCACTTCATTAACATCCGTGGTTTAACACTGTCTAAAGGCCCCCAAAGACTATTCACACCCTTCCCGCAACAAACTCGGTGGCAAATGACAACCCCTCTGAGAGGAAGGTACATGCCTCTCAAAACCCAAGTTGCAAACATATCCACGGGGTATAACCCTCTGTCTTCCACCGTTTATATTTTATTTATCGCACTTCCAAATCCCAGCCGCAAAGCTGAAGAGAAAGAGGGATGGAGTTTCTCATTAGCGAGAGCACTAAAACCCACGAGAAAGACCCGTAAAATAATATCCTACGTACCTGTGTGAAAATCCCCTGGGACACCATGTAAACGAGGACTGGCAGGTATTTTTCATTGAGCTAAATATGAATATGAGTTTTCCTGATCCATCGCAATTGTACCCTTTTGTTTTACTATCCCAAGCTCATTCCTGCCTCCAAATTCTTTCCCCCTGGGGAAAGGTTATAAACTTAATCCTGGAGTTTGCTTCACACATCATTTGCAGCTTGTCAATGGGCTTTTGAGTGTCCCTGCGTGCGGAATAACATTAGCTGGGGGAAGGGTCTAGAGAGTCCATTTTGCTAATGGAAAGAAGAATGACAGGACTAGAAACTAGAAAGTTTTGTGGTTTGATTTTTTTAAAGCAAGTTAACAAAAAGACTGATCATATTTTTTTTTCTGCAATATAAGTAGCTATAAAAGATTTTTTTTGTCCATACTTAGCCCATTTTTCTGCTAGCATTTTGACCTAGGAGTCAGAATGAAAAGCCATTTCTTAAACTAGCTTTTTCCCCATTTCTGACTCAGTTACACAGTAGGTTTTTCTTCTGAACAAATTATCTCATGGCTCAGTTCAAAACTGATACATTAGCAATTCGGGCTGCAGGTACAATCTGCCAGGCTGTGGGAAAAAACCCTTCCTTAGAGATTCAGCTCCCAGGATGTCAACACCTAGCAGCAGTTGCCTGATATCCCTGACTATAGGCAAATAAATCATTGGCTGGAAGTACTGGGCGTAAGAAATTCTTGCCTAAATTGTCTTCTAGTTATGTGATTTGGGCTTTTTTTTTTTTAATTACTGAGAGCTTTTGTGTGTCTTAACAGTTTGTGCTATTAAGAAATCTTCTTAAGAGCAAAATGTTCTCCACAAACACTGAATGCCGTAATTCCTCTAACATCACACACACTTCCTATCAAACATATGGGAATTTTTTTGGCACTCTCTCAGGAAACACCTTCCCTTATGGGGGAATTAAGAAAAAAAAAAGTTATCTTAATGCCCTTGCTACATGTAATTTAAGGAACCGCACGTCACATCACACAGACCAAAACCAAAGCGAACGGAATTCGGTAAAGCTTTTGAGGAGCTGGATTACATCCACTTCTTAAACACCAGGCCTGCTCGAGCCTTCAGCCTTACTCCCGCTCTCGGGACCGCAACGAGCTGCTCAACTTATGGGAAGTCCTCGGTGGGATATCCCAAATCGCTCGGGGTTGGTTGCCCCTCTCTGCCCCACTGCAGGTACAGCACGGGTGATGGTCAGGGAGGGCAAGGGCATCCCTTGCCTCCAGCACCTTTGCCCTGCACAGGGACAGAGCGGTAAGCCACCCAAAGAATGCAAGTCCTGATCCCAAAGCAAGCGTGATCTTAAATCCCATTAAACAGATCATCTAACTATCATGGTTCACTCCCCCAAAGCTGGGGCATTGCTAAAGATTATACATGCAAGTCTTGCCTGTTATTCCCTCAAGCAAAGCCAAATTACCCAGCAATAGGGATTTCCAGTTTGTTGCTGGATAAAACAGACCATGAAGATGCGAATCATGGGGAGGAGAAGGTACGGAAGCAACACCGCCGTGCACGTCGGCAGGATCACCTCCACAGTGACCACCTCATCTCCCAAATAACTCAGAGACACTGACAAGGAGGCTTTTTATCAACAGAACCCACGGAGGAGAGGGCGTGAGACGCACCAGAGACTAAAATCCCTCCCCGACGCAAACAGCCAGGCTGCTCCTCTCCGGATACGGCCGCGTCAATCACAGGAAGCAGCTGCGACGCCGGCAGCTCTTCGACAAAGCAGCCCCTCTGACTCTTGCCTGCTTGCCCGTGCCAATTTTAGACTGGTTTACCTTCACGGGAATAACGACACAGGAGAATTGTGCTGGGCGAGACCTAAAAGCTGCTTAGATTTGTAGGGAAAGCCACAGTGGGCCACCGTTCGCATGGTTCACAAAGCAATCCCCCCAAGAGCCTTTGGCACCGCCACTGTCAGACCTGCAGCACCCCCCCCAAAAACATATAATCCTTCAGATTGTTCCACACTGTGTCTCCAGACAGCAGCTTCTAAGAGACATTTTACAGAGCTAAGATATTCTGCAGAGAAAATTGGAGCAAGACATGGTTTTGTTAGTTTTCCCTTGTCCATATTTTAGAAAATGTATTTTCAACAGAATAAATATGAGTGTGGTTGAAAGGCAAGCTCTGGAACCACGGCATTAGGACCAAACATGGAATTATGTGCAAACCTGACAGTGATTCATTTTAGTCTTGCAAATGAACAGTATGCAATTAGAACAATTAGTGCAGATCTACGAGGTGGCTTTTGCAGCTAGAACAGAAATTCTCCAGTTTGTGCTGGACCACACTCCACCAGTCCACACAGCGCCTCCAGTAAAAAAGTTAGTAGAAATATAAAATGATACAAACCTAGGGGACAGCCCTGGAATGAGGCTCAGAAGACTCACTTTGCTGTGCCTGTGTCTTCCCATGCTACTGCTCATCTTGTCTTGTGAATAATAAGGATTTCTGGATCATAACCTGTACTGTTTAGATCCATCACTGCTGGCAAGCCAGCACTGCTCATTTGCTTCTGAAGGACTGCAACAAAGCACAGCCACTCATACAAACAAGCTGTCCCATGCTAACACTGCCAGGGAGAGTTTGCCTCTTCTCCTTGACGAGATAACACTAACAACTTAATCCAATTAACACAGCACAAAGCAAGAGTTTGTAATTCCAGCGTGGATGTGCTTTAATGCCTCCTGTTGGCTTTAGCAAAAGGAAAGTTTGCACTAGATTAAAGAAAATACTCAACATTCAGTTTTGCTTATCATGGAGCAAAGCAGCACACAGGGATGTACGAGCCAGACACGGCCAAAAGCAGGGATGAGGTCTATCCCTAGTGCATAATGTCTTTGCTTGCTTTGAAAGAATGTTATGTTTCTCAATGATATCACTAAATTACTGGCTTGTTTTCCCTTTGAAAGATACTGTGAAGTTGTGGTCCTTAAGCAATCATTTTGATCCACTGCCAAGCCACTTAATCACTTACATGAACTCTAAATAAAAGCTGTCTAACTTACAAGAACTACATCATCTCAGTTGTCTATCCCAAATTGCAAGGAGAAATACGTGCCTTTATTCGAATAAAGCAGAGAGGAAAAAACTGAGAAATTATACAGAGAACCAGCTTGTTCATCACGATCATGAAATCCTAATGCAACCAGCAGCAATGGGATTTTTACTTACTTCAGAAAAATCACATTTCTGCAATATCCAACCACACAACCACTAAAAAAAAGTGCCAAGCAACTTGGGAAAACTATCAATAATAAAAGCTGAAGATAGAGAATAGATCTACTTGAGGCCTAAATTAATACAAACAATGGGAGTGATAAATCAGAGATTCCACCCTTTCAATGCACGAGAGGTTAGGAAAGGGTAGAAATACAAAAACCCCAGGATTTCCAAAGAACCAGAAAGCATGGGGTGCAGAAAGGCCAGAAGTGAGGTCTCAAGCCTGGGGGCTGGAAAGAAAACACTTTCGCTCTCACTTTTGGGACAGAAATGAGGGTGTGACAATTGGAAGTCTTGTTAACTAGGAATGTCTAGGAGTGACTTTCTAACCTACTATCCTGTTGAAATAATTTCACTAAATATGCACAACGGGTTGGATCTGAGATTTTTCATTTCACTTCAGACAAAAGGGCTACAAACTTAAGAAATACACTGGATAACAGCCATAACATTATGAAATGGCTTTGGAATTAAAACAGCAGTTGCCTGCAGAAAAACTAATTAGCAAGAAAGAATTTTTCATTTCTTGTGCCTTCAGTTCTTCACAGATACTGCTGCATTTACTGCAGCACCATTGCATTACATTTGTGTATCTACAACACACAGCACCACAATCTGCCATCTCAGTGCACCAGCTCTGAATTCGACAAAAGCACTTTTTTTTTGTTTTGCTTGAATGAGTAGCAATAACACACAGCTTTCTCTGAACACTCAAACATCAACTTCTCCTGGCCTCATGCTCCTTTTTCAGTCAGTTCTTTTCCTTGGTTTAGAGAGGCACTGAAACACCAGAAAGGAATGAGGAGCTATAGAAATGCTGCAACCTGACAGCATCAGTTTGCCAGGACGTGCAGGTTGCTGGCCCACAAATCAGCTAAAAATGGATCATCTGCCAGGCGAGGTGATAAGATTACAGATCAGACCAATTACAATTGGAAGTTGCTTCCTGGGACTAATTTTTTAAGGCACCAGAGGTCTAAGCTGAGGACAGCATTGGATCTGGCAGGTGCTACGGAGAGCACTTGGGATCCATGCAACTTGCCTCATGGGATCCAGGCTTGCACCCAGATCTTCAAGCTGGAAGATACCCAGTAAGAGGTCCCTCTATCAGGCAGAAGTCACTCACTGCTAGAGTCCATGCTCTAGCCCTTTTCTGTGGTGCCCATAAGTTTGCATTGAGCTCCCAGGACCTCCTGACAGCTGATCCCGCTCCGTCCTTTGCATCCTTCCCCC
>VWZG01010831.1:225368-236643 GCA_013396735.1 Grallaria varia
AAAGGAAATTTCAGCTGATGAACTTCAGAAGAGTTGAAAAAAAATACTTTTAAAGAATACTTTCACAAGACCAGCTAAGCAATTCATGACAAACTAAAACAAACCACCCCAAACAGTAGTAAGTATTGCAATAAGAGAAAACAGAGATAGCACATCCTAGAGGAACATTATATATCTACAAATCTAAATAAAATAAATAGCTTTCATATGTTTGCATATCTTGATTCATATTTTAAAAAATTAATGAAAATTTGGCTGCAAGATGAGACTACGAAGATGTACTTAACTGTATTGTCATCTATGAAGTCATGGCCACTGAAACAATTCTAAATTGCCTGAAAAGTACTGAGACATATATATATATAAAAAATTCCAGTTATTTGTTTGCTAGTCAGAAACAACCTTCTAGCAGATGGCTCCTACCGCCTTGCCTTTGCACCAGCCTCAGAGACTGGAAGGAAAAACCCAGCCATCATCTCGTTACCCTGCTCTCCAGGAGCACACAAGTAGCAGATCTCACTCCCTCATGGTTTCTTCATTATTTTTGGATAAAGAAATTACTATTTCTCAATTTTTTTTTTCCATCTTACAATCAGTTTCCCAGTTCTAGATGACCTGAATTACTTGAACAGACTGAAGAAACTTCTGATATAGCAGACAAGGCTGCCAAAACTTGGTTAAGTGGCTTAAACCAAAGAGAGAAGATGGTTCTGAGGTTTTAGGTGGTGCTTTTTCTGCATGCAGTGGTGAAACCTTCAGGACTGGGCTACACAACCAGGTGTGGGATCCTGAGCAAGGAACAGGGTTTGTTTGGCTGCTCCAAGGGGCATCGACATTTCGAAGGCCAGATTGAAGCCTGGACGCCAAGGGAAAAGCCCTAAGGAGTGGAAAGAGTCCTCTCTCAGGAAGCATTTAAGGGCCAAACTTGTTTGTTCTGGCTCTTGCCATGTTTCCTTTACCTGCAAAACCACATACAATCTCCATTTTCGTTCAGTTTAAATTATTTTAATGGCTCGTGAGATTAGGCTTTAATGAATTGCAACTTCACTTGACGTGTGGACTTCTTAAAGGAAAAGAAGTATTTAATTTGAATAACAATTTTGTATTCTGCATGTGATGCTCAAAAGGGACTAAAACCTTCCTGGGGGAAAAAGTTGGAAAAACCATTGCATCAAGAGGGAAACTTGGCTGGGGATGGAGTTGCTGGCACCCATGAGAGCGGGAAATAATGGTAGAGGTAGAGGGAGGGATGAGAAAGACACGAGATTCTTCGGATAAAAGGAGACAAATGATGATTCAAGGTCTTATGGGCTGTGACCGTTTTGGGAATGAGCACACACGAGGGGAAGGAGGAGGAGGAAAAAGTCTGGGACATGGTGGCAGACGCAGGAGGGTTGCACATGGAGCAGAGGATGTGGCACGCATGTTTCCCTCAGAGGAGAAAGGCTGAGAAGACTGGATGAATATCTGCGTGTCCAGGCTGGATGGGTCTGTCTGGATGTCTGTGTCAAAATCCAGCAGCCATGAAGGGCAAAGAGGTGGACTGACGTACCTATATGAGCACATCACAGCGTCCAGATTATTTTTAATCACAGAATACGAACAAATCAGGGGTCAGAGGAAGAATTCTTTAAAATAACACTTAAAAACACCTTTAGTTATTGTTCTTAGCCTGTAGTACTTACTAGGAAATCTTGGCAAACACACCTGGATTCACAGACTTCTTTTGCATGAAGCATTCTCCTGCAGTGAGGAGGCTTGAAAGGGCTGACTGAGCATCTTTTATACCCTTTCACAGTATGCATGGGGGAACATGGCACAACTTCTTCAACTTCTTTTAGAGAAAACTATTTCTTGGTTAAGGGCAGTCCCTTCCATTATACTCGTATTTCTCTACCAAAAGCAATGGAGTCCAAGCGCAACACGTATCCACCACGGAGGAGCAGCAGCCTCTCAGCCCTGGGACACTGCAGCTACTGTTCCTTCTCTAGGCTTTGTTTTCCATCTTTCCTTGTTTTTCCCCAACAAGCCGTGGCACAATCACTGCTGCCCCCTCCCCAAAACCCAGCTGTCAATACCCCCTCGCTCGGCTCCTGGATATGCGAGCACTCCAGAGTCAATCTTCCCATGAAAATCAAGTCAATGACCTGCCCTTCCTTATTCCTTAAGAATCAAAACACCCAAAACAACAGACACAGCCATAATTTTTCTTCCCCTCAGTTCTCACGTGTTGTTAATGTTCACTGGAGTTGTTAGGCAATACAAAATGCATTAATTCCTCCAAAGTGAGTTCACCATGAAAGATTTAATTGTTGCTGATTAGGCATACTTTTCTCCTTTTGGGCTGGTGAAAAAAGAACAGCAGAATGCAAAGATATTTTTCACTCAAAGCCCATGTTAGCCTTATTATCTAATCAAGTGGAAAGGCCTTTGTCTGCCCTGGGCCAGTCAAAAATAAAAGTGCAGCAATAAAAACCTTTAAGATTTTCCTCCATCCTTTGTCATCCCAAAAGACCCAAGTTTAGTCAATTGCTGTCACATCATTAGAAAGAAAGAGAGGAGGAAAACAGAAGAGAATAGACACTGCTGTAGCCGTTTATAGAAAAGGGGGGACTTTTTGAACCCCATGAAGAAGTCTGGTACACAAAATTGCTCAGTAACTTTTAAAAGATTTGCATTTAAAAGATTGAATGCAGGTCGCTTCCCTGTGACCATAGAAACATTAGAAAAGGTGGAAAATTCAGTCTACTGAACTTCAAATGACTTTATTAAAGTGTCACTAATCAGAACTCAGGGACACAAGGTTTCAGTGTTTGGGCTAACAAAGTGAGTAACCCTCCAAAGTCAAATGACCTTCTAAGAGCATTACTTTTAAAAAAGCCACTTGCCGACAGCAAGTTAAATAACAAAAACTTGATTGCCTCTAAGAAATGAGTGATCCCATGCAGCCCACAAGAACTCAGCTGAACTATGTCTTGAAGCCAGGAAGATATGACTCACGTAAAACAAAAATCTCCAAACTTTTAAAAATTATTCTACATGGACAACCAAGCATTTGTTTTTATTTGGGACACTTTAAGATGAAATTTATATGATATCTGTGAAATATAATTTTGAAGTCAACCCCCGTATATAATGAAACACTGAGATGAGGACAAATATCTAAGAGGCTTCATTAGAAAATGGTTTTTATCCATAACAGCAGTGCCAGGACACAGGTGGACACAGAAAAAAACACTGAAAATAAATCACATACACGTGGCATCTTTTGTCATTAATCAGAAGGTTATCTGAGTCACAGCTCAATTAATATATTTATCCACCTGAGGCACCACCACTCCTACCAGACAGGTGCCAACTCAATTCTGTTTTGCCTCCAGTTACACCAGATGTTTCATGCCTAAAACTTGCTGTTCCCCCCTGCAGCTCTGGGCAGCTCTCTCAGTTCACACCGCAAGGACTCCTCTCATAGGCACCATCCTTTTGAATCTCAGCTCCACTATTTTCCTGCCTTTTCATTTATTCAAGTCTTTCAAAATGCTCCTAATGAAAGATTTTTATATTGGTTCATGGTTGGGTTTTCTTGGTCAATTTTGGGATTTGCTTGTTTTGTGGTTTGTTTCTTTTGAATTTTTTATTTTTTTTTAACTGAAGCAAACAAGCTTGTCTACTTTAGGGGGAAAAAAAGCCTGCATGCAAAATAAAGACCAGAGGAGATGTTTGCCCACTTGAATACAGGTAGTGCAGAAAACAAGAGAGGAAGGGCAGCTCCGGCTGATAAAGCACAGCCAAGATCACACTAGACTGACGCTCTTGATCCACAGAAGCTGATGCAGTTCTGTCTTCACTGCTAGAACTAACTTCACTATTACCCAGCTGGTTGCATTCAGCGCTGAAGGAACACACACACACACACTTTCACCTGCTGTTCCACACCATTTCAGACTTAACTCTACCCAAGTCTTAACTCAGGACTTTACCTGCTGAACAGGCACAAATATATCCTGTCCTGCTCTAATTAAACATCCCACCTCACAAAATATTATGCGACATAACATTTGCTGTGTCATTTGCAGTTCATAATCTTTTGTGTGTAGGAACCACCTGCTAGAAGCAACCTCTAGTAATAGCACAGTATCCTGTAACATGGATTTAACAGTTTAAAAAATTAACACTGTGCATCAGTGCCAAGCTTTGAGAAGGGAGCAAAAATTTGGTCTGCTTATTGAAAGTGTCTTCATTATGCTTCAAATTAGCATGGGACAAACAGATTGACCACACAGACGCTTCTCTTTCAGTAGTGAGGTTATATTCTAGTGATATGAGCTCTTGAATGACACCAAGCAGCAAAGCAGCACAATATCCAACTGGTAGAGTTCCAATCTTTAGGGATCCTTTAGAAACCAGTATTCCCCTCAGTTAAAACTGATAAAAATGTGAATCAATCAAAATCAAGAATTATTAAGAACTGCTAAATTTTCCTACTGCCAAGAGAGCCTGTGAATGAAAAGAAGCAGAGAACCTTCAAGGCAGGTTCTTCAATATGAAAATTGAAGAGTGTGCTCAAGCAGTAAGCAGGACAAGGGAAAAGCAATTTCAGAGTCAGAGGGGGAGAAAACTGCCTTTAGACAACACTGGGACTCTCTGACCCTTAGTGACCAGGTCCCAGTGACCAGGGCAGGGGTTTAAAGCACGGGTACAGATAACTGGCCCCCGGGGTGTGCTTCTCTCTGACTTACCTCTCAAACTACAGGGGAAAAAAAAAAAGTCTGCAACATCTATGCAAACCTGCCAAATACAAATGTGTAAAGCTCATTAATCTTAACTAACAGGTGACTAATATTTCCGACACATTTTGGGTGAGCTGTCACGGCACAGACAGAGTAATCTCCTTAGCGTGACAGAGTCCAGGTTGGGACTGATGCCCAGCGCTGGAGACCTTAACCAGAAGTTTATCCTTCCCTACAGGGGCCTTTTTCTACTTCTTTGTTAATTTTCCAGGGCTATGACACAAAGCTATTGGGATAACATCACAAGGAACAGGCAGCAGTACCTTCAAGAGTACGTTATCCTTAGGAAGACACGCCATCCTTTCCAAGGGCATAGTAGCAACACAGGCTCCAGTAGTAGAGTCATAGAAATATCTCAAAGGCAAAGATAAAACGATTATTCCCATTTCTTTGCTTTCCTCTACATAATACATAATGCACTCTGCTGTGTCTAAGATCTTCCACACTTGATATTACCATTTGGATTGAAATATTTATCTACATTAAAAAGATGTCTCAAAAAATAATCCATCAACATGAAAATTCTGTAGCTGTATGAAGCCTGTAAGAAGATAAACAGTTCCTTCCCCTTTGCATATATTTTCCCATATATTTAGCTGACACAAGGAAACATACATTATAAACCTGACTACAATTCTCTCACATATAGGTTCAGCTCTCACAAATGCATGAGACAGTTTATTAGCTTCTTCTTCCTACCAACATGCATATTCTTATCCCACCAGGAATGCACATCAAACACTGGCAAAGGGAGCAGTCTAATTAAAAAAACCAAAACAACAGTAACAAAACAAACAAACAAAAAACCAACAAAAACCCCCACCAAAAACCAAAACACACAAGAAAAAAAAAAAGGGCTCTTCATAAATTCATTCAAATGCAGACAATCCCACGTACTCTGACTTGCGTTATATTTGTCCCAGCCATAACTGAGTGGCTGGATCCAATGTCTGCCTTGCAGGCAAAACTTGGTAGGTGCACAAATTTTTAATAAGATATTTTATCACACTCAGAAAGGGAATTTACTTCGCTTTATTTTTAATAATAATTAGGGTAGAATATTTTTTTTACGTTTCATTGTTAGTAATCATTTAGCTTAGCAATTAAGTCTTAAAATATCAAATTAGCTATCATGCATAAGTTCTCCAGAATTAATCCTCTCTGTATGATAGACAAAACAATGGGTAGTTAAGCAAAAATTAAAGTAACTACAACATAACAAGAAGCTCCGAGATATTTATTTCTTAAGTCTCAACAAACAAAGGTGAATGTTTTTCAACTGACTCATACAAGTAATCTCACGGGAGATGAAAGCTCTTCAAACATTATTTTTTTATTAGATCCCTTCTTTCATGGGTTTACTTGATGAACATCCTTAATTTGAAGTATTTGGCAATTAGCCGGGTCAAGGACAGGGCTACATTCATTACTACCCCTTACTTAACAGGAACTATTTTTGGTCTAAAAAAGCTTAGATTAAAAAATAAAAAAGGTATTTCTTCTGATAGCATTGTGTTTGTCCTATTAATTTTCTAAGTAGAATAAACGGATATTAAAAGAGTTTAAAGGTACAAGCACTAATTCTAAATTCAGACAAAGTAGGACCTAATTGATGGGATTAAATTTCAGGAATGAAACAAAATAAAAACACATTGTTATCACAGGAAAAGCAATGTACTTGTTATTGCAGCTTGACCATGTCTTTGATTAATGCATAGAAGCCCCACCGTTTCCAACCCTTGAATTTGTGAGATTTACAGTGCAGGAACAAAAACCCTTATTCACTGCACTGGAGGATCAGGCCGAAATTTCAGGAGCAACCCATTATTTCCCTGCATGCAGTGGAGGCCAGATGTGAAATGTGATACCAAAGGTGGGCAATGTCTGTCTGAGACCATTAAAAGAATTGTTGAGCTGATCTGGACGTGACTAGGTTGGATGGAGCTTCGACCAGCTTGGTCTAGTGGAAGGTGCCCTTGCCCATGATGGAGAAGTTGGAACTAGATGGTCTTTAAACTCCCTTCCAACCCAAACCATTGTATGATTCAAATCAATACAAATCTTTGGTTAATTACTTGTCCTCGCAGTAGCCAAACAGGTCTTTTTTTTTCTTTTTTTTTTTGCCTGTGCTGTTTTCATGTCAGTGGGACTACACACAGTCCCAACCTGGTTACTCCAGGCCCCGAGCAGCACAGTTATGAATGTACCATATAAAGGGATAACAGCTAAGGCACATAATCCGGGAGTAACAAAATGGGCCGAGGAAAGGAGATCTTTCTGCTCTGCCTGTAAGAAACCGCAGGGATGCACTGCGCCGCTTGCTTACCAAAGAGATGCCAGTGAGGTCTTTCTAAGAAAAGATCTTTGGTCCTTAAAAAAAATTGCACTAATTCAGCAGCAAACTCACAATGAAAAGAGAATTCTCATTTGCATCAGCTTTAAACATCCGTGTTCTAGTGCTACAAAGCCTATGGCTGATAAAGTACTTTTTCTCCTTAGCAATAATTGTAATGAAAATGCAAAGATCTGGCAAGATATTTGCTTCTGAAATACTTCTCTATTACCATGGAGAATTTGGAATATCCACCACTGCACTGGAACAAAATGAAGATAAAGGAGCTTGAATGCTACTATTATTGTTAGGATTTCTTTCTTCTTTTTTAAAGGCTCTGGGGAATTAATCACCGAAATAAATCAAACACTTCTGCCAGTAACAGAGCAGGAAGAAGTTTGAAACAAAAACAATAAACACAAATGATTACTCACTCAAACACACAGATAATTAACATTTGGAAATTAACAGAAGAGTGTAAGTCCCACGGGTGCCAACAATGACAGAGAAAAATAGAGTACAATAGCAAGAAAAAAAACCCCCAGCACCTGTCTTCTAAAGTAAAGGTGGTTAGTTGGATCAGGGCTTTCCTTGGAGAAGGTGACACATCCCATTTTCTCGCCCTGACCACATCTCTCCAGCTCTCCTGTGTGAGGGTCTCTACACTCTGCAGGAGGGACAGGGGTCTTTATCATCCACCTCTGCTGCCAGAGCTCTCAACCAGGAGCGCTCCATGCCTGGGGAAAAGCACTTTGCAATCAGCCAAGTGCTCATCATCAGTGGCCACTGAGGCTGTGGACAACCTGGACTTCTCCTGGAGCCCTGGGATCCAGCTACATTCCTTCATTCCACTCATTCCTGGACCCCATTATGCACTCAGGCAGGTCTGCATTTGTAATGAGAGAGCAGTTGCACTACTAACTAAATCCTTAGATAACTTCCTTTATTTTTTTTTTGTCAGATTTGTTGCAAGACAGTGAAAACCCAACTACTACAACATTTCTGGCTTCAAAACGATGGCTGTTAAACACAAGTTATGTTGTTAAAAATTAACAACACGAGTTTCATAGACATAAATGTCTATGAAAAAAATGATACAAGGACAGATAACAGAGATTTATAGAAAGCTAAAAAAGAATAGATGAAAGCTCAGTTCAGAGAAAATGCCAAAGAAAAGGGGGCTATTCTATGGTGCCAGTGATGTCAAGGATACAGTGTGCTGGCCCTTCCCATTGCAAGCGAAGTCCAGCCTTCCAGAGAGACCCCCTTCTCATCCCCAAACAGGCACACAAGAAAGGAACCAAGTTCTAGGAGATGTAAGGCTCCAAACCTGTTGAAAGCCTTGATAGTAATGGCCAATGCAGGTCAGTTTCAGAAAATAAAGCCACTGTCACTGTAAAACTTAATACAAACCAGTCTGGAGTAGAATTTACATTCCTCAAAAGACAGTAAATCCTCACGATGAGAGACCACCAGACCATGACACCGGCGTGTCATCATCCCACCAATATTTTAGAAAGCCAGGGGAGCCAGACAAAACCTATCAGCCTGTAACACAAACACTGCCTCGAAAGTATATGTTAGGCTTGGACTTGAAGTCATAAATTTTTCTGACGAGCCATTCACATGCTGTAAGAGACCTAATTCCATCATCTGTCGAGATAAAACTAAATTTCAAATGCTTAGGTGTGCACAAGATGGCACTTATGAAACCACCAGTGGCTGAGTTTAATAACTTAGAGGGAAAATGACTTTTAAGGGACTCAAGATGTGAACACTGAGCTGGAAGCTACTGACAGGCATTGACTGTGTAAACCCAAAAGGACATATTCATAAAGTATTTTTACAAAGGATGTATCTTTCAAAACATATAAATCAAAGTCATCACATCCAAGCTACCCTGATGTAACTTTCACATAAGCCTATACATAACATCTGTTAAAGGTATTCAAGACTACCACAACGTTACATAAACTTTGGTACTTGTAAAGCTGTGGTGAATCACACAGCTATATCCTACTATTCTTCTTCACATGACTAGGGGAAAGGAGAAAAAAAAAGTCATGGCAATTTACAAAGTGCAATCAGCTAACATAAGGGAAACTCTTCTCCAGAGGAGCAGTTTCCCAAAAATAACCTTTCTTGAGCCCCTTGGTTTAAGAATAGATAAATGCCAGCGATGTCACTGAATGGGAGCAAAAACTGCAGTGTCCCACAAATCACAGTATCTCCAAAACACTGGATATTGTGTAGGATTCATTCAAGAGATGTTTAATTACACATTTCAGCATGCTGCAACCACTGCTGGCGGTAACCAGCAACATAAAATTACAAGTGGAATATGACAGACATTGTCAACTGTGTTTGACACGTTGCCTTACCGCCCCCTTACTTATAGAACAAAGTTCTTATTTTCTCAGGTGGCACTAGTGGAAAAAATCACACATTAACAGAGGGCACATCTCCAGTCTCATTACTTCTCACTACGCATTTAGAGATGTCAAGCCAGAGAAACATCATTTGGCTCAGAAGTGGTAAAAACTTATCAAACCCCAGGTTTTCAATTCCAGGGATGCAAAACACAAAAACCAATGTTGGTAAGACACTCAATATAGGTGCTGTTTTATCCACAACCCAGGCACAGTGGCAGCTTTTCTCTCCCAAAACCACCAAATGTCTTGGAGCATACATGGTTATATTAGGATCTTGACAGCTATCACATGGAAATGAATGTTTCCGACTATATATAGTGTATTGTGAAATATTTGCCTGTGTTTCTATTGTGCACAACAACAACAACTCCCACTGCCTCTCTTCTACATTCTTTTATAACCATTTTATATGCTCAGTGGGGGGAACAGAAAAAGAATTTAGTTAATCATTAAGCTTTTTCTTTCTAGAAGCAAGCCATGCTGACTGTCCCAATGAATCAATGTCTCCAAGAGCCACAAAGGAAATCTAATGCACCATTTCTGTTTCAGAATCCTTCATTCTAAACACCAGACTTCTGGTTTGCAAATGATGAAATACACAGGCAGGCAGGTATGTGTAATAAGCGTATCAAAATCAATTTTGGAATGGTGGTAAAAGTATCTTTCAGCCTACAAAAAGCAATTCTTTCTTTTCAGTGCAACTTCCTTGAATGAAAATTAAGAAACCATGAATAAACTGATTTTCTTATAAGGATGAGATTGCCGGGTAAACTTCATTTAGCATTTATGAACCACTGAATTTCACAGAGCTTACTTGGTACCGTTCCACCTGCAGGTGAACATGGGACCACAGAAAGGTGGGCCTGTTACCACCAACCTGCTCTCAAGCATTCCAGAAGGATTTGCTGGTTGCTATTCCCAGTATAAACAGAAACCTGCATCTACTATGGGATTCACTATCCAAATTAAGCCAAATCTCAAGCACGGTGGCTCACTTTGAGCTAGGCATGCAGGTCCCAGCATCAACACCAAGTACCTACCCCTGGCTAAGGCTGGATAAAGCAGATCATTTGTCTCTTTTTAAAAGTACACCACAACAGAAAACACGTCCTTTTAAAATATACGAGCAGTGAGCACTGTGTTTGTTTACCAATTAATTTCTAAGTCTGACTTCTCAACCAAGGCTCCTACAAAACTGCTGTCCATTAAGCTGCCCTGTATCCCACTTCACACTATAACTTATCTCTAGTTCTTTTCCTTGGAGTACTGCGCTAATACCATTGACTTCTATTCCTTTTTATTGAGCTACAACCATGTAAAAAGCCTAATTATAGACTCCAGAATGTCTTGATGTCCTCATTTCCTCAGCAAAGGGCAAGCTTTTTGTTAGATGTTTAGTGTTTACTCTGTGTCACTTTCAATATAGATTTTAATTTACACAAATAGAAGGTTCTTCTTATATACTCAGGGCCTCGTTTTCTGCTTGGTTATACCAATGCACATTAAGAGTAATTTGACTAAATAAAATATAATTACAATGATGGAAAATTAGTGTAACTCAAAGAAAAGCCAGTCCACTGTTTAGTAATAATTTCTTTTATATACTCCAGATTCTCATGCTGATACATCCTTTATGGAGCCAAAGCTGTAATAACAATGTTATATTTTCACAGAAAAAAAAAAAAAAAAAGGAATTTTCCCCCCACCCAAACAACTGCTTT
>VWZG01010831.1:236673-253474 GCA_013396735.1 Grallaria varia
TTTTTTTTTTTTTTTAAAGAGGGAATGTAGCTGGGTTGCATTTATTTTTCTATTTGTATAGGGTAGCCACAATTAATAATCATAATATTATGGTGTATTTATAGAAGAGACTGTTTGTACATGTGAGATCTCACAGCATCAGAAAGCACCTTTCTTTTTTTAGCAGTGAATCTCAGAATGAAACACTGTCTCCCCCCATCAGTTTTGGGCAGCTTTACTGCACCAAAAAAAAAAAAAAAAAAAAAATTGCATTTCTATGTCTGTTTTAAAAACACATACATATGGGATGATCAGAGAAGGATAAAGAGTATTTAGAAGACAATAGACCCTGTTTTGTTGAAGCTTAGTTATACCATTAGAGGTATAGATTTGCAACTACATTTTTAAGATCTTAGTTTCTATGAAACACAACTGCAATACCTCAGCTTAATGACTGCAAATTGAAAAAGATATTCAAGATGAAGTTTATCTGCCCTAGCATGAAGTCTCAAGTACCATTTTTTCTTTCATGCTCACCAGCAAGAACATCCTGTGGATTTCCAGCTGTCACAAGCAGGAGAATGTTACTGCCATCATTTGCAAGACAAGATTCTTAAGGCCCTCTAATGAAATGGCCCCTTTAAGACCTTTAAATAGATGGGGGGAAAAAAGCTCTTGTTTCTACTCCCTTCTCCTCAGCCTTGCCCTGATGGATGGGGTTGCTCATGGGTGGAACGGATCTGACAGATTTGGAACCACCACTGCTGTCTGGTGACAGCGATTTATTTCTGCAAGCAGCTTTAAAGTTCAGGCATACCATTTTTAGATAGCGGCGACCAGTTAATTTCTAGAACAATAAATAACAAATGCCAAGGAGAACCGGACTTTGCTGAGATTAAGAGTCTGCAGGACTTGCTCTTCCCTTACACATTCCTGTCTTGTGGTGGTTTGGTTTCCTCCTCTGAGCAAACTGGAGGCAGATTTTGGCACTACCTTCTGAGGACAAGACATTATTTGTCATATGTGTGTGTATGCACACATATGTACCTGATGTTTATACACACATAACATAAAGCATGGTAATAAAATTACCCGGGGATCAAGATGCAAAGGGGCCATGTAAAGGGAGAGCTACTACTGAGGTTAATTATGAACAGAGGCAACCACGTGCTTTTAAGGCTTCTCAGTCCAGTTTTTAGGAGCTACGTTCAGCAATGGATGGGGATTTTTCTACTAGCAGATAAGAACTGAAGGTTGGACAGCATGACAGAAATCCCCGAGGACACATTATTGTTCATTTGTTACAGAAACCTAAAAGGAGGGCTTAGCTCCAGCCTTTGGCGTCCTACCGAGAGAGAGTATTGAATTTGCACAACTCCTTTCCTACGCTGTAAAACATATCAAAATAAACATATTCATGTAGTTGTCTTCCTCCCCTCTTACCCCTCTCTCGCACAAGCTCAAAACAGCACTGTGAAGAAAATAAAAAAAAAAAACACAATAAGAGACACCTTTATCAGCCTCAGCCATCTGTGTTCCTTTAGCCTGATCCAAGAATTTTGGCAGGCATGTGCACAGCTTGCTGCTAACCCAACATCATCCTGCCCTGCAAGAAAACGTCCCCTCCCTCTTCCTCCCCTTTCCACCAGCACGCGGGTCCATCTGTCGATGGCAGGACTTGAAATAATAAGGTATCAGTGTGTATGTTTAATTAATTACGATCTCAACACAATCACTTAACCTTATTCTGAGCAACCACAACCCCACTCGATAACTTGGCCCAAGAAATAAACAGATGACAAAACCCCATACAACTCTCTGTGCTGACCGCAGGAATTATCTGGAGTTAAGAAATTTATATATAAAAATAAAATAAAACAAGCTAATTCTTCGAAAGTTGGAAGCACGGGAGTTGAGAGAACTGCTAGCGAAAGAAAGCAGTGGAAAGAAAATCAACACCACCATAAATTAGTTTCTAGACAGTCTGACATGACCCTACTGGGGTTAAAAATCTGGATTTTCATTAATTTGTTCACTGAAATCATAAAGGTTCAAATTCTTTTCTCCAAGCAGACTGGCATAAAAAGTTTATTAAGCAAATTTCAAAGGGAATAGAATCAGAAAAAAAAAGTAATTTAAATACACACAAATGCAGGTCTTGAAAGAATAAGAGTGCAATAAACTATTAAGTTTGCCTTCTGTTTCTAAACAGCCTTGTAATCGCAACCTGTCTTCAATATTTCAGGAAGCATGACATTTTGATAGATTAAAAAGTTATGTTGCATTGAAGAGAATAAAAAATGAGAAATGGAGAAAACACCAGGAAACCAGAAGCGTACTATTATAAAAGAAAACCCCTATGAAAAATTCAAGCTTTAAGCACATATACTACAGATGTAACATAGCTCTGGCATCTTATTTATTCCTCTGAACTATTCCAGAGGAATTCTCTTAATTTATCAAAAATGATCCAAAAAGGAGTTGACATGAAAAGCCCTCAACTCTGTTCTCTCTCTGGCTCTCCAAGGAACAATTTATCTCCCAGTACACTGCAAGGAAAACAGAATCCCAGATTTCCCCATCCATGGTGCCTATGGCAAACCTACCCCTCCAGCTTTCAGTGGTGTTTCTTCTATCTTAACATACACATATGCCCTGGGATGTGAACTTGGGTTTTTTCTCTCTCCGGCTGCTTCAGGATGCTACACATCAAATTCTTGTTTTGATAGCCAATTACCACTGCCCTGTGTAGTTCAGCTAGTGTTGGATGCCATTTAAATTAATTTGGTCCAAGCAGGATATAAGTTCTGTTCACAGCTTAAAAAGAGGACTACACTTTTGGGTAGGTGAAATGCCACATACATGTTCTTAGAACTAATTCTCTTCTCCTGGATTATATTTCGAGAAATATTGCAGCTACCAAAAATAAAATATTTGTCTTAAAACCCAGAGAGGACCAGATATAAAGCACTTGCCTAAAATCTGAAGTTAATGTTTTACCCATTGGTATTTGATACAAAAACATCTTGAAAAGGCTACACAAGCATTAAAATTGAATACATGTCCAAAGGAATCCTTGAGGAAAAAAATTAAAGTTATTTTATAACCAAAACCAAGACTCACTAGGAAAACTTGTTGGATGGAAAGTTGTCTTTTGCTCATTCTTTGCTCCCTAGTAGTTGTTAAACTTGCACCAGCAGCAGTATCAGAGCACAGTTATGCATCAGCCCAGAGCAACTCCACATCTGACGCCTGGCAGAAAGACCCTGCTCCCAAAGGCAGGACGTTCACATGGGTGCTCCAGCAGTGGACCAGCTCTGCTCTCCAAGGGACAACACAGGGATGAGTCACGACATTATGATGGAGGCCTCCAAAAGTGGTCTCTGTCATAACACAGCTCATAAATCCCCTCTGCCTTCCCATCAGCGACAGAGACAGTTGTGCTCTGTAGTCAAAAGATGCCCCATAAAAGAGAGATCCAACCAAGGGCCTAGAAATGAGTCGAGAGTGCCTTATAAAACACAAAGCCTCCAGCTCACCAGTTTTATTAGTTCCGTTCACACAGAATTAAATAAGAACCATGACAGGAGGGCTGGAGCACCTCTGCTACAAAGACAGGCTGGGAGAGTTGGGGTCATTCAGCCTGGAGAAGAGAAGGCTCTGAGGAGACCTTCGAGCACCTAAAAGGGCTACAACAGAGCTGGAAAGAGACTTTTCACAAGGGCGTGGAGCAATAGGAACCTTCATCACTGATCTGGTTAGCACAGGTACCATGGAAGAAACAAGCGGGTCCTCCTTACTTCCCTTTTGAATCTCCTGAAAACTAACACAAAGAGCCACCCTGCCAAGCTTCCCTCAAGGGCCTTTGACACACTTCTTTGTTCATAATGGCAAGCTGGGACTTGCCTTCTGCTTGGGAGCATTCCAGATAGGTACCCAGTGAGAACCAAAAATGGTAAGGCAGATCCTACAGAGAAAACGACAGCATTGCTTGACCCAGTTTGGTCACTTTCCAAGCACAACCAGCTGAGTGGCTGGAGAGAGAAATATTTTGACACATATTTAGAAGAGCATGAGGCTGGAAAGTGTGCATGTATGAAATCAAGAGAGTTGCAATTTTGTGTTAAGGCTGATGGTCCTTCCCATACTGGCCCCGTGGCACACCTCAAAGTGATTCCCATTCATTTCACTTAAAGATCTGTGAGAAAAACCCCATCTTCGTGTTTCAGCTCTAATAGAGGATCCAAGTCAACTTCACAGGGGCTCTTAGGAGTTATCTTCACTTACATGGCCACTGCAGGGAACCCAAATTTAGCCATGGGATGATGCCATCTCTAGGCCAGAGTGCAGAGGTGGGGTCCTCCTTACTTCCCTTTTCAACAGGTGATGCACTGCAAGATGCTCTTCTCCAAAAGGAGTCCCCAGAGCTCCTTTCACCTATCTGAGCCTCAGAGGTTGCTGAATGTTTTCACCGTGAGCATGTCTTTCTGTCTGCAGGTCTGGATGGCTGCGCTAAATATGGCATCACTCTTACACACTTATTTAAGATCACTGTGTCAATACAAGCAACAGCCTGCTACCAGTGTGTATGTGCAAGGGCTGCAGAACATCAAATGCTAAGGCAAATGCTTGTTTTCATTACTTTGTGCGTAGCTGTTGGCACATAAATTACCACTTCATAACAGGCTCTTTGAAATTCTCTTGCATTAACTAATGCCACTCAATGTATTTTTACAGTGTGATCATGGCTATCAGTTTCCATCTGTCCTACTGTCCTTTTGGTATGTTTTTGCTCTGAGGAAGTAAACAAAAATAGATCACTATAAAAACAAACCTGCCTGACAGTCTAGACTGAGGGTCTAATTAAAAATGAGATTTATTAGAATAGAGAGAAACATTGTAGTAAAACAAAGACACAGTTTCTATAATGTATCTGGTATTATTCTTGGCAAAGCAAAGCCAGGCTATAAATTTGCTGAAACAAATCAGTATGGTACTGATGCACCATTCTGATCTAACATCACTTTTCCAGACTTCGGGAATGTGTTAGGAAAACTCTTTGTTTTACTTCATTTTTAGTCACCATAGATTCCTTTTTTAATTAGAGCCTGAGAGTATTAGGGCTCGTCTACACACAGGTTTTGCGCAGACACAGCCACTCGGGTAAGAAACCAAACCAAGTTAACAGCAGTGCCACTCCATAGTCTAGACACAGTTAAAACAAACCTTACCCGTAGAACTATGTCATGCTAAGGGCTTGCTTTGATATAAATTGAACAGGCACGTTGCTACTGGAGAGGTGGAAAGTGGCCCTTGGAGAGTCAAAATCCAACCTCTTCAAAGACTCAGAAGAGACCATGGAAACATCTGGAGCCTCCTTCAGTCAGTCAAAAGGGTGTGAGCATCCTTTGATGAGATGCAGTCTCAGAGCTCAAGATAAGCAGAGAAAACAGGAAAAAGACAACAGCAAAGATTGCAGACACCACCAACAACACGGCCTTGCCCCAGTAAAGCTACTGGTGAGAACTAGAGACACCAAGAGGGTGAGCAGGCTGGGGTGATCATCTTCTGGAGCTCTTCTAAATGAACGGCCACCGACTGCTACACCTAACACTAATCCATAGAAGGAATCCTATGCTCCATCAGCTCTGGGGGTATCATTTTACATGGAAAAGGACTCACTTATTGACAACGATAGAACCCAAGAATCATTTGGAGTTTCACATGAAGAATTTAACACTTAGGAAAAATAAGCACATGAAAATTTTGGTCCGATTTTTTGGCTATTATTTCTAGTGTTCACATGAGAGACTCATGAAAAATATTTTCCGTAATAAAGAATGTTGTTTTTAAAAGTCTAGTGATTTTTAACATAAAAATTATGAAGTGACCTCACACACAAAAATGCCCAGAGGCTACTAAAATAGCAAAGAAATGAGAAATTCTAGATGTTAAAAATATGTAGCAAAGCGGAATCATTAAAGAAATTAGAGAGGATAAAAAAAGAGACAACTTTGAACTGAAACACACAACTTGGTTTTGAATAATTTTCCACATAAGGCACATTCATCTCCCTCTCTAGTTCAAGGAAAGCTTAGAGATCCTCTTTCAGATCGTGCAAGCGACAGCAGCAACTTAAATAATAAATCAGCTGTAAGAAGAAAAAAAACTGTCTTTGGAGGTGGGACAAGGCAGCAGATTTTCATTGTTTACTCCAACGTTTCATAACCAGTTTCCTTTGTCGAGCAACAATTGATGTGCTGCGTATCATTAAAGAATAAACCAATTTATAAATAGTATGAATAGAAGGAGTACCCCATTGTTCTTATTTGTAGTGGTAAATGATAAGGCTTCTCTGAAGTGGGTTTCAAATTCCCTTACAAAATTTAAAGCCTTCCGTTTGCCAGCTTGGTTAGAAAAGTAGCACCTTCAATGTTTTTGCCCCACCAGTCCACTCTTTTTCCTCTCTCAAGCAGATGCTGAGTCTAACACCACATCCCTGAAGACGTACCCAGCCCAAGCATCACAAGGGATGCATCGTGCTGCTGCGGCTCACCCAGCCTCTCCTGCAGTGTTTTCTGTCATTCCTGCTTAGGAGCTTATTCCCTTTCTTAGTCCAGGTTTCTGGAGCTCTGCCCCAGAAGCCTGCAATGGAGGAGACAGGTTTGAGTACCTCCATCTCACTCCCAGGGCCAGCGAGGACCTGCAGGGTGCAGGAGGGACACAGAGCTAGCTTGGCCACAAGGTGTAGGCTGGGCTGAGGCAAAAAGCTCCACATCAACTAGTTACACCATTCAATCGTGAGTTTATGGCCATGGCTGCAGTTCACACTGAGTCAAGATGAAACATCCTATCATTTTCTTTGCAGGCAGACAGGGCCATTCATTCTGCCCATCTTCATTAATTCCCAGATCTTTACTAAGCTAACAGTAAGCATTGTCTAAAATCCCCACATCTTTTATGGATCAAGAACAAGCTAGGAAGTCCAAGCTTCCCAGTAGTGTCAGTCATGAACTGCTCACAAGATGCAGCTATGAATGTACAAGTGCAAAAGAAAACTCAGTGCCTTATGTTTCCCTGTCTGAAAATGAAGACAGACTCCCCTCTTTTGAGAGGATTTTTACATTTACAGGTAAAAAGCACTAATACCATCACTGATATGCCTCTCCAAGTATTTCCATTTTCAAATTCATACCACCACTAAGTCTTTAATTTAAAGTTTATACACTTTACATCCTTCTTCTCCCTTCCTTGGAAACTCTAAATCTGCTCAAAGCACATGAAAGTTTTTTAATAGAGCAAGTAGTTCACCTCCCAGACTGTTGCACCCTCACTTGGCATCCATGATAGATATGTCACTACATACATATATATATACATATATAGATATAGGGACCATTGGCTCCTAGAAAACCCACGACTTTCTAAGAAATCATCCACTGAAGGGTTAAATATGCAAACTAGAGATCCCCTCTAATTCCATTTAATCCCCAGTAACACAGCACAGAAGATGAGGTATTGTCCCTGGGTTCCTATTATTTGCGCCAGACACAAAACAGGGTACAACATACGACCACCCAAAATATCCCACAGCACAGGATCATTGTTTAGTGAGGCAGGACTGAGTAAAGTCCTGTGGTGTACAAGTGATGCCAATACACATTAGTCATTCTATATTAAATATAAAATCGTGGTGGTGAAACCCTCAGCCCTGCCTGAAGAGGCTAAAAGAGAATTTATGTTGGAGAGGCAAGAAAAAGAAATTAAGCAATTGGTGAGGGGTTTTTGCCTAGCAAGAACATTTAACGTATAAAATGGCAAGCAGAAGTACTCCCATCAGGACATCTACATTATTTTTTTTTATCTGAGACCAACACTGCAACACCTAACGATTAACAGATGAGGGGGGGGAAAAAAAAATCTAAGACTGATCACAAAACACATTCACACAATGTCAAGTCAAAGCTTTCAAATTCAATAATTACTACCGAAAATTACACCATCTGGCTGTAAAACACAGTGTAAGAAGCACTTGGGTTTTCTTTAGAAATCTCAGATATTTGGTACTGGAAAAAAGTTTTACCTCACTAGCACTTTCGTGACACACACCCACAGCACCACTTTTCCTTACACATAGTAATAACAAGCACAGAAACATACACCAGATGAAAAGCCAGTGCTAAAATAAATAAGCCACAAATTGTAAACAAACTTCTTCAACTTCTAAACTTTTTGCTGATGCTTTACTGAAAGCCCTCTGGTTTCAAGGCATGTCAGCTGCTTTGGGTTCAGCAAGGGATTCTCACAGTCCTGCCATTGCAAAGCTCTGCCCTTGGACCCCCCTGCTCAGAAAACACTTCCATACAACACTGGGAGCTGTGCAATCAGTAGATCTGTTGTCTGATCCTACAGGGCAAACACCAGAGAAGGGTGAGAAAGACTGGAAAAATGCTTTCTTTTTCAGTTAAATCACTAATTGGAACTTTTCAATATATTTAATATGATTATTATTAAAAAAATATTAGTGACAGAATTTAGGGAAAAAATTAATCACACCATTTCCCAAGGACAAGGATTAATTCAGTTCTGCAGCAAGTGGTTTAACGCAAGCCTGCTCTTCTTGTATACTGCCTGCTGGCAAGACAAAGCCTAGCCACAGGTTTGAAGCTGTAAATATCTCTATTTCACACCAGGTATCTGTCACCCAAACCCATTCCTCAAGTCTGCATTAGTCAAAAGATCTATTAACTTTCTTACTACTGCTGCTCTTCACCAACCTCAGACAGCACGTTTAGCACTGGGTGGCTTCTGTGTGCTCAGTGGTTCACTCACAAGCCACAGCACAATTAAGATGATTTCTGGCATCAGGGCAGAAAGCGTGGCAGCAGCAAAGGAGAATCACGTAGATATTTTTGAGCATAGCCCATTACTGTTTTTCCCTTTTCTTTAACCATACTCAGACACAAAACCCAACATACTCTTCGCAAGAGAAATAAAATACACAATACTCATGCTTTTATCCCACAGAAAAAAAAAAAAAAANCAAAACTTATATCCAAGTTATCTGTGCAGAGAGCTGTCAGGTACAGCGGTAACAGATCTGTTATGCTCTGTCTGCACACCTGAATTGATGGTTTACAACTTACTTCCCTCGGGAGAATATAAAAATCAGCCAGTCTTCATCTTGCCATGTATACATTAAAAAAAGTGGAAGACATTATGGACAAAAGAACACTTCAGTTTTGTGGCTGCAGATATTCCGCAGGTTCATGCACATTCATTATCCCTTATCAATGTTACAGTTATACCACTGATCAAATCATCACCTTAAAAACCAGGACTGGAATAAAACACTAAACCTTCTGAATTACACATTTGATGCACAGAGACTTCAGCACGAATCTAAGGTGTGTTCCTCACGTACTTGGGCACTTTTGCCTATTTTTTTATGAAATAAGATTGACAGCAAACTCTAGGACCAAAACATGTGCACCATATACATCAGACTAAATCCCAAAAACACAGCCATCTGAGAGAAACATGGGGAAAAAAAGCTGTGTTCCTTATTCAGCACCCTCTGACAGTCTGCTAGCACAAAGAATGTCACTGTAGTAGTTCTTGTTCAAGTGCTGGACAGCAAAAGCCATTCCTGAGAAATCCAATCAGTCAAGAGAAAGACAGCATATGGTTATGCTTTTAAAAGTTGATAGCTGATTATAATTTATAACACATTTCTAAAGAAGCTCAGTGGGCTAATTACATTTGGGAGAAGACACATTTTAGAAGCTATAAAGATACAACCAGTAATAGGAAATCCTAGCTCCCAATTATGGCTCTCAATATTCTTTACAGAATACAACATTTGCTTTTGATTTCAGAAGTGGTTTGTATTCAACAATGTAAAATTTGTTTAAAGTTTCAATGGCTGTTCTCTTCCCTGCTCAGCCAATACCTTTATTAAATGCTTTTACAACATGCAAGATTATTGCAACCATAGGGTTGGGTCTCCTATGAGTCCTTCCCCAGTCAAGAAACTTTTTGCTCAGACTCAAAGTTGAAGGATTATAATCTAAATACCCAGTGACAAAGGCCTGATCGTCCAAATAACTCTCTCTCAAGACAAAATGTGATCAAATAATCTGAAAAAAATTATAAAGGTCTAATATATGAAGGTACAAAAACCTGCATAACAGGAATCTTCTCATAAAAAGCGAATTAATTATTTAAACCAGCAGCACTCTGAGAACAGGCGACTTTTCAATACACTGTGGCTCTTTAAAACATGACAACCAACAGCACATTGCACACACACTACGGAGGAGCTCTCTCACCTGTGCTAAGAAATCTTTGAGTTTGAACAGTGCTCAAACTCCCTGCCTGACAATTACTTTGTAGAGCATCAGTCACTGCCAGTATAGGAGAGAGATGTTACATACCTACACAGATCACACTTAAACTGCAGTAAAAACAACAAAAAAAGCACCTACGAAGAGAAAAAGCTACAGCTGCCAAGTAAGAATTAGAAATATCGCTTCAGCAAAAAATCAAACAGAAGGAAAACCACAAATCACCACAGCATCCTTGGCAGCTCAAAACTAAGACATAATTCCCATGGGTATAGCTGGGGGTAACGCCTGGAATCCATAGGGTTATGCAGTATTAAGGTAGCACGTTCAGCTAGTGAGGGAAATGGTTCAACCACTACATGCTACCAGCATCCTCTGCTGGTTGACCCACTCAGCAATGCCAGCCCCAAATTTCCAAGAATGGCAAGTTAAATGGTTCATGGCGAAGCACAGAAAGGAGCTCCAGGAGACGCTGCAACTTAAAACACACACAGGACTCCCTTTCACACTAGGCTTCTCAGAGTTCCCACAGAAGATTGCAGGAATGGTGTAAGCGATCAGCTCTGTGACTCAATTACCAGACAGAGAAAATAAAACACCTGTACTTCACAGATGACATTTCAAACCTGTTTTCCACCCCTTGCTTTTCAAGCTACTCAGGCAGAGAACACTTAAAGACCCTTCTGTCAAGGCAAATGGCTTCATGATAAGGAAATCTGCCAATAAAACGTTATGCTTTTACCACCTGTCACATCCAAAACCAGAAATAAGGCCATTTTCACATTCATCAGCAAGTTAGGTAAAAAAGTACCCTAATGTGGAGGTGTGTGAGGAGAGCTATCATCTCAGAGATTCAACCAGGCAGGGATGGCAAGAACATCCATGACTGGAGACACCAAATTAGCTGTTCAGAGACCAATTCCCTACTAGCCAGTTCTCGTGTCCAATACTGACATGATGACTGCAGTGAAAGAAGTTCAATCATAATTCTGGAATTACACAGGAGTAGAAAAGCAGGGAAATAATTATTGATTAAACCCTTACCTCAGCTCGCTGTGTGCGTGGCAAAACCGAAGACTTTTCAATGGCATAAACATCCACCAAGTAGAGACGTGCTCCTTGCTCCCTGTCCAAAATGGCAGCAGTCTGGATGACCCCAGTATGACGGCCGATGGTGAAGAGGCGCCCGAGACTCTTATCTTCACATCGAACTGACACAATGTAATATTCCACCTGAGCTTCGGAGCCCCGTGGACTCGCCGCTTCGATAGATATCACGTTTGTCCCGATAGGCTCACCCTCTTTTAAGATGGTTATGTATTTTGGCTGAGTGAAAACAGGCCCATCAACCCCCTGCAGAATTATAGTCATCTCAGTGGTGGATTTCCTCCTTTCGGGGCCAAGATCCGTGGCAGAAACTATGAGATTGTATATGAGCTGAGAAGGCACCAAAGCTGACGCTACTCTTAAATCTCCACTGTAGCGATCCACGATGAAGGTCTCGGTATCTCCATTGACTATTTCATATTCCACTTCTCCATTGGCACCCTCATCAGGATCCGCAGCAATAATTGTCGTTAGGATGGAGCCGATCACAACTGAGGGGTCAGCTGCAAGGGCATTTTGAGATACAAACACGGGAACGTTGTCATTTTGATCCGTCACCAAAATGGTCACGTTCTTCAGAGCAAACCTCCTGGACTCCACGGGAACAGCCTGATCAGTGGCTTTGACTGTTAACTCAAAGAGATTGGCAAACTCACGATCTATTTCAGCATTGGTAAATATTGTCCCTCTCACTTCATCTATACGGAAATGATTACCCCTTGGCATCTGCTGAATGATTGCATATGTCAACTGCCCATTAATATCTGCATCCGGATCATGAGCAGTCACAGAAATGACAGAGCTACCAACAGGAATGTTCTCAACAATCGATTTAAAAATGTCTCCTGGAGGAAAATTAGGAGGATTATCATTGAAATCCCTAACATGTATTACCACAGACATTGTAGATGACCGCGGTGGCCTTCCTTGGTCTTTCGCTGTTATATTCAGCTTATACAGAGACTGTGTCTCAAAGTCCAGTTTCTTTGCAAGAAAAATACTACCAGTGTTGGGACTGATGCTAAAAGTCCCATGGTTGTTTGTCCCCGTAATGCTATAGTGGAGGTCAGCATTGTCCCCTGAATCAGAATCAGTGGCAGTGACAGATGACACAAGTTCACCAACCCTCATATTTTCCAAGACATCCACTAACAAGGTTGATTTTGGGAAGGAAGGACTGTTGTCATTTTCATCCAATACATCAATGCTCAACATGCAAGTTGAACTCAGGGAAACTGCTCCAGAGTCTACTGCTTGGATCACAAGGGAATACGATGCAGTAGCCTCATGATCTAGTTTGCCTACTAAGGTCACTTGGCCTGTGCTACTATCTATTGCAAACTGATTTTCTTCATTCCCCTTGATTACAGAGTAGTGAATCAACCCATTAACCCCTTCATCAACATCTGAGGCAGAAACTCTCAGCACCTGTGTCAGATTTGCTGCCAATTCTGATATAGTAGCTTGGTAGAGATCTTTCAAAAATTTGGGGGCATTATCATTGATGTCTTTCATGTAGATCTGTACAGCTGCCTGATCCTTTAGAGGCTTTGGCAACCCCTGATCTGTTGCTATTACTGTGAGACTAAATACTGCAGCTCCCCTCTGTCTCATAAGAGCTTCTCTGTCAAACTGATGAGTGCTTCTGATTTCCCCTGTTACTGTGTTCAGCTCAAAATCTGGCTGCATATGCTCAAAGGAATACCTGACCTCACCGTTTGGCCCAAAGTCCTTATCTACAGCATTTATTTTACCTACGTACGCTCCACCTCTCTGCTCCTCTTCAAAATAAAACACATAGTTGGTACTGTTGAACAGGGGCCTGTTATCATTTACATCCTCCAGAATCACAGTAACATTCACAGTAGCGTTAAGTGGCTCTACTGCTCTATCAGAGGCAACAACCAGTAAAACATATCTTTCCTGAAGTTCACGGTCCAGTTCACTTTTTATATACAGCTGGCCATCTGGGAATATGCCAAAGGCATCCCCAGCATTTCCTTCAATTATACTGTAAGCTATTTCACCATTCACTCCCGAGTCTTTGTCGGAAGCCTGTACCTTAAAGAACCTGGAATTCACAGGCTCTGACTCCAAAATAGTAATTTCATAGGAAAGCTGATCAAACACGGGTGGGTTATCATTTACATCATGGACAGAAACAGTCAGGATAAAGTTAGAGGACAGCTGTGGCACCCCCATATCCGAGGCCAGGATTTCAACCTGATAAGACCCAGCATTTACATCAAGTGGCCCTGTTAAGCTTATGGCACCAGTTTGTTCATTGATTGAAAACAAGCCCTTTGGGTTTTGCTTAAGGCTGTAAAGGACCACGCCGTTAACACCTTCATCAGGATCAAGAGCTTTGGCCTGGAATATGGTATGCCCAGCTTTCCAGTTTTCAACAACATTTACACTTTCCACAGCATGAATAAAGTGTGGGGAATTGTCATTTAAATCTTTGACAGTTATATTGACCACAGCATCACCAGTTATCGCCCCACCACTAGCAACCACCTTCAGCTGGTAAAATGCTTGCTCCTCCCTGTCAATAACACTGGCTGTGGTGATCTGCCCCGTTGCTCTGTTGATGGCAAACATGCCCCTCTGGTCACCTGTCGTTATAAGGTAACTGATGTTGGTGTTGAGGTCCATGGTGGAAGCAAAAACAGTACCTACGTGGTAACCCAGGGCAACGTTTTCAAAGACAACAAAACTGTACGTGCCCTGGCTGAAAACAGGTGGATTGTCCTGTGTGTCCAACACAGTGATGGTGACAATGGCTTGGTTCTGTGACTGAAGATGGCCACCATCAGTGGCCACAATCTGCAACTGGTAAGCAGTTTTCTCCTCCCTGTCAAGGGCTATTTTTGTTGTGATGACCCCTGTCTGGCCGTGGACCTGAAACCTGGAGGCATCTCCAGCTGAGATGCTGTACTTGACTGTCCCATTGGGTCCTAGATCAGGGTCCGTGGCAGACACTGTGGTCACGTAGGTTCCAGCTGGCTCATTCTCTTGGATATGGGCAAAATACTGAACAGGGTAAAACACAGGGCTATTGTCATTCACATCCAGGACTGTCACGTTAACTCGGGCTATCGAGGAAAGGGGAGGAGAGCCTAAATCAGTGGCCAAAACCTGCAGGGAAAAGTAAGACTGTTCCTCCCGGTCTAGCTGTGAGATGGTGCTGAGCTTGCCTGAAACTGGATCCAAGCGAAAAATCTGGCGAGGGGTCACAGTAGAGGGGCCAACTGCTACCAGTGCTGGTTCAGCTTCCTGCAGAGAGAAGCGGACAGTCCCATTGTCCCCCAGGTCCCCATCAGTAGCACTCAGGACCAGCAGCTCAGTACCTGATGGGGAATTTTCAGCCAGGGACACCTGGTAGCCCTCGGGTTGATTGAAGCAAGGTTTGTTGTCATTGACATCCAGGATGGTGACCACGAGCTGTGCGTAGGAGAACTTGGGCTGCACCCCCTGGTCACGGGCACTGATGTTGAGCACCACCTGAGAAGCAGTCTCCCGGTCCAGCCTGCTGGAGATGGACGTGCCTGCAGCAAGTCCAGCACCGCTGCCCTCAGGGCCGGCCGTGGTGACCAGCCCGCTGTGCTCGCTGATGCGAAACCAGCCAAGCTCATTGCCTGAGACGATGCTGTATTTGAGGTTGGCATTGAGGCCTGAGTCACGGTCTGTGGCACTCAAGCCCCGCACATAACTGCCCAGGGGCACCTCCTCACTGATGTTCACCCTGTAGACTGACTGCCCAAAGACAGGTGGGTGGTCATTAATGTCATTCACAAAGATCACCAGGCTGGCTACCGAGGAGCGGCTCACAGGAGCTGCCACGGCCCCGTCGGGGGAAAAGACAGAAGTGGGAGAGCCTGGAGGTGGTGGTGGGGCCCCATAGTTATCTGCCACTGCCACAGTAAGGTTATAGGCTGGGATGCGTTCCCGGTCCAATGCGGCCGCTACCTTTATAAGGCTGAGGTTGGGTACCTTACTGCTGTGCACCTCAAAGTGCCGCTGCTCATTTCCTGCCAGGATCGACACAGAGATGTTCCCGTTGGCTGCAGGGGAGTCCGCATCGCTCACCGTCAGCAGGGCCACCACTGTGCCAGGGGCTGCGTTCTCATCCACAGAGGCAAACCGGGAGGTGGCCGGGAAGTAGCGGAACTTCACCCGAGGCTCGTTGTCATTGACATCGAGCAGGCGGATGAGGGCCTCGGCCCGGCCGCTCAGCGCTGGCACCCCTCTGTCCATGGCCTGAACCGTCAGCGAGTACTGCTGCCGCATCTCATAGTCCAAGCGCTCACGGATGCGGATGACCCCGCTCTCAGGGTCCACCTCAAACGGGAGGCTGACAGCCCCATCCCCACCACCACTTCCACCTCCATCACCTCCTTCCAGGCGGTAGCGGATGTCAGCATTGGTGCCTTCGTCAGCATCAGCTGCAGTGACCTGGAGAACACTGGCCCCAACAGGCGCATCCTCCGGCACTCGTGCCTGGTAAAGCGTCTGGCTGAAGATGGGTGGGTTGTCATTGATGTCCTGGACGGTGACATTGACCTGAAGGTACCCTCGCCGACGGGGGTCGCCCTTGTCCTCCACTTGCACCAACAGCTGGTAGGTGGGGGTGGCCTCCCGGTCCAGCCCTCCGCGGGAAACCAGGTGCAAGAAAGCTCCTTCACCGCTGGGGTTGAGGGTGATGTTGAGGCGGAAGCGGCCCTCCTCGTTGCCAGCCACAATCCGGTAGGAGCCATGGTCCACACCATTGGTGCCACTGTCAGCGTCAGTGGCCGTGTCCAGGATAAGCTGGCGACCGCTGCCCGTGTCCTCCTTGAAAGTCACCACGATGGAGGGGTCAGGAAAGACGGGCGCGTTGTCGTTGAGGTCGAGCACCAGGACGCGCACCTCGCTGGGGTAGGTGGGCTGGCTGGAGAGCACCACCAGGTCCACCACATCGCTGGCCAGGCTCTCGCGGTCGATGGTGGCTAGGGTGTGCAGGGCGCCTGAGGTGGCGTTGATGGCGAAGAGGTCGTGGTGCTCGCTGAGGCGGTAGGTGAAGCCGGGCCGGGTGGCGATGGTGCCCACCCAGGTGCCGGGCGGCTGCTCCTCCAGCACCTGGAACACCTGGCGCGGCTCGGCGGCGGCGGCGGCGCTGCCCAGAGGCGGCAGCAGCGGCAGCAGCAGCGACAGCAGCAGCGGCGGTGGCGGGGGAGCGCCGCGGGCGGCTGAGGGGCGGCCCATGGCGACCTGAGGGCGCAGCGCCCCGACCCGAGGGCCTGGCGCCGCCGCTCCCGCTTCCCTCCCTCCTTCCCGCTCTCCGCTCACCCGCGGACGCTCCGCTGCGGATGCGGACGGCACCGGAGCCG
>VWZG01010831.1:253598-287407 GCA_013396735.1 Grallaria varia
CGCTCAGCAGCCGCTACCGCCGCGCCCTGCCGCTGCCCCGCCCGCATCCCCGGGCTCCCGGCGGCGGAGCGGGACCGCAACGCGCCGCCGCCGCCCCGACCCAACTTTGCCCGGCGCTCATGGATCCCGGCCCTCTTGACGCCCGCGGCCGGCTCCCCCCACGGGCTCCCATTGGCCGCCGAGACGGCGACGACCCTCCCACAGCCCGCCCCCCGCACCTGAGGGGCCGCCCCGGCGCGGAACGGGACAGGGAAGGGGAAGGGGTGCCCGCCCGGCCGGCCCGGGATGGGGAGCGCGGATCCCCCGAGAAACGCTCCCGGCCGGAGCGGGGAGGGAGCCGGGGAACACCTGGGTGGCATGTCCCGCACGCCGAGGGACATCGGTCCCCTCAGACTTTCCCAGCAGTTCGAGGAGGAACTTGGCGGCCCCGTTATCCCGGGAAGCTGCTCCGGCGCGCCGCGCCTCCCGCGGGCCGGGAGCGCCCTCTGCTGTCCTCCTGCGGCGGCGACGGGGAAGCGCCTGAGGGGCACGGGAGCGTCCCAAGGAAACTCTGTCCTCGGTCCGAAACTGGATCTTCCCCTCCCGACCCAAAGCCCCCACCGCCCTCCATCTCAAAAGAGGCAGTGAGTGCAAATAACGGGGCAAACCCCTTAATTCCGTCTCCCCCGCGGTGCCGCTGGAAGTAAAAGTTTTAATTTTGTGCGCGCTGACCTTTAAATACAAGCAAGGATATAGACGCAAACCTACAGAGGGTAATGAAGCCGACAGTGTGAGCCCTGTGTGGCCACGCAACAAATCAGAAAATGCAGACTTTATTTATCCTTAGGAGGGAGTAAATTAACCTGGCAGTGGATTTTCCCAGCATGGAAAAGCCAGAAAAGTGAGAAAAGAGGTGAAAAGAAAGGAGGAGAGGGTAGGAGGATGTGAAGACAAGGTGGCAAAGGCAGGTTGTTCCTCCCTAGTCCCCTGGATATGATGGGGAAAAAAAAGTACATCAGAGAAACATTAGCGGCAGTCTTGACTGGAAGTAAGGAAGGAGCGGTGGTTCCTGTCCCTCATGGTACCGCCATCTAACACAAAGGGACACCTCGGGACAGTAGCTGCTGGAAACCCCTGCGCTTGTCAGGGCTGGAGCCTCACACTCACAACGAGCCCCGACCCTGTGGATGCTGCAGCCGGTGGGTTTGGGGAGCCCGGTGCCCATCAGCCCTCCCTCCGTGGGACCCTGTGCCAGTGCTGTTGTCACCGGGAATATTTCCTTTGGGACACAGCTGTCCTCAGTCAGTATTTAGTTTTGGACTTTTCAGTGCCTGCTACTGACGCCGAGAAGGACTTTCGCGACTCAAAGTGCTCTGCTTTTCCAAACTGCCGTAGTTCAGTAGGAAATAGCAAGTTACCTACAAACTATTCTTGGTGTGAACACCTCCTGCTGCCTTGCAAGGAGCTGCACAGTAAGAACAAAGAACAGGTCATCGGTCCTGTCTGCCTGCCCGGATCCCTAACGCCGCCAAGGTCTGCACCCGTTCTTTGATATTTAACTCCATCTACAGGCGTGCATCGACCCTTGCCTGCAGCGAGCAATTCACCGGGTCTTCTCGAAAGCACAGAAAGGTGACTTCTCCACTTGTATAATAAAAATGCCCCGAGTTTACAGAGTCAGGAGAAAAAAAAAAAAACAAAAAAAACCAAACACCCAGTAATGCTGTATTCACAAAGAAATAAGATTATATGGGTTGGAGCGGGATAATTACCAGCATAAGTTAACATCAGCCTTCATTAGAAGAGATCTTTGGGTATTCCCCACATCTCAGCCACTGGAGTTTTTCCCTCGCTACATGGGATTCTTTACATCTGCTAAATTTGATCTCCAAATCAAAAACACAGCACAGAGAAACATTCTGACACCTCCTGAAAGGACTTTAGTCCTTTCCCTAATGAGTAGGTCAGAATGAATCATTAACCGACTATTTTGTGTGTGGAACAGGCACAATCTTGTTCTGACATTGCTCAAGCTTTTCTGTTCCCGCAGTTTGTGCTTCTCTCAAACGTCAAAATTAGAAATGCTCCTACAAAAGTATGCAAATTCAAATAAATGAAAGCATAATATCAGCCTTTTAAGTGCTGTACACCTGAGGTAAGCAAAATGGCTAAAATTCTGGGGAAAAAAGAGAATATCTAGAAAACAGGAGAATACCTACACAATAGGTTTTAAAGCACCAGGTTAGTGCTACTCCAGTCACTCGTAAATAATGCCTGTCAGTACTAGACACCAGAATTATGACGTGTGCTCCATGTATCACAGTAACAGGAAACAATACATTGCAAAATTTTGTGCCACACATGAGAATAAGTCAAACAATATCTATTTGCCAGTTTACAGGCTGTGTAATTCAATATTTGGAATTGTATTGGTGACCTGATATGATGCCTGTAAATATTGACAAGTTGTTTCAGAAACAGAATTTGTTTAGGCCTTTTGTAGCCATAGATGTAAAGCAAGCCTAGATGTATTGCTCGATATAAGCCACTCACAAAAGAAGTTCCCCCCCCTCTTTAAGTTCCTGAAATGTTTCAATATATCAAAAATTCCATTTCATAGGATTCAGAAAGTGAGGGTTTGTTTAATTAAAATGTTCACAAAAATGACACAAAATTTACAGACGATTTTTCATGACCAAAACAATTTCAGGAAAAACTTTTTTCATAACTTTCTCATTGCAGCTGTGTTGTATTTTTAATGTGAGCTATTTCAAATGTAGCCAAACTTAGAAGATGTTTTAAAAACAACTATAAAAGATGTTTTAAAAACAACTATACTTTTTTTTCTTTTTTTTTTTTTTTAAGTTGTTTTAAGGCCTAAGAAAAAGCCCATTGAAATTGAAGCAGCTGTGGTGGATATTAAGCAACACAAACCTGCCTGTGCTGTCACTGGTACTGTCAGCAAGATGTATTTTAAATGAGTTAATGGGACAGCGCAACACATCCCTCAGGATCCAGTCTCTCCTCTGTCACTCTCTCAGTTTTTGCCTCATGAAAGATGAACAATTTGTTTATCTGAAGATTAGGATGTGATTTTCACACATGGTGGCTTTATTTCTACAAATGAGTGGTAATAGGACAGTCTAGGACAAAAGAAAACAAAACCAAAACCCAAAAAGACAATTGTTTGCCAGCCACAGGGTCATCTCTAGTGGCTCCCAAGTCCAGGTCTTGCTGAGAAGCTCAGATGAGACCAGAACTCCCACCCTACCTTGTGGAAAGGTAGTTATGGGGAACTTGGTGGGGTAGGAAGCAGGAAAGAAAACGTTAATCATGCCCAGCAGTTTGTCCCAGTTATTCAGGCTGAAACTAAAGCAAACCTACTGGAACAGGTTACCCAGAGAATCCCTGAATGCCCCATCCCTGAAAGTGTTGAAGGCCAGGTTAGACAGGGCTTTGAATAGCCTCGTCCAGAGGATGGTGGCCCTGGAAGAGAGGTCTTAAAATTAAGAAACTCCCAAAATTCTTCCCTAAAACCAAATGGAAACTTTACATGTAGATCTGTTTCCTCTTTGCAGATCTTACAGTCTGTGAGTAAACCATGACAGAGAGACTTCCTAAGCAAATTTCTACTTCCCATTGCATTATCCCAAGGCAGGAGTAGCTCTGCTCATTTCGGTGGCAGTACCTCAGCAGAAGTGTGGGTTGAGTTTTGACCCCTTTTCAATTAACACAAATAAATTCATGTAGAGTTAAGTCTGCGCTAAGAAGTGCTGCACCACACATAACTTGTGAGAGTGGGAATAAAGGGAAGAAAAGGTCATTTTGCACTTTTTGTCTTGCCTCCAGCTCTGTTGATAACACAGCCCAACACTTCATCAGGCTTTCACCTCCAGATACAGGAAAAGCAATCTACTCCCAACACTGTCCAGCTCACACTCCACTGCAGTCTTAACAACAACCTCAGTGTCCAGTGTCAACAGATCAGCACGTCTGGCTGTCATGTTTAATGTGTTCCCAATGCTGTTCTGCCTAAAGCGGGCAGTGATGCTGCTGAAACATTGTGCTGGAAGGCACAGAAAGTAGAGAAGCAAGTGGAGGGCTGATGAATGAAATGAAAAGCATTATGGGGAAGAAAAAGGTTTTAGGCAGGTTTTTTTTTTTTTCCCCTTGGTAAGCTAAATGAAAATTGAATGTGTTCCTATTATCTCACACAGCACTCAGGACAATTGGACATCACAACAGGCAGAGAACTTTATTCTGCAGCCAGAATAGGAACTGGCTATGAATTCATCAGATCTGGCAGGTAGGTTTCTGTGTTTTGTATTTGGTTAGCTGGAGGTGAGAGCACAAAAGCCCTGTTTGATGCACAGTACTCCTGAGCAATGAGAGACTTGGCACTGGGCAACTTCATTGTTCCTTGCAGACAGCTGGAATGCTGCCCACACTGACATCATTATGGTTTAGTCGATGATCTTAAAGATCTTTTGCAACCTAAATGATTCTATGATCGTCTACAGACCGCAGCTTTATTGATGTCTTCATTGATGTAGGAGATGTCAGTCTTTTTAGGATGGAGTTGACCCTCTCATCTGTCTAATGTCATTCCTGTAAAGGCACATGGTGGAGCTGGAAGCTGTTTTACCATCTAGGTAGTTTCTAGTCTCACCAAGATGGTATTTAATGGAAAAGTCATGACATGGCTCTAGGAAGATATTCCTGCACCCCTACCTGCAGTAATGCATTTACTGCTCATCATCACTGGATTGGGGCATGTTGTACTCAGGAAATTAGGCAGGTAATTCAAAAACAATCTTAGTGTGTCCCAGAGATATACCAACAGCTCCACTGTCAGCGTGAGCGATGCTCCTTCTTCCTATACACGCAACTTAACGATGTATTAAAATGCATTTTGGTCTGATTTCAGCTTCCCAGTAAGTAAAGACAACCAACAGTGCAGCTTGTCTGAGGACACAACTGTTTGGTTTATGATTTCATATGGTGTGTACCCTATCCTGGTCAAAAAACATTCCAAATTACTCTGAATAACTGACTTTGCATTTTGCTACACCACATATTTTGCAGTCAGCTGGTGATTTTATCAGAATTAACTTTATTTCCTTCCAGACCACTGATAGAGATCTGGAATGGTATTTGACCAAGACTATGCAGTTCCTGGCAGAGCCACTAAAAATACCTTAACAGAATGAGGATAATTCATTAACTCATTTTTCGAGGCCTGTCAGTCCACTTGTGTCAGTGTGCTGAACACAGACTGCCCCCTGAGCAGGGATAATTTATCAGCACTTGTATAGGATTAAGCTAAATGCTGTAAAGAATCCTTGTATCACTATTCCCAAAAAACAATCTCTAACTCAGTTTTTATTTATTAGATAAATCCTATTTTAAAATGCATTACAAGCCAGCTTGTCATTCACTGCTTTCATTCTGTGCTTGCACACTACAAGTACCTTCTGTAACTGCATTAGGGACAACAGACTAATCAGATTGTCCTATCCCGCCTGTGCAAATGTAATGATGTTTGACTATCTTTTAGTATTTCATTGATGTTGCTCAGGCACGTGGTGTGTTTCTTGGGGCTGTCCTGTGCAGGACCAGGGGTTGGACCATGGTTATCCTTGTGGGTCCCTTCCAGCTCATGATATTCTGTGATCCTAGGATTCTAAGAATCAAATTCCTTGAGAATTGTGAACATCCTCAAAGTAGCCCAAGAGATCAGGCTTCGGACAGGTTTATCACAGGCACATTTTGGAATCTGCTTCTCCTCAGAAGCATTATTTCAGGCCCTAGATTAGAACAGCAATAAGGAATTCTAGACCTTATAATAAAATTGTGGATGTCCCATGACATTTGATCACAAAGGGGCTTTTTATAATCATATTCTGTTAAATATACAGTTGCAAAGGATAAGAATTTCCCACTTTATCTTACCAGCTAGTTATTCAATTTCTTGATTTTCTCAAATACTTTCCTCGCTTTTTATCTGAAAAAGGATTTGTTTTATTCCTCTGCCTCACCTGAGACATTTCTTTCTCAAGAGGGTGCAACATCTCTTTGATTAATGAGTAAATCTAATCCTTTTTGGTTCTCTTACTGAACTTTTTTTCCCATTGATTCCTTCTACTAATTGCATTCAAATTTTTAACACCACATTGCATGTCAGGTAGGGACTGAGTAGAAAATACCTTTGCTCCATCATTTTCTCCTTTGATGTTATAGGAATGAAATATTACTGTAATATTTTTTTAGGATGCAGTTTAGCAGTCATTGAGGCAGAATAATGCTGATTTAAATCAATAGGTATTGAACCCTACCTTTTCATTACTATTCTGCACAAAAACAGGGGTCTGAGTAGAGGTGGTCAAGTGACAGGTGAGTTAGAAATCCGCTTTTCACTATTCACAGAAGTTATGTCAGGTACTTTTTTGTCCCCTTGCTGTATCCATGCACTTGATTCCTTCCAAGGCTGCAAGGGAGTTCGCACGTCACTGTAAGCAGGACGTGTCACTAAAAATACTAAGCATGGCATGTCATTTGAGTTTTACTTGTTCTGACACTAAACAATTTATACTAGGATAGTCATAATGTGCTCCTGAGAATCACATCATGCCAGATAGGAAGAGCAGCAGAATCAGACCTTGTGAGCCTGATTCAATTCCCCGTTGCCTTTCCAGTCACACTAAGGGAAGATGAATCGGTCTTTTGATATTTATCACTTAGTAGACTCACTGTGCTTGGAAAAAGAACATTAAGTGTTTTTCCAGCCGTGTTTTCCAGCCTAGAAATACACTGGTCCAAACTTAGTAGCTTTAGCTTTCAACACCTGTCTGCAACAGTATGTTTTCTTTTTCCTTGAACAGCTAGAGCGCTCAGCAGTGCTCTTAACTGTATATTGTGGCTGTGGCTTTTTGGTTATTGTTGTTGTTTAAATTAAGGGTGGTTTTCTTTTAGTAGCTCGTGGCCTAGCTGTTTGTGAAACCCTGCTGAAGTCAGCAGCTGCCGCATAAAAATGGTTTTAAAGGTTTAAAAAAAAAATCCTCTACAACTCAAGTACTAAATTCAGTGTTATTTCACTCAAAGTAAGATTCTCATCAAATTAACAGATGAATTCCATCACTCCTGAATAGGAAAAAAAAAGAAAAAAAAAAAGGGAAGAAGAAAGATCTCATTAAAAAAACCCCTGCTACACAAAGACCTCTAAACAAGGACAAATCCTGCGGTTCCAAGACAAAACTGTACTGATCTCTGGCACTTGAGGACAACTTAACTGTCCAGGAGAAAGAAAGGGAATCTCAAAGCGATTGCCATTGTTTCTTTTTTGTTCACTTCTTTTAAGTGCTCTGATTTCCTTGTCACTAGATTTGAAAGCCTAAATTGCATCAGAAGGCTTGTATCACTTGTTTTCACAGTAAAACTTGCACGGATCAAGTTAGAAGTTTGTGAAATAACTGGGAAATACTGTAATATATAGAATATTTACATATTGTTATGGCTTGGAAAGCCACGGATGGAAAAAGCAAATTTAAAAGAAACCAAAAAAACCCCCCACCAAACTCCAAAAATAATTTTCCCATACAATTCATATTCATTTATCCATAAAACAAACAAACAAAACCCAACACCATTTTCAGCTATTTTAGTCTAACAAATTTATTAAGATGATTCTGATACTGAAACTGCAATTTCCTGGGAACCCACAAGATGGTAGAGTTAAGCTGAGGAGAGAATCTATGCTGAGTTACTACTGCCTGGACCATGGACACATAGTTAATAACTAGTTAAAAGCACTAGTTTTGCCACGTCCCAGACTTGTTTTTTGTCCCATAACCTTTTAAAACATTTGGAGAGCTTTCTGTTTCTGGCTTAATCTTGGTTTTCTATTTGAATTAACGCACCCCTCTAATCTTTCAAGCATCTCTATTCCATACTCTGGATGGAATTTAGTAATGGGATGCAATTACTGACAGTGAAATATTGGGAAAACAGACTATTTGCCTGGAATCCAGTAAATCAGTAAGACAGCTGAACACAGTTACTGTGAAGCTACTCAGCCTTCATTGAACAAAGCAACCTGTCTGTAAATCAGAAATACAACCTATTATCCAGTAAAACAGCTCTGCAGATCTACAAATCTGGAAGTTAAATCTGCTGTTTGGAGTCCAGCAGCTTTACTGCTCTCCCTGATGCTATGCGGTGCTTAACGAACACTCTTGTCGTTATTCCTGTTGTTCAAGGAAGAGAAATAAAGTACCTACAACATTCCAAATGAAGTTTTGAAGAACTGAAGCCATATTATGTCAAAATCACTTGTTGCTCAGAAAAATAAAATTTTGGTACAAATTTGGATTACAGTGGCAGCTGCTTTAGCAGGGTTATGATTAGAAGGTAAAGTAAGAAAAACTAGGGAAAAGTGTGTCTAGAAAGAATTTTTGGCATACTGTACCATAATTGCTATGTTTTCAAGGCCTGCAAGCATCAGGCAAAAGCAGGTCCCAGTATCCTGAAATACTCTGGCCAGATGCTGTGGAAAAAGGTCATAAAGATCCTCCAAAAAAGCAGCCTAAACCTCTGCCTTAGCTCTTTCTAGAAAGCTTTGCTTACAGCTGTTCATAAACCCAGACAAACAAGCTCATATTGACCTATTGGTGCAGACACAGCTAATGAGGCTCAGCCACAGCTCATCACCTACTCAGGCTCACCTTGGGGTACTTTACTCAAGCCAAGATGCTAATAGGTAATACTATAATATTATAAATAATCTGTGAAGAAACAGCAGGAACTAAATTTAAGTAAGAGGCTGTATCTGCATAACATTCAGAGATATGTGTTCTCTATAGGAGATTGAAAAAACCCAACCAACAACTTTCCTCAGGTTTTAAAAAAAATTATATTAAGAAAAACTGTAAAGCATTCAGGCTCTGTACGGACTAGTGTAAGTGGTCCCCAGGCCTTATCCTACATCACCTTAAAGCAAATTATTATGCTTCATACTTGATAAAGAAATAAAGAACTGAGAATTAAATCAGGCTTGAAATAGCACAGAACAAGACTATTACGTCTTTACTTTTAATATCATATGGTGATTTACTAGGAAGACTTTTTGATACTCAAAGGAAAAACCTTGGAGCCTTTAGGCTGTGCAGAAGGTGAAATATATCATGTTTAATTAATTAAACATTTCATCCTTCACTGATGAACTAACTAAGGTAGAACTTTACTTTTACAGAAATTGCCAGAAATATTAAAATATTGTGAAGGGACCACAAGGGTAGGGCATAGTGGCTTTGTATCAGTGCTTAATGTCACCTTGAAAAGTACTTTCATTGCTTTGAGGTGAAATATAGCAAACTAAGAGCCCAGTGGGAATTGCCAGTGGAAGCTGGAACTCACCTCAGGTGACAATAAATGAGGAACGATAACTCCTTGCCAGAGAAGCAGGTGAAATCCTGTGGCACCCCACGATTTCAACTATCCATGGAAGGAAAGCCAACATTTGCTCTTGGGAAGAGACATCTGAGAAGAAATAAGTAAACTCTGATTACAGAATATTGCTCTAACCTTTCCAACAAGCACTGCCCCTTAAAGCATAAGAGGAATTTGATAATGCCAAGATGACAGGTTAACCCGGAGTTGGGCAAAATAAGAACTTTCTCTTGAAATTAATTCAAAATTTTCATCACAAAGATGGTCAGAGGGCTGGAGCACCCAGATCAAACGCAGCAAGAGTCAGACCCTCCCCTGAACAGAGAGCAAAGTCCCTCCAATGCTCTTTGATGTCCCAGGTTTCAGGTTGTTAGAAACTCTAATAATAAACCCCTCTGGTATGCATAACTTCACATACACACACACACACACACACATATATATATATATATATATACACACATGTGTGTCTGTGAGGGCCTGAAACAGCAGTAGGAGCAGAAAAGCAGAAAAGGGAGGATGAGCCCTGCAAGTAGTTCCTTTACACCTCTTCAGTATTTGACATGATCTTTGAGTGGGAATGACTAAAATTTCCACCATGATTTTCCTTAGGGAATACTTAATTTCCAGACTGCAGTGTACACTGTGAATTACTTCAGAATAAAGGCCGCCTTGAAATTGTTGCTGTAGCCCATGATCACTTGTCTTAGCAAGGGCTGGGGCTTTATTTCTTTGTAGCCAACTGCACGTGAGGCTAAACTGCTTCTTGGTGAATCGCTATCTATATGGAAAAGCCACTGTCCATTCCATTTGACCCACCCCCTGCTTTACAATTGACTGCTTCCATTTAATTTTGAGGTAATAAGAGTGACCCCCCATGCATACACTTCAAATGTTTTTCACTGTTTCTGTTATTGTGACCCTTATGAAAAGCTGTCACCATTCCAGGGCACGGTAGGAAAGAGACGTTTCAGCCCTTCCATGAAAACAAACATAACTAAACAAACTCACATACCTAATTCCTTCCCACACAATGCACTGAAAGCAGAGGGTCCCTTGGCCAGCAGAGTCTGCTCCCAGAGCTGGGACAGCATGTGCTTAGCCATGGGGAGGCACTGCAGGTTTCTAAAAGCGACTATTTCTGCTTTGGCAGGACTGTTCTTTCATCTTGTGAGCCTTTATTAGACGAACACTCATAATTACCTATTCAATAAATCTTATTACAAAATTAACCCAGTGTGCAACCTCAACTCTCTATTTTTTGCTCTAAAAATACTTGTCTTTGTAATCTGAGCCACATTTTGGAACAAATATTTAAAGACACACTAAATATTAGGGAAGTTCGTGTTTTCACACTGAAATAAACATTTTCTTTGATCCAGTTTTGGTGCCTCTTGGAACCATCACAGTTCATGTCATAGCGTTATTGTGCACCAGGCTGGACTGGAGGCGTGTGTTTAAATACAAAGCATATATAAATATAAAAGCATGTTTATAACCAAACCTTTCTTCCTACTTGGACTTTCTTTCTCCCAGGGGGTGCCCCTGCCAGCCCAGCTCACGTTTGCAGACAGCAGGGTTTTTACCCCAGCAAAAAACACTGCCCAGGTGACAGCGCAGGCTATGTGGGGGATGTACTCAAACATTAATTGCCTTATCTTCTACCTTTGAATTTACTTTATTATTTCCCTGATGGAGCAATGACCTTAAAATAGGAATCAAAGCCTGGAAGGGATGCAGAAGACCTGTGAAGGCAGAGCAGCTCTTTGTTTAGCACAGCTTCCTTGCCCTGGCCGAGAAAGAGATTGGTGTGCTGGACTTGGTGGCCTTGCTGTGACCTGACCCAGGCCCCGGCCAGGGAACACAGAATCATGGAATATGCTGGATTGGAAGGGATGCACAAGGATTGTTGAGTCCAACTCCTGGCCCTGCACAGGTCCATCCCCAAGAGTCACACCATATGCCTGAGAGTATCGTCCAAACACTTCTTGAACTCTGTCAGGCTTGGTGCTGTGACTCCCCTGGGGAGCCTGTTCAGTGCCCAACCATCCTCTGGGGGAATGAGCCTTTTTCTAATCTCCAGCCCAAACCTCCCCTGACACAACTTCAGGCCATTCCCTCAGGTCCTGTCACTGGTCACCACAGAGAAGAGATCTTTGTCTGCCCCTCCTCTTCCTCAGCTCAGCCCTTGCCCAGCTTCTGTCCCCAGATTCCTGTAGCATGGAAATATGGGCAGATGGGATGAGGGGCAGAAAGCCAGGTATGGTGCCACAGCAGTGAGATAGTTCCCTTCATTGCCCAGGAGTTTCTCACCCTAGAATTCTTCGTGCTCTAGGTCGTGTTTTCTTAAAATTCAAAAAATTAACTTGACTTGTCCTAATGTCTCTCATGTTCCATGTTCCGCTGGGAGTCTGCAGGAGCAGTTGTGCTTGGTTGGTGTCAGTGTGAGCTGCCGTGTTTATATTTAGGGCCTTGCAGGGTAAATCAGGTTGTCAAGTCACTGCTCGGAGCGCGGGAGGCAAACTGTTCTTGGGTGCAATCCATGCCTGAGGAGATTCTCGGGATGTTCCAAACCTGAAACGGGATGCAGAGAATTGTACTGGCTTTGACACTTTAGAAATGGTGTAAAACTCATTTCCTCATAGTGTGCCACCAATATAGGGGGTTTTTGTTTGTTTGTTCGTTTTTAAAAGTATAAGCCAAGGGGTTAAATCTTGGCAGGTCAGATATTCTCTCTGAGAGGAGGCGTCACACGCTATCATCTCACATTGAAGGTGGTACGTATTTCCCACACCAGGCTTTTCCTCAGTGTTGCCTCTGCATATCACGGTAACCCAAAGCACTGCCAAAACTCCTGTGTGAAGGGCAGCTCCTTTTGCTTCAGCCTTCCCTCCTGCAGCACAAGGGAGGCCACAGGCAAGCGGGATGAATGCTGGGAAGGAGAACCACAGATAACCTGTCTGTTTGCCTGGAAACCTGAAATTGTTGGTGGGCATTTCCCAGAACAAAAATTGTAATTTGATAGATGTATGGACTTCTGTTCCTGTGGAATGGCATGTGCACTGCGGAGCACATACAGTGATTAGCACTGAGAGCTGTTATTACACAGCCCAGGGTCAGAATAATTTCAACAGAAGCTTTTTTGTTTTTGTTTTTCAGCAGAAAGTGCTATTAAAAAGGTTTGTGAAGTTGCATCTTTTAAATTCATATTCCACCCTGTTTCCTCTCTCACCATTTACCTTGCTCACTGAGATTTTATGACCTTCGGAGCGGGGACTGAACTTGTTCCACATTTAAACCACCCATACCATAGTGGCATTTCTCCTTCTTTGAAATCCTTTTCTTAATGACAATCTCAGGTTAAAAAACAAAACAAAACCAAACCAAAAAACAAAAACCACTTTAATTAGAGAAAATACCTTGCAGAAATATCCTGCATTACTTACCCAACTCCAGCTAAATGACAGAAAAAAGAAAAAAAGGAAGAAAACCAGAATGGTGTATACTGAACTTTTGGGATCATATCATCGTAAATCAAGTTTTGATAAATCATTTCCTGTGAAATTCAAAGAATAAAATCCAAGGACTTATTCAGCTGCTTTTTATGTCATCTTAGATCTGGCTTCCAACCAAAAGGGGTCCACAACAAAGATGTTAGTGCTGCATTTCAGATCCAAGAGCCAACATCAGTATTTTTCAGAAAATAAAACTTCATTGTTAACCAAATTTATTTAAAAACAAATCAGCAGGACCTCTGTGTAATTATGTATGTGCCGAGCTATTTGCAAAATCTTTTCTTTATCTGTAATCCTTCAGAGGATGTAGTAGAAAAGGGACAGTTCCTCTGAGTTTCCCTCCTGCTCAGAGTCTAAAAGGGTTTAATTGTCTGCACAGATGTTGGTCTCAGCAGGGTACAGTAGCTCTCTGTTAGTTTTTAAAAGGGGGAAGAAAAAAAGTTACAGATTTTGCAAAAACTAATACCCTTAGTATATTCTTGGAGCATCTATGTGCATCCCCTTTTGCTGTCTCCAAGCTTATGAAAAGAATGCACTATATTTCCATAGGGCACTGGACACAAAGCCAGCTTTCTGTGGCCCCTGCCCAGCCCCGGTGGCTGCCCCTGACCCACAGCCCTGGGGGCTGCCCCGGGCCTAGGGAAGCTGAAAATAACACTGTGATGCTTTGCCTTTGGTGCAGGTGTAATCTCCCTCCTCTAAGAGGGCACTGTATTATGCATATTTGCATGATATTTGCATATTATTCTTGGGAGAAGTTGCGGATGCCCCATCTCTGGAGGTGTTCAAGGACAGGTTGGATGGGGCTTTGACCACTCTTGTCTAGTGGAAGGTATTCCTGCCCATGGCAGAGGGTTGGAACTAGATGGTGTTCGGGTTCCTTTCCAACCCAAACCATTCTATGACTCTGATCATTTTAAAAAAATTAAAATTGTACTGTAAGGAATTATCGTATTTCTGTTAAATATATAGGAAGGAACCCTGAACAAAATAAGAATGACCACCACCCCTCAAACAAAAAAAGAAGAAAAACTGTTAGTGAAATGATTCCATGAATTTGTCATATCTAACATAACACATATTTTTTTAATTTCAAAATTTTGTAAATGTCATTTTGCTTTCATGCTTTCTCTTACATTTCATACATATTGTGCCTGGAAAGTCATCTGCTGTTATGTTTTGATAGTATCAGAAGTGAATGATGACTTTGTATTCCTTCATTAATTAATATTTCACATAATTATTCACTCATTTTGTGCTAGTTCTTGTTAGTTCCATGACACTTATCTGAACCTCAATTACCACAATCTCCTTGTTTTTCAAAATAATTGTATCCCCAGAAAGCTATTAATTACATTTAAAAACACTACCATTAGCCAAGGCCTTAATTATGCAAACATATTCAGTGTCCCCATGACACTCGGATAATCAAGGTGGTTCTGCCTAAACAGCAGCCCTATGATTAAGCCTTTCTGCCCTTGGCTGAATAATCTTCCCTGCACCTGTTGTGCACCACAAAAATAATGGGATGTCTTATAAAATAATAATAACAAAAAAAACCAAAATACAAAACACCTAAATGATGACTCTGACTCCAGTTCACTCCCTGAAACAATATTCCATTTTCTCCATCAGCAAAGGACATGGCACAAGATATCAATAGATTATTAGCAGGCTTATAAACAGCAGAATTTTGAAAGATGAAATCCCTCCTTTCTTAGTCTGTTTTCTTTTCAAATGGCTGTTTATAGATCAATTATTAAATAATTAAATAGTAACAAAAAAGGTCCTCCAGTTATAGGGATCAATATCCAACAAATCATTGACAGAAGGGAATCCCCATAAGGCACAATTAAATTCTGCAGCAAGACAAATCCATGCACACCAGCTTCCTGACCACTGTCCAGTGGGATATTCTGGAGGATATGCTGACTAAACGTAGGAAAATAATAATTCACAACTGGTTACTAGAACAATAGCTACAATAATTGATTAGGGTCCTCCCATTAGCTTTGGATTACAGTAGTTCGCTTTAGAGCAAACTGAGTCTTTTTTTCGCTAGGAATTGCCGCCTTAGTCCACATGCATTGCTTCATCCCCAAATAAATCCGCGGCAGAAGCGTGATGTGCTGCAGAATGAACTGCTATTTTGCTCTGGGTGGATTTGTGTGCGTGGGGTGGGCTGAAGCAGGTGCCTGGAGCTTTGGGAAGGCTGCCGAGGCTTACCCTGCTCTGCTCCTACGGGAGGCACCGCTGGGACCTCCTGCTGCCTGCCTGCCCCAGCATCCCTTTGTTCCCAAACAAAGAAGCCTCAAGGTAAAGCCAGAGCAGAGCCTTGCTCTGTTATCGATGTATATAATAATGATGTATAAATTGCTTGCCCGTTTCAGGTTAATCCCATTGTAGCCAAATTTCCTCTTGGATTCTGTTATTTGGAATGCTGCATCACAGGAATGAAAAGCACTGTTATGGTCCCTGCTAGGTCCATGTTACACAGTATTTTAGAGCAGGGCTTTCTCGTCATTCCCCTTGGAGCCTAAAATCATGTCTGAAAGCTTGTGTTGATGCATGTCCACTTCAGACAACAATTCATAGCTCATCACAGCCTGCAGAGCGCCCCTCTGCCCTTGCTCAATGGATACCTGGCAAAACTGATTTTCTTTCTATCTTGTAAAGAACATAATTTTTTCGATTCTTATTACAAAATTTGTGGTTTAGATGATGAGAGAAAGATCTCGCCATTGTTAATATTGATGAACTTTTCTCCCTCCTTGGGCAAACCTGATTTTCTTAATTAGCAGAATGCTGCATGGGAACCTGTGAAACGTTTTATAGAATTGGCTGTTTCACTAATGAATATCAAGTGCTTTCCAAGATAATAGCATCTGGTATCAGAACCTAGAGCACATATTCTATTTGGTTATAGGGACAGTAAAGATAACACAAAATCAATGTCTGTACTGCGAACAGAGAGGAATGGGAACATGGCATTGTAAAAATGCAGTAGAACACCAGAGATTATTTGATCATGAATTTCACTGACATATTTACTATCATATCTTAAGGGAAGAAAATCTGGAACAACACTGATCTTCTGCAAATTTGTCTGTTCCCAAGTACTTCCATATGTCCAGTCATTGTAAATAATAATTTAAAAAATAGATAAGATTAATCAAGACAAGAGCTAAACTTAAATTGTTCTATATATTCATATATGAAATACTGCAGGCAAGAGTTTCAAAATGCTAAAAAATACCTAAGATAATTTTTTCATCTTGCTTCTACTGGATTGAGATCAATCTTGGCTTGATTTGAATTACTGGAAAAATTCCAAGAATTTTGCCTTATTGAGTGCGTCCAGTAGGGTCTTCTAACGGCCAAAATATATTTATAATCCACTAAACAAATTAGTATTAAATTTCCATGCTAATTTATAAGCAAGAAGCATGCTTTGCCCTATTTGATGCAAATATTGAACAAACTTGCAGTATCTTTGTTCATGTTCCATGAGAAAAGATGTAGCCTGGAGTGTGTTTTGCTCCACCCCCTGAGCAGGGGCACTGAAAGACAGAATTATCTTTGGATGGGATGAAGCACTTGTAATCAGAGTTGCCCTGATCTCTTGAGCTGTTCTTATCATCTGAAACCTTCAGTGATGTTTATGCTGTGATGATTTTCACACCCTCCGTGATGAGTTAGTGAGAGATGATGATAAAAAAATTGTCAGTTTTGTCAGTCTTGCAGAGACTCTTTTGTGTTTATACTTCTACTCATTTTGCCTCCTGGTTCTCACTGGGTAGCCCGCTATAACTACATGCCCTTCTTCCTTCACAGGTTCAGGTGTGGTGGTTCTGTTCTGTGGTTGGCACTCACATACATTGATTTATCCAGTGCTGAAGGACAGACTGTTTGTTCAAAAACCAAGCACGATGCAGTGATAATGTTCCATCACTGAGCCAAGTTTTGAGGCTGAAGACCGATCTGCCTAAAGTTTAGAGAGCTTCTTCCACCTTCTTCATGTGACAGTCACAGGTAGTGTAGAAGATCCTGGGCTCCCCACCCTCACCTCGTTTCTTCTGTCTAAAAGGTGTTATAAGAAATACTCTGCTGTCCTTTCAGAGTCCAAGAGTAATACAATGTCAAGACTCATACATGCCCAGTGAAGACAAGCAAAAGCCATCAATAAAGACAAGCAAAAGCCATCGATAAAGGCCATGGAATCATAGAACATTAAGGTTAGAAAAGACCTCTAAGCCCTTTGAGTTCTACTATTAGTCCAGCATCACCACATTCTCCACTAAATCAAGTCCCCAAGTGCCACATCCACATGCCTTTTGCACAGTTCCAGGGATAGTGATGTCACCATTTCCTGGGCAACCTGTTCCAATGCCTGATCACCCTTTCAGTGAAAAAAAATGTTCCTAGTATCTAATCTTAACCTGCCCTGGCACAACTCGAAGCCACTTGGGAAACCTTGGACCTGAAAAAAAAGCCTCTTGCCAGTGCTCAGAGTGCATTTGCTGTGTCCAAGAGCCAAGAAGGCCCTTCTTTTGGATTCAGGCAGGAGTCAGAAATGGAAATGAAAGGAGTTGGCTGCTGTCACAGCAGTTTCAGCTGGGCAATGTCTCTGGTACAGCCAGAGACTGCAGGAGCCTGTGTTTACCCAGGGAACTCTTCAACAGCATATCGTTGGCTGAGGAGCACCTTATAATCCTGTCAGGATTGAAGGAGCAGGAGGTGGGGACTGCTTGAACATCCAAATTGTCTCAGGAACCTACGCTGTGAGGGCTTCCCAGTGTGGCACTACCATCACTATTTTATACCCTCTAACATTCCCCAAGAAGGAATAAAAGAAGGTAAAAGCTAAATTTCCATAAAAAGCAGCATTATTTGTCAGCAGAAGTCCACAAAACTCCATAATAAATACAAGGGAAGCTGAAGGAATTGAAAAAATAAGTTTTTCAGAGCACAGCTCCAGCTATCCCTGACTGCAGCTTGGCTGCTCTGGCTTTATAAGGCAGGGACACTCTGTCACTGCAGAGGAAAACATCCACCCTGGTCAGCACAGGCAGTATCACTCACCAACCAGGAGCTGAAAAGTTCCATCTCAGATACAAACAACTTCTTTAGATAATGCATTCTGTGTCCCAGGGACTGGATTAAAAGTAAAGGAGGTGATTAAAGGATTTCCTTTCTGTTTTCTCATTTTGTTGTTTCTCTTTTCAGAAGCGACCATTGGAAAAAAACCCTTGGGAACAGAAAAGGAAAGAATTGTCTGAATATCATAACACCTTTTCTTCTCATAATGACTCCTTTTTGATCATAAGCCCAAGAGAACATATACCTCACTGCTATTCCTCTGTTCATCATGTGTCAAGCCACTGGGTGCTGCTGAGGTGGCTATCAAGGCAGAATTTTGATTTCAGTGGAAATTCCATAGATATGAGGTAAGAAATCAGGCAAGAAGCTTGCTCTGCCTATCAGGAGGGATGGTGGAGGAAAGGAATTCAGTGGTACAAAGGCTGCCTTGCTCCAGACAATCATGGGTGGCACTAAATATAAGTAATGCCATTGGAAAACCCTCCCCATAATGAAGGATCTAAAGCACTGGGTGGTGTGAAAACCAACGAAGAGGAATTACACTAGACATTGGGCAAGTGTAGGATATGGCCCAAAGAACATGGATTCGGTCTCCCTTGTAGCTCTTGAAAGAATCATTGGTGATAAAATTGAAGGATCTGGGATCTTTCTGAGAGTCTTGCAGGTCTTTCAGACTATGCTTTTAAGATTTAAAATAGCAAACTCTATGGTAAAGATTTCCTATCTCTGTGTCTGTATATTAGAGATACTTGTCTGTATGGCAAACACTTTTAATTCAGTTCTCGGTAGATTTTTTTTTTAAAAAAATGGCCTTATTTAGTGCTTGCAAATTTTAAAGAATTCAAGAGGCGTAGGATGATTAGGAGATTTCAAAGCAATGTTCCCATTTAAACTTAAATATAAATGTTTTAAAGCAAAAAGGCATCACAGCATTCTGCATTACAGTCTTTGTTGAAAAATATTCCTACTTCTCTGGTCCCACATGAGTTTTGGTATTTGCCAAGATAGTCTGGTCACACATCTACTAGGGGAGGGGAGACACTTCAGAGGAAACCTCTGGCACTCATATTAACACCTTCAGAAAATAACCCTGTTCTATCTACAGGTGTAGGTACCTTTGCTGAATCTGTTGGCTCCATTTGGAGCGAAAGGATAACAGAGCCCTGATATTTTTTCCCCTCAGACTGCAACAGTGAGTTAAATAGATTTTTGTTTGCGGATGTCAGTGACTCCTAAACAATACCACCGTTGTGAAGGTCTGCCCTCCTCACTGCAGCCGCCCGGAGTGGCTCTCCTTTCGGGGAAACCACTCCCAATTATCGGTCCCCTTAATGAGCGTTCCTTGTTTCCTGAGAAGCCGTAACCTAGAGGCTGGGGTTGTATTGTTATGACAGCACAACCATGTATTGATGTCAAGCTTGTAGGTCCCTTATCAGCGGTCTGCCTCAGCGCAACTCAGTCTAGGACAAACATCGTTGCGGTGACTTCATTTACAAAGAGCCCCTGTAGCGCTCAGAAATCCCAGATGCTATCAGGGAGTATCAATAGACAGGGGTATAACGTAACAAACTGAAACCTCATAGCCCCATGTGATTTTGTGACACCGAGACCTGACTTTTCCCCTGTTGCAGCACAGAAGGACCTGCCCGCGACGGCCAACAGCGATGCTGGGGCTCCCTCACAGCCCATGGATGAAGTTTTCCAAACTAGGCAAAACTCCTCTGTCATTCTCTAGGGGTGCCCCGAACTAAATTAACTCTCTTCTTGAAATTCAAGCTTCCAGCTTTAAACAGTGGTTGGCTACTGTGGCAAAGCCGATTTCTTTGGGGTTGGAACAAGATGATTTTTAAGGTCCCTTCCAAATCAAACCATTCTGTGATTCCGTGGCCAAGGTCGATTCTCCGAGACCTCTCTGGTAACCATTCTGTATCCAGCATGCAGATGCGTCTCTACAAATATGACCATGTTGAAAACTGCACCTAAAGTATATTTTTGCATTTTTTCCAGTGTATTTTTTTCATTACCACTGGGAAAAATAGGATAAGGCTTCCAGGTATTTTGGGAAATAAAATTGAAAATTTTATTTGGTTGGTCCCTTTTTTTTTTTTAATTTTGATTTAAAGAGCTTTACAATACAAATCCCTCTAAGTATAGCCTAAAAGTACATTTCAAAATGAAAAGTGACTTTGAAAGAGAATGTCAGAATCTCTGAAACCACCTGAAAAAATGAATTGTGACATCTTGAAAGGAAGGTACTTTGACTTTTTTATTCTAAATCTAGGACTGTTGTAGCTAGTAGTTTCAGACAGAAAAAACCTTGACTCTGAATGACATCGAGTTATCCTCTACCCCTGTCAGAGAACTAAAATATTTTTTCCTCACTGCCTTTAGGTGCATGAATTTACACGCGACATATGCCATGCTATGCTGGGTTTATAAGGCTGATAAAAATGATGTATGAGGGTCACGTTACATTTTGAAAAGGCCGTGTGCAGGAAAAAAAAAAGCACACAGAAGGAGAAGGAGACAAAAAGGAAGTCATTATCTGTGAATACAGGCCCAGATTTGGCAAACAAAGCTCAGCACAGAAAACACATGCACTGCTGCCTATACAGAAGCATGTGGCTTAATGGGGCTCATGTGGGCATTAGGCTGACTTGGCAAGGAACGCTGCCAGAAGATTGAAACTGGAGCAAAACAGGAGGCAGATATAAATCAACTTCAAAAGTGGAGTTGAAAGAAATATTAAAGAAAGACATGTTTGTTAGAGACAGAATTAAAAACCAGCACCATGGCAGTATTCCCTTTTATCGTTGCTACATGTCACTCTACACTCGCCTCCAGAATCACATGTCAAAATCAAATATTACATCCCAAGTGAGGAACAAAAAAGTAATGAATTAACTCAAGTTTGCCACCAGATATTCCTTCAACTGTTAACACAGGGTTTTTTTCACAGTCACTGCTGAGCTGGGATGTGCCAGCTGGAGTACCTAAACTCACACCCAGCGGGGATGTCCATTGCTTCCCACCCCTCTGAGAGCCTGAGCAGTCCCCAGGAGCTTCCTAGGGCACAGCCTGGAGTCAGCGGCTCTTTTTGAAACCCGTCCTGGCGGGACACTTGGGTTGACTGCTCGCATCTGTGCTTGTGTGGGTGTGAGACAGGACACGTGGGGTTCCCGATGCCGTCCAGCGCTCCCCTGACAGTTTTTGGGCTGCGAACAATAGCGCTTTATGCGTGTGAGCGCTGATGGAGGACATGGGGAGAGGGAGCCAGGAGAGCAGCTGCAGCTCCGGCTGCCCGGCCCAATTCCTCCCTCTCTCCTCTGCAGGCCAGTGCAGGCGAATGGAGCCCCCACGCCCGCCCCTGCAGCAGGGTGGGCTTTGCTTGTGCCCCTCACTGACGGCACAGGAGGGGAGTGTTGGCTCCCATATGTTGGCATTTGCTGTGTCCCATTTTCCCGCTGCCACTTTGCGCTGCTCTGACTGCAGCAGAGCGAGGTCATTTGGGAGCACATGAAACTCCAAGGGCCCCGGAGTGTTTTAGTCCCGTGCCCTCTTGCCTTTGCTTTGCTGGCTATAAGCAACGAGTGACAGCTGCATTTAAATGTAAATCAATAGGGCTTTTCTTTAAGATAGTCGCAGCCGGAGTGTTTTTCTCCTCCAGGCTTTTTGGCATTAAAAAACCACGTGGCACTACCTGAAAACTAATGAGCGCCTGCAATCCCTCTTTCCAGGAGCAAGAGGACATGTGCTGAAGGGACACGTCCAAGCAAAACCCGCACACAGGTCTCGTTTTCCTCCCACACACGCAACTGCGGTGGAACTTCACGCCAAACACAAAGATCCGACTTCTCTCGTTCTTTTGCGTTATTTGTGTGCTTTGGCTCCTGTGAAAACTTTGGAAACTGTAATCAAAGGTGTTGCAAACTCTGTCTGCGCTTCCCCACCTCAAATTGGGAGCGCACAAGAAGGAACACGACAGCCTGGCAGGTGGAGACTTGTGGACTCTCCTCTGTCTCCCGGGCCCTTGTGTGGCTCAGGCTCCAGACTGAGGCATTTTTCATCCTCCTTTGAGAGGCTTGACAGCTACCACAGGAGCTGGGGAAAGTGGCTTGCGTGGAAAGATGCCGATGACTCATTTTTCGGCAGCATTGCCTCGCCTGCCTTTCGGAGCCCTGAGCATCTCTGAGCTGGCTCCTCTGGCCATGCTTCCCGGTGGCCCCTCCGAGGATGCTCTGGCTGGACTCTGTGGCCTGGCATGGTTGAACCTGCCTCTCTGGTTTGAAACAAGGGATGACAAGGCAAGGTAGAGGAAACACAGGCAGCTCGGGCATAGATGGCAAAGAATAAATAAATAAACAGGAAGGAGTGAAATCTGTCTTAGTGTGAAAGAAATCCCAAAGAGTAGCCCTCATAAGCCTGGTGGTAAATCCACATTTACTCAGGTGCCACTCAAATGTCACCATTTCACTCCTCACACAGAATCCTTTTTTTCCCTTTTTTTCTCCTATACATACCCGGATTATCAGCAGCTCCCAGATGCAATTCCCTGAAGTTGGTGCTGGCTGCGGGGGCAGGTCTCGGGATAGGGGGAATTGAGCACCACTGATTCAATTAGCCTCCTGTGACTCACAGCTCAGAGAAGTGCCAGGAATTGATGGGCTTGGGAAAGTACTTATTCTATTTTTTTTCTAATCAGGAAGGAGCAAACCCCAGGAAGCCCAACAGAGCATATGAACATCAAAGAATCCAAGAAAGCCAAATCCCAGTACTGTGGAGGCGAGCCCAAGCTGCCGATCGGGACTCAGTGGAATCAAGAAAACCTCATGTTATTTTCAACATCTGCATAATCCAGTAAGACAATAAATTATTTGTCACCTAGTTGCAAAGAGATGATTTTGGAAGTTGAGGCCTGAGAAATTGTTGGCAAGCTTACAGATTTCCAATTTACTTTTTTTTTTTCCTTTGAAGTATATGGCTCAAAATATTGAAGGAACATGTAAAAAACAAAAGCATCTGAATCAATATAGTCCTTTTTTCATACAACTGTCCTGTTTTGCAAGTCATAGACAAAGCATTCATTGTTTGTCTGTTGTTGTCAGTGTAATGTTTGGTTGAATTGCAGTTGATTATGTTATTTCCAGGCTAAGGATATTCTTTTCTTTGCCTATCAACAAACACTTCTCTTAATGCAACAGAAGCTATGGATCTTGTATTCATACTGCAGAAGACAAGATAATGAAGTCATTATCAGAAATTGTCACTTTTGTAGCTACAACTATTCTGTCATAATTCAGCGATTTCCATAGTTCCCCCGGAAAAAGAAAATCAACTCTCTTGGGCCTGAGAAATAAGTGTTTGCTTCTAGACTAGGAAGGGGAAAAAAATCAGAGTAAGTCTCATTTTTAAAGATGAATATCATAGAAAAATAAATATTACTAGGGTATATTACAGAGACAGAAGTTTTGATGGGGTAATGATGAATTACTTTCTTCCTGAGTGTTTTAACTGAGGTCAAAGGCAGGACAAAAAGCATTAAGTCAGCAGAAAAAAAAGTGAGCTGCAAAGTGGTCTGCCCCACCACTTGGCTTTCTTGTGTGTGTTTGTTGGTTTGGAAGGGGACAGCTGTACAGAAGTCAGAATCTACCTACCTGCAGCTGCCAAAAGATTGATTCGCCACCATTAAACACTCTCCTAATGTCATTTTTTATTGCTTCAATTCAAATGATGGATAGATAAAAGATTTGTGAGAGTCATTTGCTTAATTTAACACCCATCTCCTGCCCCTTCTCCCCACAAAAAAAGAACAAACAAACCAAAAACGTAAATAGTGAAGACACCACCATCAACAATTTCATCAGTAACACTGTGATTTCAGAGCATTCATTTTCCCCGGGTATTCTGACAGCTTGTCTTGAGATCATGGAGAGGTAAATCTGAGGTTACCTGTGATAATGAATGAACCTGAGGCAAAAAGTAAATACAACAAACCCAATAGCCTGGAACAGCAAAGCTGTCTTACTGAGAAAGAGGGCAGCAGCTGTGAAAGGAGAAAAGTGTTCATTTCCCTTTGATTTGAATTGATTTTTTCCCAGTTAAGAAGTAGAACATACTCCTTTTTTTTCTGCGTCCTCTCAAAGATTCAAGAATTAGGACTATGAAAAAGTGAGCTGTTAATCTGGAGATAATTTCTGCTTCAAACAACTGCAGTATGAAATTGAAGAGCATAAGAAAAAAAAGACTGTCACCCAGAATGGAGGCGGGAGCAGTTCTGTCCAGCTTAGTGCACTCCAACAACACTGGTGTAAAAATGACACCCAGGGTGAGCCAGGCAGATACTGCCTCTTCATCTTCCTCTCTCTGTCAGATCTAGAAAGATCCAGCTGCATTCCTGCTTTTATAACTGGCTATTACCCCAATAAACACACTCCTCATCACAGTTTATTGCTGACACTCACTCATGGGGAGTTACATTGTCATCATCACAAAAATAGGCCAAATACCCGTAAGTCCAAAAACAGCTTTAAAGTTGATTTTTGTTGTAGTAGTTCAGTTATTCTTATGTACTTTACAAAGATTAATAGTACCTGTAGGTGTCTGCAGCTGTATTTTTAAGTGTTGTGAAGATCAGTGGGTTTATGAACAGGAAACATTCATAAAACACGTTGGTCTTGCCCTCATTCAGAACCTAGAATGGACCTTCGCTGTCTGTGCTGGTGCCTGTGCAACTTCTCTGTGCTGCTGGATTTGCTGCACTCTCAAGTCCTTGGATGACTCCAAACGCAGCGGCTCGTGTTAGACAAATTTGGATGTATCAAATGTGACACAAGTAAATGATACACCTACATCTTCACGGATGGGAAAGCATTGCAGTGATAATCACGCTGAAGGGCAGAGCAGAGATCAGTGCACAGTTTTATTTTTGCACTGCAGGGTCCTCCTTCAGCCACCAGACCCACACCAAAGACGAGACACTCTGCACACACAGGCTTTAATGGGTTTGCAGCCACAAACCAGGTCACTCTCCATCCGAGAGATATCGGAGTTGGCATCTCACATCATTCTGGTGCCATGTCAGGTTCCAGCTACCCGTGTTGTACTGTCTAACCTTGCTATTTACCATGGGAAACAAAAGCCAGGAGCGTAAACTGAGGGAGCACGATGTAAGGAGAAGACACTAGTGGAAGCAAATATGCTTTGAAAAGCTCTTAGGTGTTTCTAGATTTATTTACTTATACCTTAAATTTTCCTGCCAAAATTACATTTGGCAAAAGAGTGTTGTTCTTTAAGTTACTGAATGAGCCCAGCATGGCAGTATCAGTTTCGAAAAGACTTCCCATGAGCAGCTCACTACTCTTTCAGTTGTGCTGCCATGGCTTTCTTGTTTGTTTTCTGCTGCCAGGCTGCATTTGATCTATTTGGTTTGGGCTGTTCAGCTTATGACATAATAATTAATAGTGTTTGCTTGCAAAACATTATCAGGAAGAAGCCTCATCAAAAGGCTGGTATAAAATTAGGAGCCTGGAGAGCAGCCTCACCTTCCTTGAGGGACAATAACAGAGCCTGATCACATCATCTCCATTTACCACCCTTCCCTCATCTGATTTTTCTGCTTAACTTTTCACAGAAGGCACCTCGGGGACAGTGAACTACGCCTGAAACAGGTCCCATCTTCAGCTGAGGTTTTCTGAATGCCACTCATCTTAACGCAATCCCGACAGCACCCTCATCCCAGTTCTAAAGTTGGACAGCAGGGTCCCAGCTCAGATGTCAAGCAAAGGCAGGACTAAAAGTTCTGAAGTACAAGGAATAATAAATTAAATTATAGGACTGCTTGGCCCAGAAGCTGTTCATTAAGACAAGGCTGTGCAGACTATTTAGCAAATTCAGATATGTGGGAAATGAATCAAATGGAACAAGGTCATTAAGGCCGAAGGACCTCAGCAATCTGGAAGAGTAGATGAAATAATAAGGCCTGTGCTGAAGGTATGTGCTATTGAAGGTAAAAGGAAGTCAAAAAAGGGTCTTCCAATGATTTTTTGAGGAATGTTTTCAAGATTTCAATTAAACAAGCCAAAAGAAGAAAAAAAAATAAAAGCACAGACAACAAATAACCATTGTAGACTTAAAAAAAAAAAAAGAACAAAAGCCCATAGAATTTCTGGAATTCAAGTTAAAGTGCAGTGACAGAGCCTTAAATTCTCTATAAACCACTTAAATTTTTTCAGTATAATCTAAGAAGGAGAATTTTTCCTTCACAATCGGAAGTAAGATTAATTTCCTGGAGGCAGGAGACCTTATAACATGCAAGGAGAATTAGAGTGGCTTCAAGGAAGAGAAATCATGCATTTCTGCTTGTGATAGTGAAGTTGAATAGAATACTGAGTAGCAGCCAACATTTCTCATGAGGTTAAAACATTTTGGAATGCCACGATGTCTCAAGAGTAATTTTGAAGCAACATATTATTTGTACTATTATTTAATTTTTAAAGCATTATTATTTAAATTGAAAAAAAAGTCAATTGTTAGATATTTATACCAAAAAAAAAAAAGAATGAGAGATAGAAAGGTCAGATTTTACTCACGCCAAGTACTGCCAGCAAAAAAGGAAGATCCAAATCATCCAGATGATTTTCCAAACCATTTTGCTGTGGATGCAGAATGGTGAATGACTTCTGAAGTCCCATTGAAAAAGAAAGTCTAACAAAAACAAAAAAGCTGAGCTAGATAAACCTCATGTTACCTGAAAGAGTATCGGAGGTCACAAAACTTCACCTGCCCAGCCTGGTGATTGAAGGTCTTCTTCATTCAGGCTGCCATCTTCTTATTCTAGCTTTGTTGAAAGCACTTACTAGGGCACATTTAATATTTAGAATTTGGGGGTGGGGGGGGGTGTGTGCGTTGCTTAAAAATAATATATAATTAGGTAGCATCTTCAATTTTTCTTTCATATCTCTTTTTGGACATATTTAACCATGACCAGTGTAGTGTATATAATAGGAGTCGGCAAATTTTTGACTGACACCTTCCAACCAAATCTGGTCTTTTACAGCAGGGAGAGTGTTTGTTACTTTTGGAACTGTCAAAGGCCAGCAGGTACGAAGCAGGGACTGCCACTAGTAAGGGTTTCTGCCAGTCAGGAAGAAGGAGGGGTATGAAGAGTACGTGGTTCCCTAGCAGTGATTCTTCTCTTTCCAGTGGTAGATAAACCAGGCCACAGACTTCAACCCTTTGTAGGATCAGTGACAGCGGTCAGCAGGGTGGCTGAGGGGCTGTTCTCCTTCACCCATATCCCACCAGGCATCTGGTTTCCTCAGCATTTGCCACCATAGAATCATTAAGGATACGACCAATAAGGTCAGGAAGTCCAACCACTGTTTGCCCACGAATTCTGCAGCAGCAGAGCACAGGCAAAGAATCCACCAGCTTGGCTCTCTGCCTGTTTGCTCCAGTGAAGATCCGTGGGTGGCAGGAGTCAGTTTTACGCCCTTTGGGTATAATACAGTGAGATATCATTCCCCTTGCAGATGACATCCGGGGCTGCAGTAAAATCTGTGGTCCTAGATTCTCGCGTTCACAAGGTGATTTGGTTGCTTCCCTCCTGGAGGCTGCTGCCTCATCCAAGGTCACTGCAGCTCCCTCAAAACATCTCCTCTGCCGACTTAAGAATGTATTGTTTTCCCCTTTCTTCAGTTCCTTTGTTGTAGCTCTTTGGCTTCACAGGGAAACATCACTTCAATAATGAATGAGTCCCGCGATAAAAAGCACTGAGTTTCTATTTTCTGACTGTCAACTGAGGCAGATATGCAGATCTCAACTCAGAAGAACATTCAGCATTTTTCAATGAAACAACATTTTTAGAAGAAGAATTTCTCGGATATGAAAAGCTGGTAAGTATGAGCCTGGTAGCAATTACTTTCTGTTATGGTTTTCACCAATGGAAAGCTGTAGCAAAGAGCTTTTCTAACCTATCTGTATCTACTTGTTTAGAGTTTAAATAGAAAAGAAGCTGCAAATCAGAAACAAACCCACATAATACTAGCCAATACATACACTACTCAACTGAATGAAGGTAAGAATTGTTCAATTTGAAAAACATTCCTTCTTAAAATTGATGCATCAGTGGATAGAAATTCCAACACATTGCCTTGGCTGTCCAGAATTCAGGTTAGGGATTAAGTACCAAAGGGTCTTCACTGACAGCCGTCCTGAAAAGTTTTGTGTTGTTTTGCTATTTATATTATTTAATGTTATGAAAGTTGTTCCAAGTTTCTCCAACGACCTAATGGCACATAAACAAAGACAGCATGTAAAGAAAGCTACTTGAGGTAGGGCGAAGTTTGTGTAGTGTTTTCTTCAGAAAGTGTTTCTGGCAACAAAGGGAGTAAAATAAACATGCAGCTTCCAGGCAGTTGAGATTGCTTTGTAGAGCCTAAAGAAGCTGGCTTGAGGGAAGCACCTTCTGCTACAGACAAAAGAGTTAATTCACCAAAGCTATGGGAAGAACTCTCTTCCCCAAAGAAAAGATCTAATGACCCCTATAAAGAGAGCCATATTGTGATGCTGTAACCTGATTAGGGGGAAAGAGGGTCTTTGTGTCTTTTAGCCTTGGCACTAACAGGAAAACAAGGTGTTCTGGAATAAATAGGAAACCTTTTTCTAAAGCTTTATGGTCTTCCGTGCTGTGTTACAAAGTACCCCATATACTACAACTCAAAAGTGAAGTGATACTTCTCTTTTCAAAAGTCAGGCTGGCTGGGAAAACAGAGTTAGAAATGAAGAAGCCAAGAATCTGCTCTTTTGAAGGAAGCAAATGTGATACTCTTATTTTTAAAGTAATTGCTATGTGTTTGGGGCACAAGGAGTTGGGAATGGACCTTGCAGCAGGATGAGTTTGCCTTCAGGTCAGCCCACAAAAAGCCCTTTGGTGAGCATACAGGGGCAGGGATGACTGCTCCGAGTGACTGAGGCTGGAAGAGATTAGTGAAAGAAAACACACAGCTGAGCAGAATAAAGGAGGTAAGTTAAGCTTGCCCGTTCTTTTAAACGCAGAAATAATCACAGAAAGCTTTGGATTGGAAGGGACCTTGAAGATCATCTAGTTCCAACAACATGCAGTGAGCAGGGGCACCTTTGACCGGACCTGGTTGCTCAGAGCCACATCCAACCTGACCTTGAACACTTCCAGGGATGAGGTATCCATAGTTTCTCTGGGCAACCTGTTCCAACACCCAACAGCCTCACAGCAAAGAAGTTTTTCCCTATATCTAATCTAAAGCTTCATTCTTTCAGAGAATGCAAGGGGGGCATTCAAGGGATGGAGGTTTTACGTTTGACACACTCTAAGGAAAATATATGTTCGCTTAGTGACTTATGCAACTTACCTTGAGACATTTTGAGAAGCTTAGCATGATTTAAAAAGCAGCATTTGTTTTTGTTTATTTTATTTTTTATTTATTTAAAAAAAACCATCATCCTATCTAAGAAAATAACAGGTATGGAAGGGAGCTGTTGCATTTCATAGTGTAAACCGAGGAAATTGTCCTTCGGGAGGGCAGTTTGACTAAGTAGCTGTGTGATGCAGGATTCTTAACTCCCTCATCTCATGCAGCTCTTGTCAACCACTTTTAAAGAAAATTAGAGCTGATGGACCGTTATGTTTAGTCTCTATGACTCCTGGGAGCCAATTTGGGTTGTACTATGCAAGCTTCTGCACAATGACAGACAATAGTAATGCCGTACCTGGTAGCTGCTTATCGTTTAAATGAGGGGCTATGAGATATCTGAGAGATCTGGTTTGATTTCATAAAGAGGTGGTACGTTTGCCTGAAAGATAAGAATTCCATATATTCTTCCTTTTTCAGCTGCTTTTAGGATAAAAGGGAAAATAGGAGGCTGTAAGGAAAGAGCTGAAAAGCCAGAAGAACACTTGGCTAAGGCACAATTTACAGGGACATGCACAGCATCAGTTCTGAGTTTTCTAGTGAGGGGCCATTCCTATATGAGGATTTGAGGGAGCCCTGGGACAAGAAAGACTGATTCTTCATGTGGGTTTTTCATGGCTCGCTTCAGATCTGGCAGAAAGAGAATGTTCTTTAGGTCAATTAGACTTTCCCTTATCGCATTTCTGCTTTGTTCACCACTAAGTCCCTTTTCCAGTAAAATTCCTGCTTTCTAGCATTGGTTGTTCAGAGGTCAGGCTTGTTTGTCTGTCTGTTCCTTTATCAATGTGTCCCTGCCTGTATTTGTAGGGATGGATATATTTCTAGCCCCTAGACATCAAAGCTAGTGATCTGCATATTTCCAGCTGGTGAGAGGGGAATGGAAAGAATAAGCTTTAGGGGGGGATAGGTTCTGCTGTCTTTTGAATTCTTGAATGCCTGTAATGCCTACATGATTCACGAGGGTGAGAAAAGGGGTTCACTAGAAGGAGAAAGCTCCTGTGAATACTTGCCTGTGATCATCCTGCCTAATAGACCCACATTCCTCTGTTTTAGAGAACAATCTGAAAAGCTGAATTTAGTGTGTTCTTTTCCCATCAGTATCCAAGGATATGGAAAAACCCCCAATACATGCAGTGCATCATCCTCAGTCTTGAATTACAACCAAAGCTTTTTCCCACTGAAATTAAGCAAGGTGAGTGGTCTGGATCAACATGCAACCAACAGATGGTCTTTGCAATTTACCTTTTGAAAGCGACAATTATTGCATGAGCTAGTGCAAAGCATTTCCCTGGCTTTGCTGACATCTTTATTACAGAAATAGAGAGAATAGAATCACTATAGAATCATAGAATGGTTTGGGTTAGAAGGGACCTTAAAGATCATCTCATTGCAACCCCCTGCGACAGGCAGGGAAATTTCCACTAGATCAGGTTGCTCAGAGCTCCATCCATCCTGGCCTTAAACACTTCCAGGGATGGAGCATTCACAGCTTCTCTGGGCAACCTGCTCCAAATGCATATACACTAAAGCTCTGAATTTGACTCTGAACAGATATTACATTTATATATTAGTTACTTGCACTGAACAAGATTTGCCAAGTACTCAGGCTTGTTCACAGAGATGGTATAAATAAAAACAAGCCCTCAAACTCATACCATCCTCATTCAGTCCCTCCAAAGCATGTTAAAGGAGAAGGAAATACTAAGCAGTAAGGGAATTTGGGGTAATACCAGAAGGGAAATTAAGAAAATGAGGTCATACAATAGTACTTCTAGTAAAATGAATGTTGATGGTTTTGTATTTTCCACGGATAATGAACAAAGAAATTTTGACACAAAGTTAATTACAAAAACCAGGACTGCACTCTAACGGCTAATTGCTACCCATGTACGCTGACAAATAGCAAAGCCTCCCAGTTTCGCTATTAATAAGCTGCATCCAAGATCCTGAATTATGACAGCAGTCTAGAGGCTGAAGCACATGCAAATACTTTCTCGCTTTGTGAAGCCCTCTCTGCACCCAGGTTTAGCTGGTTAATTTTGCCCTTGTGCCTGATCTACCGACTCTTCCCCATGTCAACAGGCAGCTCATTAATCATGTCTCCTGCTTTGTTTTCTTCTCATTTGATATCACAGCAGGGCATTTTTCTCAGCAAAATAATCTGAGTAAACAAGAATATTTCCTGGGCTGGAAATCTCTGCCCTTGGAATGAGGTTCTGGCAGGCACAGCAGATGTAAAGCAAACCTAAAAACATGGGGGTGGGAGTGGATGATCATGACATCTCCTCCTTGTGTGGAAGTGCCCTTGCTTGGGAATGGGGAGGGAGTTGCAAAATGCTCATTATAAATACCCATGAATATTTATTCCAGAGCTAAGGTAAGGAGCTATTACCTTCTTGAAATACATCATTGGCCTGTGAATGTCAAACCAATAAAGCAATTACTCTCAAGGAAAGATAATGTTTGCTGTTTTAGGCTCTGCACCTCTTTTAGGCAGTCAAAGGGATAAGAAGATTGGCAGCTCTTGCTGTTGTGTTGCCTTAAGATATCCCTGATTATACTATAAATACATGAACTACAGCAAAAAGCACAAATTTCTGCCAGTAACTTCAGGATCATCTCTTTCCCTCTGTGATTATTGTTTCTTACCTGCTCTTTCTCATCTGCTCCTTATGCTACCAGACACGAGCAACAAATACATGTTGTCGTGGACAGTGAGACCGACAGGATGAAGCACAAGACCCCAAACCAACTGGTATTAATTCAGTCACACAAAGGCCTCCAGCCACATCCACCCTACAAAAAGCAAAAATCCCTCCCCAGCTAGTTCACTGAGGTTTATTGTCATGTCCTTAACTTGCTGAAACTGGTGCATCAACTACTTGATGCCCCTGGAAGCTGTCAGAAGGCAGAAGGGCAGCTCCTGTCGGGCATCTCTGACACACAGCAGCAATCCTGATCTATCCATTCATGGCTGCATTTTGGATTAAATTGTGAGGAATGTTTTTCCCACTGCTCAGGAAAGGCGGGCATCATAACTGGCCCTTAAAACTCCGCAAATAAGCATCACAGTTCTACTCAGTGGCAGAAATCAGTGATTTTTCCCTCCTGTTTTGGAATTCCCAGTGTCCAGCACCGCTTTTAGACTGAGGGAGATTTTTTTTTGCTCTGAGCAGCATTAGCTGCTTTAATTCCCACTTTTGCTCTGGCTCGCAAAAACTTGATTTCGTTTAATAGAGGGGAAGTGCTGGGGAATGAAAGGAGAAAAAAGAAAAAGACAGCATTAATAATTTCTGGGTAATTAAACTGGCATGGTCAAGAACTGGAGCACAAGGCAGATGAGGGCTAATTCTAACTCTAAACCATTACCAAAGCCTATTTTCCACAGTGGCAGGAAGTCAATGATGTAAGTGGAATTTCCTACAGCCTAAGAAACAGGATGGTGGAGGTTGACATGTGAATATCTGGAATTGCCTTAATGTCAAACAAGGGCTTTCTTAGGTTTAATCATGGGTTTATAAGTAGGATTCTTATTCTTTTCATTAAAATACTTTTCCTTGCTATTAGAAATAGAGGTACTATGTTATCTTGGAAACGATAAGACCTTTTATATCACATTTTGGTTTTCATTAACCAGTAACGTTATTTGATCTGGTTGAAACTCAACAGTCATTCTGCCAAATCTTTAGTGAACTGTAAGACTGAAGCAGCAAGAAAAAAGAAGATGCTATAGCATTTTTAGTCATCAAGTACAGATTTGTCTCAGTGTCTGACCATCTGCTGCCAGAGTAGTCTGAGAGACTGTATTTTTTTACCCTGTATTTCCCTCTTGCATTGTTAGAGAAATAAGGACAGTAATGAGATGAGTGAGTACACTGGGCAAAGAAAGGACTTGTTCCAACCAACGCACCAGAAAGAGCCAGTGTACCACAGCACATTCCAAGGAAATTAGAGTGAGGATTTGGCCTCTGCTCCTGTGGCAACATACTAAAATGTTTTCACCCTGGTGTTCTGGCAAAACCACGGTTGATGCCATACACACATCTCAAAACTATCAGAGTTTTGTGTGCTGACTGAAGGTGTTAAACCCCATGAGATTCAAAATGTGTGTCACAGCCCAAGCGTTCCATGTATACTCTTTAATACTATAGGAGACATCTTTCCTTGGAAATGGTTATGACATATGGAGGCAAATTCATTTTGGAAGAAGCAGTAAAACATTCAGAAAGAAAATGTGTTAAAAGCAGAAGGAGGGTGGGCTTTTTTTAAACACCACAATTTAAAACCTCTTCTCCAGCCACATTTAAAATAAATAAAAAAAAAA
>VWZG01010831.1:287454-402282 GCA_013396735.1 Grallaria varia
TTTAAAAAAAAAAAAAAAAAAAAAAAAAAAGAAGTTGCAAGCTTAATTGCCATGGCTCTATTTTACACACACTGCATTTATATATAACAGTTGTGATTGCTGCCTGCTGACGGATTAATCTTTGTTCAAGAACTGCTTCTATTTTTTTAAATTTTTTTAAGCCTTGCAGCTGCCTCTGCAAATGCTCCTCATCCTGACCTGTCTCTCTCTATGCCTGCAGCCCCTCAGCCAGCAAAACCCTCATGCCGGGTGAAGTCTCTGCAACACGAAGCAAACAAATCCCTAGATCCACAATGGTTTTATACCTTCAGGTTTTCATCACTAGAGCTTTCCAGACTTGCAGCCCAGAGGAAGCAATGACTTCCAAGGGCTGGAAGAGAATTGGTCATTTGTGATTAGAGGGAGGGAAAGCAACTCCAAAAACATCCCCTGACCTTCAAGTGCCAAGAGAAAGATGAGTTTTGTGTGAGATGTAGGCTATTTTATAGCCACCTGGGAGATGGTGCAGCTGATCTTCATCACAGAGAGGTGCTGATGGAGGAGAGGGACTATACAGGACTGTGAAAAGTCCAGCAGGAGATAGCCCATGAAATTCAGTGTGCATTTGCAGAAGGGAAACACTGCAAACATGACCCTGTTAGACTTCGTGTATCAGCAGGAAACAAGTGTGAAATCACTGTTTACCTGATTTTGACATTTAGTATTTTTCAGTAGTACAGCTGTTCTTTCAGATGGGGAAGAAAATATTTGGCCCTTAACTACCTTTATTTCTCTTGCTGCCAGTATCCCAACTAGGACCTCTTGCTGTTTCCCACATCTCTGTCTTACAGGTACCACCAACAGGGAGAAGTTATTAGACTCCTTAGGCAAGTGACTTTTTCTCCAACTATTGCTTATCTGTCTCTGGATACACAAAATGTACTAGGATGCACTCCCAGACAAAGCCATCAGATACACCTTGAAAAACTATTTCAGTGCATCAAGTCAAAATAACATGCACAAAGAAGTACCTACCTGTGCTCAGGAGCATGGTTGGAATATGCATCTATGAATACCTTGAAAAAATGATGCAAGAGCTAAGGTTTGAAGCTTTATGTTCCTATATAAAGCAGAGGGTTAGCAAGAAAACTTGGTCATATGCCAAGCTGCATTCTGCAAGTTATTCTTATGGATGTTGTTCCCTGTTCCTCTAAAGATCACTAGGAAACAGTGGCCATAGCCCACATTCAGTACGTACAACTTATCATTAGAAAATAATGCTGCTCTGACACATTTCAAAGGCCTAACAGCTGTAAAATACAGTATTTCACAAACACAATTGTCTCAAATATAATCATTACCCCCTCTTTTAAGGAGGAGAACTCGCACATAGTGTAGCAGAGAATGACAGAAAATCAAGACATGAGCAACAGATGACCCTTTTACATCTCCTCTGAAACATAACACCCATAGAAACCGTTCTCTTTAGCCTCATGCTGGGGCGTTGGCGGAAGATCAGTACAGAGAGGGAAGTGCCGCCTCTTAAATCACCAAAGCCACTTATTTTAACACTTGAGTTTTCTTCGGAAGTTTCCCGAAGGCCAGCCAGCCCTGAAAGGCTTAGGACTTTAATATATGGCAAGGTCACAGCCTGAGACACTAGAGCTGCAGCATCAATTACCCTCCACAGCCATCACCCCTCCTTAGGTGACAAGCACACTACAGCACGTGGGAGGGCAGAGGGACATTTTCTGTCTGCCTTTCCTGTTAGTTCAGCCAGATTGAAACCAAAAGCTATTCTTTGACAGCAGACTCCTTTTCCAATCTGAATACCATGAAGTAACTTCTGATTGTAACCTGCTTCCTGTGATGCTTTTTTTCATAGAGCTAGTGTAGGAAACACTGCACTGACTAATTTTAAAGCAAGTGAAGCTTTGAGGAATGAAACTGCACAAGATTTTGTCAAACAGGAATCTTAACAGGGTTAATGCTCAGTGCTTGACCAGCCTTTAGGGGACTTTTAAATTAAAGTGAGTAAAGAAACCAAAGTTCCAAGTGTGAGACAGGAAACCGAACGGGGCAGCGTAAATGGAGAAGTTCGTGCTGAGAACAGAACAGCCAAGGATGAATTTTTCCATGGGATGGAGTACAGACATACCAACAATGTCATCATAATAAAAAACAAAGCTCTGGAAGTTTATTGCACTGAAAACAAACAAAGCAGCCAGCACAATGTGCTTTATTTCATAATCTCTGGTATCCTCCTCCTCCAGGGGTCAAATCCACATCTGGTATAAAATATAATTCGATTATCACAATTGAAATTTTACATCTGTCCTTTTATGCTGAGGAGTGTTTTCAGAGCACACACTCCCCATTATCTGATGCAATTCTCACTGGTACCCACACTTGGATCACCAGAGGCTGCATAAATTCAAAGGCTGCAACAAACCCATTTTCTTTATCTTCCAGTGTTTGGCCTTTTTAAGAGACTTTCGTAGCACAACTCCTGTATTTGGGGTCTGGCAGGAAAACAGCTCTGGGCAGGTGTAAAGGAAGCTTGGACTGGGTCAGGAGAAATATGGCCAAGAAAGGAAATGAGTTCAGTCTGGAAAAGAAATTAGGACAAGGACATAGGGATCAGTAGGCCCAGAAGTGGGGCTGAAAAAGAAAACAAATGGAAGGGGGAGCCCAGAAAGGATGCAGCAGAGATGATGGGGGGGGCCAAGAGGAAACACACATGGACGGGGAGGAATTCAGTGACTGTGGTAATGAAAAGGAAATAGAGAAAATCCAAAACAACATGGGATAGGTGTATAACTTTTTTTTTCCCCCCTTCCTCTCAAACATAAGATGAAAGCTCTTTTTGTAAAGAAAAGGAATAAACTACATCTAAACCAGGCTATCTGAAACTTTCTGTGCACATGAAATTTTTATAAAATTGTCCTCAATTGCTGCTTCTGGTCTGACATATTTTATCTTTAATGATACAAATGTGAGAATTATACAGGATTTAGGCTTATAATCTATTGTTAAGAAGTACCTTTCAACCACTAGATAGATGCTGCTCTCCTGGGTGAAGAAGCAAATCCTCACTCCCCAAGCACCTAAGGAAAGGCTTGTTTTTAATTTGAAAATAAGCTTTTTCACTGGAGTATGCTCTGTGCTTCTGAGTGGTAAATTTGTTGCTGAAATATCTTCCTTCCAGAATTATTGCAGTATTCTAAAAAATTTATCACCTTACAAGCTTTTATTCAGAAAATTGAGGAGGCAGTGGGGGAAAATGGCAAATTAAAGAACAAAATCATAATTTAAATTCAATCCAGAGTCTTATAAAATGACAGTTTTTCAAGAACACAAAAATTGTCTCAAGTTTCCATTTTCAGCTCAAGCCCAACAAGACACTAAGAGGATTGTCAGAAGTGTTTAACACGGAAAAAATACTCTATTTTCTCCTGCTCAGAACTACCGAACTGTTTCTATTGAAATAAACTGTAAATAAACCCACCAGAAAGCTGACTTCCAACAAGGAAAATTTCAGCTCAGTATTTACATTCAATACTCATAGAAGAAATGGAAACCATGAGCGCAGAGGCATTTGGCAAGTGCAAGCAGAGGTGGTCCAACCACCCAGCATCTTTCTCTGCCCTGCCTAGAGCTGCGTCTCAGGACACAGTTACCAATTACATCAGTTCACAGACCCACAGGTGAGAGGGGACATAACTGCACCCAATTTCACCTGCAACAGATAGATGTTGATTTAGTTTTAGTGATATTGGTATGCAAGTATTTGCTTGCAGGGCAGCAAGAGCTACAGCTGATTTCTAATACAGGTTGATTTTTCAGAGTACCTTCCTGGTGATTACCTGCTGCTTTATCCAGGTATTTTCAGCAAACAAGGTTGCCATTATTCCTGGAGAGCACTCAGAGGAAGCCTGCCGATGACTATCTTGTACACAGAATTATTTTGACATTTTATCAGGTTAACTGGATATGTCTACTTGGGCTTTTTTCTTAAATTAGTGCTCTGAGATGTAATAATAAATAGGGTAACATGAGCACCTGGTGGCTCTTTTCAGGGTGAAGGGCCTGAAGCTTTAAAACAACCTCCCTCTATTAGGTCCAGCGGTGAACTCTGGTAAAGAAACTCATTACGAGGACACGTAGACAATAATTTTGTAGTTATCCAGCACCACCCTCCCTGAAGTAAGAGCAGTACCAGCTGCAGAGTGCCTGAGTATGTTCAACCTCCCCAGTCCCAATGAGGTGACTGACCTGAGCCAGGAGCACCGCACAACACCTTTGGGAACAGCAGAAACGTGGAGTCAGGCACTCCATTTTTGCATTCTTGATGAGAGCAGAGGGTCTCCAGGGATCCCTCACAAAGCTGAGCTGGGAAGGGAGATACAGGCAAAGAGCATCGTCTGCAAAGAGCACGTGGGTAACCAGACAGCACCAATGCCTGAGGCAGCAGCAGCAGCAGCAGCACGGACCCCAGGGTAACCCAGGGGCCACCTCAGACAGGCCAGAGGCTTCTCCAGGGGAAAACTGCACGGTCAACAGAACATTGCAGTCATTCAAAAATAACAATCTCAGAAAACAGGCTTTGCACAGGGCAGACGAAATCCTAGTCGAGTTTTGTTGTATGTACTTAAGAAAGGAGTTTGATAGAGCTTTATTGCACATAAATACACACAAGGCATAAAGAAGAGGCTTGGGCTGTGCTCGTGCTAAGCACAGTTATAAAACAGCCTTTGGAAAACCAGCTTTTTGCACACAGGTATATCCACAGGTATTTCTGAAACCGTGCGCTTCAAAGCTGCCGCAGCAGAGCAGACTGCAGGGCTTCACCCAGAGGTGGGCAGGTGCGTTGGGGCAGGGATGTCAGACAGCTCAAAATCTGCATGTTAGGTGACACACACAGACCTACCTGAGAACAAACCATTTTGCTGAAGTCAGAAGAGTTATACACACATAGAGGCACACAAAAGTACCATGTCAGAGCTAAGTGACCTGACTGAACTGATGGCTTAAGACTTTATGTATTTGTATATATGTATATGATGATGTGTATTTGTAAATTTTGTGTAGCTGTGTAGCTTCTCATCTTTGAAGTAGCAACCAGCAGTTTCCACCTCTGCACTGCATTCCTGAATGTCTGAGCTAAGGGTTAGATAGTGACTAGAACATTTTATTTGAGACTCATGTGCCAGGATTCGAATAACATATTGTAGTCAAAACAAAATAGAAGACCCGTGAAGTTTGGAAAACCTCCAGCCAGGGGACTGTGATGTGAAGAAGATGATGGTGAAGAAGTAAGGGCTCCTGAGACCCCCGACTCAATTCTAGGAAGGCGTGCTGAGGGGCAGACCTGAGGGAGGTTCTCAATTCTAGGAAGGCGTGCTGAGGGGCAGACCTGAGGGAGGTTCTGGGGGTGGCACCAAGGTGGTACCAGGGTGGATGATCCCTGGGTTGGATGTAACCTTTAGTTATGATAATTAAGTAGTGTTACAAAATTAGGAATCACCTCTATGCTGTGTGCACATCAATACACTTTTGGAACTTGAAAAGCTTTGCAGTAAAGAACTCCTCTCTACCTCAAATTGAATTGCCTCCAAAGTTTTTTCCTCATTTTAGGTGACAGAACCGTGCAAGCTGGTAGGGCTGCCAAAGCAAACACGCAGCAGAGCACAAAGGGGTCCCCCAAAAAGCCCTGCATGGCAGCAAGGTAGGCTTCTTGGCAGGTTTTCCTTGGAAGGCGGGGACCCTTTGTGCTAATGCAGAACAAGGCTGGTTGGGAGCCACAGAAGGCACAGCTGCTGTGGCAGCCCAGGGGCTGAAGGCGCAGACACAAAGTGGCCCTGCTGCAGCCCTGCAGCTCGCCTCAGGGCTTTCAAGGAGGGTTTTGTCTCTTCAGTGCCTTGTACAGAACACTGACATAAAGCCAATTATTAGATGGGTCCTTTTGTCAATTTTCCTGTATGCTTTCAGGGAGAGAAAGGGAAGAAAAAAAAAAAGATCCAATTATTAAAACTGTACCGTTTTCTGCAGCTGAAAAGCTTTACTTAGCACAGACCAAATGGTTTTGTTTTCACTTCCCTTGTGTGGCTTCCCTTGTTAGAGAAACCAATTGGAAATCATTAGTGGAAATATTAGCAGGAAAAGCTAATGGGTTTAGTCATTCATCTGCATCAGTCACCGGATATTTCACAAACTGCTACCTGGAGCACTGTTAATGTAATTTCCAATACTCGATTGGATGTTGTCAGCCCACTTGGATTTGCACAAGACGGTGAACCAGCTGGTGAGGGCTGAGCCTGCAGCTCACCCCTCCTGCCCTTCTGCACAACCTGCCGCTCTCCCCTCTGACTAAACACTGCCAAAAGAAGGATAAGGGTAAAGCTCAACCCAGAGTTTTCTCCAGGAGAATTTGGAGACCCACCCACTGCAGCAGCATCCCCCTTTAAGGTCTGGGGACTTTGTCACAATGAGCACTGCGAGCTTAAGCCATGCTGGGATGCAAAGGATCCCTGGAGAGGAGTGCGAAGTTTGTGCTGGAATAAATGCCAGGGATGCAATCACAGAGCGGTTCCCTCCCCTTTCCTTTTACGTGAGTGCTGCTGAGGAACAGCACCCTCGTTGTGCATACAGATGTTCAGAGAAAGGCTACTTCACTTTTGCATTATATGATTTCCTTCTATGTGTTTCCTTATTCCCATGATTAATCTAATCAGGTGGGTTTTGATAAAAGCAAGAAAGACTTTAAATGTGTGCACTCAGTGCCCCCGTTTCCCAGGGCTGGGGATGAGCATGTGTTCAGGCAGTTGACTTGCTGCTGTTTTCATTCCAGTCCTCTGGGAATTACACCTGCATCTTACATTTAATGAGATGCTCACATGAGAATAAAAAGCTTTGATAAAATTAAAAATAGACAAAGATTTTTTCCTAGATGCAATTTTCAAGGAATTTAAAAGTAAAGCCCAAGCAATTAACTCATGAGAATTTTAATTCCACCCCCTCAACAAGCAACCCCATAACTGTTAAAGATCCCAATTCCTTCCGAAACCATCAGCAGATAATTTCTCTGAAATGACAGTGACTGTCTGCTTTCATGCATATTATTTAATCCACCACAAGATTTAATGTGCAATTTATTGCTATGAAATACAAAATCTATGATGCAGATATTATTTTCTTTCTTACTGTTGGGCTTTAGAATACCACTTGCATGTAAAGAAAATATAATTTATTTTCCTCTACTTCACTAGTGATTTCCACCTATGCTCCAGTCTGTACTGACAGAACAATTAATTTAGAAGCGCCAAAAAAATCCTTTTCAGCAAACTAAATGCATATGAAACATGCTTTTCAAAGAATACTTTTCCTGTTTTATCCTGTGTAATCTGTATTCAATATGTAGGATATTTTTCTGTGCCTCAGGATGCATTTGAAGTATTTTTAAAGTAATTATGCATTATTATGGGATAGGAAATGGCAGTTTCCTCTCTCAGAGCTGTCTGGAATTCTGGATTGAAACATTACAGTATCTTTAAGTCACTACTAGTCTGATCTGAAAGATCATCTGTTTCCCTCAATAGTGCAGGCTCAAATGGCACACCGGCAATGTGGCTTTTTATTTTCTAGATTCATCACCACCATTTTTGTGTTTTTCCTTCAATTCATCTCCATTGATTTCAGAGGGTAGGTCATTGCCTGCAGCACCTTCTCACTGGGATGTTAAAGGCAAAATTCGTTCTCTGATGCACAAGCTATGGAAGGACCTCAGTGCAGCACGACTGCAAGAACCTTGGGGTGGAGCATCGACTGTAGGTTGAGTGAACACCATGTCCTCTCTTAGTGACCCGCACACTCACTGTGTGTCCTAGAGCCGGGTGGAACTGGAGATGCCATAGTCCCAGACAGGTGGGATCCAGCTCACCCTTTAGCTATCCAGCTCAAAAGGCATGCAAAGAAACAAGAGAATATATTTGTAGCATTATTTTGGTGCTGCAGTCTGCATGGTCTCTATGTGACAGTGCAGACAGGAAAGTGGCTTTGCTATTTAAGCATTTGAAATCCAGACTGTTATCCCAATTACATACAGTTTTTAAAAAAATCAGTGGGTTTCTCGTAGGCAATGTCATGGGGAGTGGATTAAAAGGGGAAAAAAACCCAAGATACTAAAATACATTACTTTTGACTATTTTACCAAGCATTACTAATTAATCCACTCAACATCCCCGTGGGATAGATCACTTCAGTGTCCCAGAGGTGATTTGTCAGTACATCTCTGCTTTTCTCCAACTGTCTACCCAAGTCACGGAAATAATTTGACTTGAGCTTGGACATTTATTATTATTTTATAGGTATGGATGATTTATAACAAAACGTACCAACGAGTTCTACTTCAGGAATATCTCTATTCCTTCAAGTGTACTTGAATCCTTTCCTCATTATGCTGATGAGACACACGGACTTGAATTTCTGTATTTGAAAGATGCCTTGTGGTATTAGAAATTATTCAAATGCAAGAACAAAAATCAGACCTTAAAAATACTGACATTAAGTTTGTTGTTTCACTGAGATAATCCTGACTTCACTGAGATTTCTCTCCTGATTAGGAGCTTGCAGGAGTTAGTCTAAAGCACGTCTGAGTTACAATCCAAAGTCTCTGCTCTCCAGAGTTCCCACAGCAAACCTGCTCTGTGGATTCCACACCATGCAAGACAAAGAGGAGTATTGTAGCTCATGTAAGTAGTTACACCAAACTCAATAAGTCAGGCAATACTATTTTATGATAGACCAGCAACATGGGATTTTACCTAGTTCCTTTAATGGAGACTTTTCCTGGATAAAATTCCATGTTATTTGGCAGACACTGATAACAGTACCTCAGTTAGTTAACTATCATATCTTAAGCAAATGAGCTACAGTTATCCTCATCAAGTAATATAAAAAGCATCTGCTGTTTTAATCAAAGATCCTTAACACTAAGCAAGCTTTTTAATTTACCATTTGTTGATTCGAAACCAATATGTTCACTCTGATATGGGTGGGACTGGGGATCCAAGGAACCTCAGTGACATTCAGCATTAGTCTGCTTGTCAGCACAGAATGGAGCCCAGATTGCATCTTCCAGGTTCAGGACACTTTCCCCATCTGATTGTCTCCAGCAGGAACATGATTTTGCCAAAACCATCACTTTATTGTGGTGCTTCTAGCTCAATTCCCAGGAGATTACATCATGCAGTTTGCAGCTTCGTTGGAATACCCTTATAATTCCTGTTTGGAGCACTAGCTTGAAGCCTCCAGGATACCAAAAGGGACACTGAGCGACTCATCAGCATCTTCTGGTATTGTTCTTTCCAGCAGTGGCATAAGTAATGAATAAGCAATAGCTCCATATGGAAACTCTGAAAGGGGGGAGCAATGAGGAGGGGGAAACTATTGCACCAAAACCTTGCTCTGGAGGAGGATCAATGCTGGAGCTGGAAAGCAGTTTACATTTAAATATGACCTTCCAACCTTTTACTGTGCTGGCTACATCAAAAAGATGCCGTATCTATGATGATTTACACAAATAATCAAATCCCTAAATTTACTGGGGCTTTCTCCCTTTCATGTGTTGCCTTTGATGTTGCAGCCTCCCCGTGCAGGTGCAATAAGAGCCTCAGTCATGGTGGGAGAGCGCTGCCTTACAGCTGAGTGTCCCAGCTCTGATGTGGCTCTGCGGGAAGATGTGACATGAAGAGCCATATGAGAACCCACCCAGGATGCAGAAAATACTTTTTGACCTACCCAGGAGACCAGGTATTTGCAATAGTCTACTCCTTGCCCTTCTTTGGAGGTTCATATGGCCGGTGAAAAACAAAAGCTCGTGGATGGAATCCAGCTCAGACTGTCCCATGCCAATTCTCTTCCCCTCCCATTCAGTTTTACCAAAGTGCTAATGATGCCATTACATGATTTAACATAATTCTGAATATTAAAAATTACAAAACCCAACTGTGCTAATTCTGAAACATAGTTACAGTCAAATAAAGCTACTTTAGCTCAGAACTATTGAAAGAAAGATGTGAACAATAGGAAGCAGGACAGCATGTAGGGACCTGGTTCAGACAGCCCAATGAAAGCCTAAAGAGCTAAGTTATTAAGACATTTATATATATTTTATGTTAAATTTCTATCTGCCAGCAGTCCTTTGGGAGTTGATCTTTGTTCTGGGGTTTTCAGAGACTAGTTTGAACATGCATTATTTATTAGACTTGCAAATCATGAATGATAATCTCAATGAGCTAAGTCTAATTGTTCCAGACAAACAATAAGTTTGTTTAAAAATTGGTCTAACATCTTCATATTTCACATTGAACGAAGACACTAAACTTCTTTATTCTTTATGTAAAATGGAAAGCAGGACTCAGAACAGCCAATTCGATGTTTGGGTGGGGTTTTTTTAATGTTCTCAAGAATAATAAATAGCCTGTGACCAATGTTAAAAAACTGATAAAAATGCAAATTTTAGGTTTGTTGTAGCAAAAGAAACATTAGCGGGCTTTACTTTACACACCTAGACCTAGGAAGTTGTATTTATCCAATCACAATAGGGCCATTTAGGTGTAAGGAAATTGTCACTTAGCAAATATTTCTACGTGCAGAAGCAACACCACAGACAATTAATAAAAATAACCTACCAGATGCACACCCCCTGATTCCAGCTCACTATTCTACAGGAAGTAGGAAGCAATAACTTTTACATTCCTTTTAACAATGTCCATCTGTCTATGTAATTTGTTCTGATTAAAAAAAAAAAAAAAAAAAAAACCAAAAAAAAAGTTATTTACCCGGGATTTTTAACACCACTGTATTTCACACTTCCTCTGTAAGGCACATGAGCATGTTTGTTTTCTTTGTTTTACAGATGCAGTCTGAAAGCACTCTTCATGAGCAATCTTAGCACGAGGAACTCCACAGAGGATTGCAGTCCTCTCAGCTAATACAGACAACAGGAATCCCCCCCGAGCTGCTAATTATTGGTTATGTGCTGCCAAAACTAGAAGAGAAATGCATCACCATTAATTGATTTTATAGACCTACAATATTTATGGCAATTTTCTTGCTACAGGGGGATTCTGCTCATGGCTGGTTTTACTCAGTACATTCAAATCATACTGAAAGTTGGCTAATGTTTCATTAATTTCCATTCAAGACCGACACACAAATAAATTCTGCAAAAGATGTAGCCCCCATAGCTGGGAGACTCAGTCACCTAGGACTGCTGGTCACAGCTCTGGGGGTCACATTTCTTGATTTAGCAATACTCCTCTGTAACATTATTGCGTAATAAATAGGGAGATTTGATGCAACATCAGTTCTGTACCAGCTCCCAGTGGCAATTGGCTGTTTCCTTTTTCCTTTAAATTAACCCTCCTTGCTTACAGTTTTACATAGAGTTCACATGTAGAATATGTTGCCTGAAGCCAGCTTCTCAATCTTGCTTTTTTTTTTGTTCCTTGTAAAAAGCTTTTTCAAAACCATTTAAACCCAAAAGTCCTTGCCCCTGCCCAAATTCCTCCCCGCTTTTAATTCTTCCCCTTGTTTAAATTTGCAAGAGCATGGGATGGCAAATCTAGTCCTAACTATACTTGGATTATCAGGAATTAGAGGTAAATATAGATAAGTAATCTATGTCACGGTCCAGAAAAAACACCATCTCATCAAAATGGGTACAATACAACATAAGGGCTTTACTCCCTGTACCTCAGTCAGTAAAGCAGCAAAATTTTCCTATGGTTGTTCTTAAAATGTCAGAGAGAAATTGCATTGAACTATAAAGTACCAATTCAGGTTGCGCTTCTGATCTAACAGGGTGCCAAACTGCACAGAGCAGTCTCCTTAAACTACTTCTCAGAATATTTAAGGCATTTCCCACCACTTCTTGTTCATTCCCTTCCGAGAACGCTCCCATTTAAATTCTACTCCCTCTCTACCAGAGCCCCTAATGGTTCTTTTGTTTGCCCCGCCCTGCACGCCATCCTCCTACAATTAGCCTGAGGTCCTGCTGAAAGCCATCAGCTGTGGAAATTGCAGCAGGATCAAGCGGTAGCAGGGGGCCACTACACAGCATTACCTGGACTCCCTGATACATCCCGTCTCACGACTCACCCACGAAGAGCTGGGAAGGCAAGAGTGCTATCAGCCTACAAAACAGCAAGTCAAAGAAAGGTTCTTCCCTTCCTATTGAAGATTTGCAGCCCTTCAGTGACCACCGCAGGCTGGCAGGTCCCCAGTGCCACCTGCTCCCGTGCAGAAGTGCTTAATGCAGGTGTGGAAAGGTTGGGGAATGCGGGGCTGGAGCTCATATACACTGGGGAAATGTCACCTCTTTACATCCTCCAGGAAGAGGGGTGTCTGCAGCACACACACCGTGACCTCCAAATGTCCATCGCAATCCTACAGCTCTTCACAGGGGATTTCAGTCTTGGAGACAGGGGCGACAGAAATGCTACTGTATATTGTTTTTAATAAATGATTACATCAAACCAAACCAGTATTTTTCAGCAGGAGAAAAATACCTGTTGGCTTAGTAGCTCAGCAGCCTTTCCGTGGTGCGTTTTCTATGGCGTTCTCTCAAGGTCAAAAAAACATCAGCGGTGGTAGAAGCAAACCCATGTGTCCAACAGAGTCCTAAATCAAGTTCAGCTGCTACCCTCTAATATATTTGCTGCTGGCATTCAAACAAACCAGCAAGAACTCCTCCTGCAAGTTCACTTAGCCCTGTGTCATTTCTATTCCTTTTCTTTTGACTGAACTTGCAGAAGGCACACACAAGATCAAACACATTAAGCTCAGCTTTTGCAAAGCCTTTGAAGCAACTGTGGAGCCATAGAAGTGCAGTGCCCAGAAGTGAGTAAGGCAAGGCCAAGAGGAATGCTCTACCAACAGCAAATGGTGAAGGGACTGGAAAATAGGCAAGGCTTTGGTACATTTTATTTTACTATACAGTACAGAACTCATCATCAATATTCCCCGAGTGGCACTACGATTCACATTGCAGTGCAGATGGTTCCTGTATTTTAAATTGTAATTTAATTACACTTTCCACGATCATACTGTATTTGAACTCGACAGAATTACTATAGTGTTTATGCAAATACTTTATTGTAGAAATATGGCTTTAATAGCCTAGTCCCTTCTCATAATTATCTTTTATTTTTATACAGGTTTTACATAATTAAAAAAATACCAGCTGCATACAGAACCTAAGCCTTGGAAATTTATATATTATATTTATAATCAGGGTTTTGTTGTGCTTCTTTAATTCTATACCCTGGTTTATTAAAATCTTTCATGGTTTAACATCACGAAGTCCGGATAAGTTAGAATCAGCAGCAAGACAGCAAAGAAGCAAAACACCTTTCCTGTATCAGTGAAACCCTATTTAACCTTTTCACATTTTGGCTGCAGCCTTAAAAATTATTGCACAGCCTAAGAATCATCACGGTGGGTGAAGTAAAAGTTGAGTGGGCCTGCAGAAGACAGCCTTGGGAGGGGGGCTGTTTGTTTGTGGTCTTGTTTGTTTTCTTGTCAGTGACCATTGGTACCTGCAGGCAGTCAGGGGGATGCTGTGATTAGAGCATTCTTCATCAGAAACCTGGGTTCAAGTCCCTGTTTTATTTCTTCCTCCCTAAATTTTCTCTAGACTCCTAGGCTGATGTGAAGAAACACTGGGAGAAAGCACAGGAGGCCTGAAAAACCTCAGAAGAATCCTACTTCTCTTGTCAAAGCAGCTCTAATAAAACTACGAACTCCCTAGAAGGGAGAGCGACTCCTTCCCTTGCTCTGTTCCCAGCACTTCTAGAAAGGAAGCAAATAGGAAGAAGATTTTGTGTGTTGGTGTCTATGTCCCAGCCCTTAGAGGGGAAAATCTTTTCTTCATGAGATTTTTCATTCACATTGCATGAAATAATCACTAAATAAAACACCAAAATCTTGTGGAAGATGGACTGGAAACCTCATTTTCAATGTGCTAGGAGAACATCTTATCACAAGTTATGGCTGTACTTACTCTGTTGCAACAGATATCTGACAGCAGCATTTATTTTCTAGGTGACAGGAGGTTCATTGACCTAAACTAAAACCTTTCCAGGATTATAATTCAGGCCTCTCTATTACTGAGCTTTAAACTGTTAGTTCAGGTTTACTTTTAAAGAATATTTCTTATCAAAGCCCATCAGGTTTTGAAGTTTTCCGGAGTAAAGTAGTCTCTTAAAAACAATGTTGCCCATGATTGGCATGTTACTGGAAGGTCAAAATATAAAATACTGGGTCTAATTGGTTTGTTTTCATTTGCCTTTCCTACGCTCTCATTAATGCTGTTGTTTTAACACCACCTTGTGAGCCTTCCTAGACACTCTCACCTCTGGGGTACTTCCATTGCTTTTCAAGTCTGACTCCACAGGCTTGTTTTGTTCATTTTTATTCTTTATTCATGTTTCCCACTGTTTACACTTTCATAGGCTGGTGATGACTCAGTTCTCAAGGAGTTAAAGTTCTGCTTCCTTTTTCCTGCAGTGGCGCACACCCCAAAGGGTTCCAGGACTATTGCAAACGAGTGGCCCTGGAGCTGGTATTGATTTTGAGACAGTTACATAGGAAATAGGAAACTGAAGGTTAAAAGCTAATTAAAGAGTCATAAAGAAGTTGGTTATACTTCTGGCTGTAGTTGCTTTATGAGATGTACGGTGAAACACTGAACAGAATTACAGATCACCACAGAGAAAAACAGATACACTAACAGAATAACTGTATTTGCCATTGAGAGGAAAACAATTAAATACTTATGCTATAAAAAGGGCTGTATGCATTAAAAATGTGCAAATACTTCCTACCACAATACTCTAGTCTTAATAGAATATAATATGCCATTATGCAGGTAGAACAATGAACACGTCCTGAAGATAAATGTGCTTGCCTTGGACGCTGAGTCACTTGGACCTCACTTCTGTGCTCACAGCACCCCTGAGGTGTATCATGCCTACCTCTGCAAACACACACTCTTTTGTTTACCCGAATTCCTCTTATTTGCCTATTACTGAAGGTTTTAATCCAGTGACTACAAAATGTCAATAGTGTTTTCTGCTGCAAACTTCCCTTTTCCCTGCTTGGAAGTCATGGAGAGAGAGCTCTGTTGCCATTAAAGACTCCTGTTGATTTAAATAGTCCAGAACTTTCAGTTTCCAGGGATCTTTAGGACACACTGGTTATGAATGGCATTAATTAAAACTATCTGAACTGACTTATTTCCCTAAATAACCCCTTAAAGATCAGCCGAATTGAAAAAGATTCTTTATATCAATAAGTGGCTTGCAGCCCTTTGCCCTGTTTGAGAGACAATTAGATGTGGCATTTGGGGGCATGGTGGCCTTTGCAGGGTTGGGTTAGTGGCCGGACTTAATGACTTTTCCAACCTCAATGACTCTATGATTTCAGCTGTAGAAACTTCTGGGAATTTTGGGGGAGCAGCTGTCCGTGTGGGGAACCTTCACGGGCACGGCACAAGTGGCTCCAAAGGCCTCTGGCTGCTCCTGAACCCTTCATCTTCTGTCCCCTGAGCCCAGCAGGCAGCCCCCAGTCGGCACGCGCACCAACACCAGCCATTCCGCACGCCTCAGTCCCACACTCTCCTTTGTTACTTGGGAGCAATTCTTAACTTTTCTCGTATTATTCCCACTTTTGCACCTCATGATTACTCGGGAGCAGGTTTTGAGGTTGGTTTACCTGAAAGGGGGCAGCTTTCAGGCTGCAAATACGATGTGGCAGGCCTGAGGTAACTACCAGTCAAGCAGTGCCCTTGCTGGGCTGAAACTGAGCTCATGAGCCCTTTCCTTTTTTTTATTTATTTTTTGTCATATCAAATACATCTGTGGCCTTTACTGTTTTTATTTTTCCCCCCTCTCCCTACTACATATTTACTTTGCTGTACCGTTTGTCCTTTGGGGATGGCAGCGGAGAGGTTCCTGTGGGTGGCGCAGGAGTGACCCAGAGGGTGCAGACAAAACGCAAAGCAAATAAACAGTTTCAATACACAGAGCACCAAGGGTTGCCTAAAGACAGACAGCCCACGGCAGGCCTTTGTGAGGCTTTTCAAACGCTCAGAATCTACCAACTGTCTCTCCTGAGCAAACCCACTCAGCAAAGCCACTTAGGGCACAATAATTGTCTTTGTTAATGCCTTGTATTCGTTCGCTTCAAGGTCTTTCCAGCGATGTGTGGGTCTGGGCCCAGCCCTGCCCATGTGTGTGTCTGACTTTATTCACTGGTGCAGTAAATCCAACTGCTCCTCTTCCCCTTGTGTGGTTTTTTTCCTTTGCTCCCATCTACTGTATCCACCAAGCTGCTGCCTCTGCCCCCTGCACCTTGTTGTGACTGGCAAAAACACCAGTGGGTACAGGATAAATAACATCTACAGAGGAAAAAAATGATTTCTTGCATTGCAATATTAATGTTTTTGGTGTATTTTATTTCCTTATATAGTACTATACTGACCTCCCCAATTTGCTGCTGTTTTCCAAAGATTCACTGTCGTTTTGCAAGGAGCCATGAAGTGCTAATTGATCTTCTCCACTGCTTGGGCTAATTAACTTTTCATTGCTGCTCCGTTGCTTTGAAATAAATCATTGAATTCAAACTGAATTAAAAAAAAATAAACACAGATTATGCAAAACTGCCAATAAATTTATTCCCAAGCAACCATAATCATGGCCACAGTTTGACTGAGGAGTACAATCATTGATTTTGAAAGGACTGTTATTCAGACTTTTACTTTGTAACAGAATATGGCCGCTCTAGATTCTATTTGGGTTTTCTGGAGCTGAGAGAAGGGCAGAATGCTATTTTCTCAGTTTACAGCATAGAATGCTTTTTTGGCAGTGGATTATGTATTCTATAACCTCAGTCAAGATCATCCAAGTCAAGACTAAAGAAACCCAGATGAGTTTAAAAGAGTATCTCTGTATATAAGATGCTTGTGTACCAATTTTACTACACTTTCCCCCTTTCAGCGTTTTTGAACTATGATTTAGGGAACAAACCCCCCAAAAAAAGAAAAATAAAATATAGGAACTAAAATAAAGATTATCATACAATTTTCTGAATTGAATGTCCAACTAATAATTTTCCCAGTTTATTCTAAGACACAGTTCTGGTTTCTTGTTACTCATGAACCCTATTTAGCTATTCTAATGTAATCTCTAATTTTTTCCATTAAAAAGAAAAAGTCTTCTGGAAACAAAGGAGCGATCACATGGCATTCAATCATGTGAGCAACAAAGAAAATTTGTTTGATGAGTGGCATGTTGTAAAATAAAATTTGTGACAGGTTTTGTTAATGAGCTAGTCCCTGGTAAAGCTACATTTTAATTAAGGTGAAAAGATCAGAAAGCATGTTAGTGCACAAGCTAAACTGATCTTTGCCAAACACACAGGCTGTGCCCAGTTCCTCCGGGATACAACAGGTGCTTTAACTTTGCAATGGAAATATAACATTCAGGTTACCTTTACTGACGGCACATTTGCGTATGGCAGGATAGAGGGGCCCCAAAATTCCTCATCTCTTCCAAGAGAGTGCTCCAAAGTGTCATTTGCTACCCCCAGCTCATCGGTACTTCATTCCCGTTACCCCTAGGTCTCAAGTCAAGACCTCGCAGTCTCCGTAGCACAGCTCAGCGTGATGAATTCTTCATCACTGAGCACTTTTTAAGTGTTATTTCATCCTCCGCTGCGCGTGTAAGGGCAACCCTGACTGCCAAAGCAGCCCACAGTCTGGGAGAGGGAAATACTGAGTTTTTATGGCTGCAGCTACGCAGGTTGAAGCATAAACAGAGACCACACCAGGGATTTCGTCTGGTCTAGTGGAAAGTGTCCCTGCCCATGGTAGGGGGCTTGGAACAAGATGATCCCTTCTGACACAAACCATTCTGATTTTTGCCCCAGAGAAGGAAAGCAGGCAAGAGGCTCCCTCAGAGCACCTCTTTTCCTCACTTGGATGTTATATCCCACATGTTGAGGCCAACTAAGTGTTTTCATATGGTATCATAAGGAAAGTGAACCCTCACCAGTGAAATAATCAGTATCATTGTTTGTCACCTCTGATCACTCCCACTTGCTCTCATAGATTCCTCTGTGCTCTTTTCAATTAATTTAATCTTTAATACAAGACAACACACCTGCAAATGTGTATGTACAATTGTCTTGTACATAAACCTTACGGGGGAATTTTGTGGGACTATTTTCACACAGAGAAGTTGCTCCCCTTTTTGCCCAGTGCTGAGTTTGTCCTGGACTTCCACCTCATTGTACTCTTGGTACTCTATTTTTCTGCTGTGTATTGTAGAATTCTCTTAATTTCATGCATGGATGGCTGTAGAAAGAAGAGATAAAGTTTCAAGTCTCTTTGTTTAACCCATATGAAATAATTAAAACACATTTTTCATCTTAGCATCCCCTTAGGGCTTAACATATTGTGAGAAGCATGTCCTAATGTGAAATGAGCTTCAAGACAAATGGTCCTGGCTTTAGTTTGAAAGTCACCTCTGGAAAGAATGCATTGCTTTTCTTATTCACACCACTCATTTCTTTTTACACTGTGACACGTTCAGATAAAATTGTCACAACAAAACCCACTCTTTGAATACAAAGCTCTACACTTTTATACAGGTATGAAAAACCCTTCGGGGCTGGTTTGTTTTAGGCTTTGGCAGCTGTTGAAGACTCCCTTCATCCAGCTTGCTGGCAGAGCTGCAGCCCTTCAGGGCAGTGACAAATTTTTCTGCCCAGCTTCATACCCATCTCTTGGCACACACCTGATGGTGAACACAGAGCTCTTTTGGTCTCATCTGGCTCTCCCAGAAACCACAGCCAGCGGTGGCCAGGTTGGGCTTGCCTTACCTGAGCCAGCTTGCCCAAGGACCCACTGGAATAATTTGTCATTTCCATGTGGCCTGGCATCACTGCATTAACCCAACACTTACAAAGAAAGAGGGTATCAAGAAATAAAACACAACTAATAATTAGATGCCTCTCTGACACCCTAAAACATGACTGAAGGACACAGGCTGACTTTCTAGCACATAGCCATTTCCCCTGGCTTATTATTTATTCTGTCAAGCTTTATTCAGTGTATGCAAAAGCATTGCCACCGAGTCCTGAGAAATAAATATTCTTCTTCTCCCAAGTCAGGAAAATCAAGGTGTTTCCACTCAAAATGTTACAGCTACTATGTGAAGCAGCACGGTAATTTTCATGCATGACCATGAAGTCCCATAGAAAGCTGGTTTTATTTGTGTTCTGTTCTCACATCTCCCAGAAATACTGGTTCACAACAAGCTGTCATTTGCTTGCTCTTATAGTATTGAATAGGGCTGTCCTTCCCAAAAAGCTCCGGAAAGGCCTGTGGTGTGTCTTTCAATAAGGTAAACAAGATTGTATTAAAGAAAATAGATCTCTCTCTCCGACTGTGATGCCCCATATGTGTGTTTATGAATTCCCTCAGCCCAGTTCTTTCATCAGATACATACATATTAGCCCCAGTCACGGAACGCTGATGTTCATGGAAATGCATCGAGCTCCCCAGCTCCCACAAAGCCTTATAAGGCTTCTCTACAGTTATGAATACAGAAAATTACTCTAATGAGAAACCTACTTAAACTTAATTGTCTCATTTAATTGGACTGTTTAAATTGCTAATCATTTTGTAAGTATTACTTTCTAAGTTGTTTTTAGCGGGTAGTTTGCCCTTTTTGTTGTTGCTGGAGGAATTCAGCAATAATTAACTGACCTAGTGTGTAATTATACCAGTGAAAACAAGCTATGAGACATTTAATAAAAAGAGACTATTAACGAGATTTGAATTTATGACCTTCAAAAATATGAAGCAAACACTTTATCTATGAGGTCACACAAGCTTTCACTACTGTCTGAGAATTTATGGCCAGTAGATTAGCCGCAGAAAGACCCTGCTCTCCTTCTTTGGGTGTACTGAGAATGCTTTGAGGAACAGATTGAAATAGTATTAGAAGAAATACAGCAGTGGAAAAATGTTTGAGAACTCTTGCTCATCTCAAACATCTATACCATGGGCTGTGGAAGTCAGACCTGATGTGATAAGGTGGCAGATGTGATGGCAGGCAAAAATTTTGGGGGTACTGAGGATTTCCCCACGGGGTTCCCTATGAAGCACCAGCCCCTAATGCCCTTTCCTCAGCTACAATAAACCATGGTAAGTGGCATTTTAATCTTCAAACTCTGTTGATGTCTGAGTTCTTTTTGTGCCCAATTTACAGGATGCAGTTTGAGATAAGAAAATTACTAAACACCTCGGCTCTCAGACAGCTTGGCAATTTGTGCCATGTTTTCTTTAGCTTTTAGGACATAATATATCTTACTGAGTTTCTCACATAGAGTTACAACAGCTTTGCTGTGTTTTCTCTGAGATATTTGGCTATGTGAAACACTGCATTACAGACAGAAGCATGACATTTATAGAAGTCTGTTCCAGCAGCACCAGTGTAAGGAAAATGAGGCCCTTGTGGTTTCTGGTTACCAGGAATCCAGGCGGTTTCCTTGGGACTTATCAGCTGTGTTGTGCTTTAGAGAGCAAAGCAGAGCACATCCTGTGCAAACCTTGCAGGATCTGAGATAGAATTGCCATTCTTGTTTGTGAAATCAAGTGGATCTTCCCTCAAGCCCATAGATGATGGCTGCTGTCTCTTTAGGGCTTCAAATAGCTTGATACCTTGTGTATTTGAGCAGTGAGACCATGTACTTACAGATACGTGCTGCAAGAAAATAATCTCGCAGCAGATGCCAAGAAGCTGATGGCTGTGAAAACACTCTTAAGCCAAGTGCATGTTGGAAGGGTCCCAGTTCTGTCTGCCGGCTGGAGAGGTTTTGCAACATTAGGCACTGAGGATGCCATAGGATGGGGTCTGATATTTAGGCAGAACATTCAGAAAACAGAGGTGAAGGGCAATAAAGCAAAGGTGAAGGGCAATAAAGCAAAGGTGAAGGGGAATAAAGCAAAGGTGAAAGGGGAATAAAGCAAAGGTGAAGGGAAACACACTGCAGTTGGAAATGACCAGTTTTAGTGCTTCTCAGGTTTGTTCCCATCCTTCATTCCACCTACCTAAGCACAACAAAACTGAGTGTGTCTAAACAAAAGATGAGAAATTTGGACTGCAGGAATAGTTGTATTGTTTCTTCCCTATAGACCAAACAGTGTCACTGAGACAAATAAAGTGGAGAGACATGCAACCTAAATTCTTTTGAGGCATTGGTGACGTGCGTGGCATGGTGGCATGGCTGTGAACTGCCAAAATTTGGGTTGTCTTTTCCTCAGGAGCACATGGCTCTGGGTGCTGTGATCATCATCATCACTTTTCAGAAACAATTTTGATTGATGGACTGGGGTAGAAAATAAGTATTCACTAACTAGTTTTAATTAAAAAGAATAGAGACCCTGTAATTCGATTTTTACAGTATATCTGAGTAATACCAGTTCTTGGTTGCTTGCTGATTTTCTGGGCAGAAAAGCCTGAGTGCAAACAGATTGGCAAGCCCTGACTTCTAAAACAAACAAACCCACTTTTCAGCTATAAGAGGGAGGAATGGTTTGTGTTATCAAATACAGGTCCAGTTCAGGCAAGGTTGATGACCTCAGTCAAATATTTATTAAAGGGGAAAGAAGTATTTGTAGTTACTTGTTTATTCTAGCCCTTGCTCACACTGATAGGATTTCCTCCCCTGTGTTATCACGCTGAAACCTTCCTTGTGACTAACTTTGTCTTTTGGAAATGTTTCCCCGTCCACATCTGACTTTTCCTGCTTTTCATCATGGACAAAAACAAGCAGCCCGTTTCGCTGGTGGGTTATGTGGCTCTCGCAGAGCCCAGAGTGGGGCAGGGTGCTGGTGCTGATGGTGGTGGGACAGCTCGGAGCACGAGAAGAATGACTTCTCCAGGCAAGGTGCACCTCCTTGGCAGCTCCTGGCCAACCTGCCATCCCAGAGGATGGCTGGAAATTAAGCAATGTTTGAACTATCATGCATGCTCAAGATGAAACAGCTAAAGACTTTCATCAGTCTCATTTGTCTCCTGAGCTATACTGTGGAACTAATTGCAAAATTACACGTAATGAAAACTAATTAAAAAAAAAAAGGCATGTGTTCCAGCTTTATTACAGATATGTTATTGCCTGTGTAATATGAAAAGGGCACAATAAAAATCACATTCAGGTTTGGCAACGGTTTCTCCACGCAAGATTTGAAGTAATCTTTAATATACTTGCCACCAGTAAGATAACCCCTAATGCTTTTATAGTACATTCCCCCCTGGATCTGAAAGCACTATACAAATGAAGGCAAGTGCAATTATTTCTGTAATTATAAAAGAGATTAGGAAGAATACAGTCTGAAAATCATGTCCAGTATGATGATATGAATTAGGGACAAACTTGGTAGAGATGTTCACCTTTACTGGCTTTTCAATACTACAGAAGATCCGATACTTGTGACAACAATGATGATAAATGGAATTGAAAGTGTTTTAAAATTATTCCATGTATATAAATTAAGCATCACTTTCATTAAAATGAATGGCTTTTGGCTTTTCTCACAGAATTTCTCACACACTGGTGTAGGCTGAGGAGAATCAGTTCTTTTTTTAAATGATGTATCAGTAAATTTAAAAGTTTTCAGTGAGTGTCATGTACTCCTTAGTCTCCTGTTCTTTTAAGCACAACACTCTCAACACAGCTCTGGCCTGATGTGAGCTTTTTGTTTCTTCTGACCAGTGTTCACCACAGAGCAATGGCAGAAAGAGTTCCCTGTTCTGCAGGAGGATAAAAAATTTGTTGGCTCTACATACAGTTTATATATAGCATGTTTTATCCCTAATTCATTCTATAATTCTAATGCCTATTTTAGCAATAGAAAGGCTATCCATTATAAGTTAATGCAGGCAATGCTGTCTTTACTGGTTCCAAAAATTTTAAAATATATTTATAACTAATCTTAATTTTAAGTAATCATTTTCTTCACATGTTTCTTCCTTCTAACCAGAGTTCAGGGGATAATTCATCATCACAATTATCTTGATAAATCTTGCTTTCCTCTCTGTTTACTACTAACGATACATTTTATTATTTATTTATTTGTGCGTTTATTTTAATGGCATAAAAAGCAGTTTGCTGAAAGCATGGCATGCATGACCTGTGTTCTATCAGGAAATTATTTAAACTAGATTGCCAGTGGGCTGGAAAACCCTAGGATTAGGCACAGGAGATCTCACTGTGGGCATTTCATATCTGAGGTGAGACAGCAGCTCCGTCACCACAATTGCTCCTTTCTGGAAGTAGGATCAGTGTCAAGAAGCTAGGAATGAGCAGTGGTAATGTGGGGGGGTTGCAATATTGTATGATGATGAAATACTGTTTTATACCCTAATTTTCCTTTCTAATATTAATCTGCAGCACTTCCACTGGCTTCCAGGGAGATTTCACCACTGGCATTTCCCAACCTGAGAAGGAAGGTAGACCTTGGACTACAAACTGCTGCTTGTTCATCAAAGACAATCTCGGCTGTTGTCTCAAGTGACAGCACAGAAACAACCAGAATGTAATCAAGGGCTTTGCAAATAGCATTATTTTGAGTAAGATTTGCTATCCAATGATGAGAATTGAGTTTCCAAGCAGCCTGGCCAGACGGTTGGCTGTCGGTGAGCAGTCAGAGTGTTAGAGGTGATGGAAAGGAATGCTCCAGTACCCAGGAGCTGCAGGATGGAGAGCCAAGGCCACCAAATTTCGGGGACCCCCTGTCAGAACTGAAGTACACTCTGTACAGACTACACCATGTGACAAAACCTGAACTTTTCACGTACGGTGCTATTTTAAAGCACATATCAAAAACTGCTCAGTAACCCCAGAAGACAACAGGAAAACATCACGCTTGGAAATCAGTTTTCCCACGTTCCTTCATTCGAGCTGTCTCGCAATTGCCTGTCCTCACCTGACCAATTAGAGGCAAAGTTTTTGCATGCCAAAGTACCCTCAAACAAGAAATACATGCCAGCTGACCTCTTAGACCATTGGTCCCCTTCTTGTGCTGCCTCCAGGGTCCTGACGCCAGCACAGCTCCTGCAGACATCCAGCACTCATCACTCCTGGGCTGGCTGCGTTTCTCCTACATAGCTGCAAAATCATCAAAACAAAAATGGGCTTTCAGGGGGAAAAAAGTGACAATTTGGGTTTTTTTCATGGGCAGATTTCAGGATCAACAATTTTTATTTTTTTTTAAATACTATTAAAAGAAAACTTGGAATATTCCTGGCTAGTCCAAAATTTAAACTTGATGCCACGATTTGTTGTTGTAGTAATCTGTGAGGGATGTAAACCCTTTACAAATGAGAATGTAGTGGACAAATAAGTTTTAATTTCATAATTTGGAGGTGCAGCCCCCAGTCGTAAGACAAAGAAGGAGAGCATGTAGAAGGTTGCTGAACGCATCGCACAGATTCACCAGCATTCACGCGTGTTAAAGTCTTACTTTTGCTGCGCTGGTTGACTGTGTTTTGAACAAATGCCTCTTGCAGTAAATAAACAGGGGAACTGTGGGGCTGCTCCCAGCCACTTGCCCAGTCCTGGAGACCTGCAGGGGCTCCAGACCGTGGGAGTCTAGGTCAGGGCTACCCTGGCTTCTTGGCAACGTTTTTTCCCCTTAATCCCACCGATTTCAGCTTTAATCCTGAGGTATCGTTCCCATTTCAGTCCTGCTTACAGCTAAGAGAGATGTGCAGATTCTGAAGCTGATTTAATCTAAACATGATGAGCTCAAGGCTGTCCAGACCTATAAAAGGAAATAAATAAACTCCTTTGAAGATGGGAATTGTAACAAGAACGGTTTTGTTTGGTCTTTATTTAGCTTCGAGGAAATTAAATTCATGTTACAGGAGCTGGTTGTGCTGTGCTTGTTCTTAATTAACTAGAGAAACTTTGCATGTGCAGGGCAAAAAAGAAAACCTTGGCACTACTCAGACTCCATACCTTATGTAATTTGTTTTGATTTATTTCTCAGTAGCATTTGTAAGGTTGTTTTCATGAAACAAAGTATCAGAACAACTTTTTTAAAAAAAAAATAATTAAAAATTGCATCTGAAAATATAAATTTTCATATGCTTATGTAAATAGTCGTGCAGCTATATAATGGATATGAGAAGTATGAAACATGAGTATGTGAAAAGTCTAGCATAAGACAGGCAACAAGCTTAGGGATAAGCATTTTGATTGTTGATGTATCCACAAGGAGGTGATGGGTCAGGAATGGAAATACAGTTTTTTGTTTTCAGCGTTTAAGGAAAAAAAAGATAATCACCACCTTTCCCATGATCAGCCAAACTGAACACAGTGTGAGGGTATCCCCAGGAAAGTGGGATGAGGCAGATCCTCGTTTTGCTCATCATTCTTTTAAAGCAATCCAGCCAGCTGAGCATCTTCCTCCCTGGGCAGACATAGTCAAAATAGCACCAAAACTTCTTGTATTTTTATTTCAGGGTCTATTGCGTCAGGAAGAGCTGAGGAAAACACCAAGTCTTGCTTTTGTACCTGGAAGGGTCCGTAATTTTCTTCTACAGGAAGCGTGTCCTGCAAGGCAGGTGATCAAAGCAGCTGCCCATCGCTGCCAGCAATAGCTGGGAGTTTCTGTGGCGGCAAAGGAATGGCTGCACAGGAGATGTGAGGAATGCCACAGAGTCACAGGTCAAGCTTTAATGGCTGGAGGAGCCTGGAGTGAGATTCCTGCGATTCCTTCTTCGTGATGACTTTGTCTGATAAAGAGAGATGGAGCGGGCATGCCCAGAGACAGGCCAGGCAACCCTTTCAGTGGTGATGCTCAGAGAGAGGAGGCAGAGTTGGAAATCAATGTGAATTAATCAGGGAAAGCAAGATATGGTCAATCAGAGCATAAAAGAAGTTGCGCAGAGCATCGGTGGAAACCCCTGCATTATATATATATATATATATGTTTGTATGTGCATGTGTGTGTAAATACATGTGTACATATATATGTGCATGTGTGTGTAAATACATGTGTACATATACATATGTGTGTGTACATATATATATATATATAAAAATATATATAAAAATAAACACATAGCCCCAAACTATAACTTGGTTTGGGGTTTTCATTTTGCAATTTTTTAGTAATTGCATTACCAGTACAATAATTTCATTATATAAACCCCATTGGTGTTAAAATATACATTACGCTACAGCCTCCCTTGAATAATAATAAATGGTTGATCATTATTTATTTAAATCGTCTTTCCAGGCCATTTTCTTTTGAAGTAGCAACGCTGAATTTCAAAACAGAGCATCAAACATTAAAATAGAGTCAGGTGATCAGAACAAAATACAAAGCCTGGGAACAGATGCATCTCAAAATCCTAGTTCAAGGTGTTTTACACAAAATTTTGTTACAAAGAAAAAAGATAACTACCTACTTACGTGGGGCTAAGGGCTGCTTTTTGACCTGCTTATTGTTTTACCAAACTAACCAATTCTTTACTTGTCTAGTCAAAATTCTAGGCCAGTAAAACACAGGTGGCCTCTGTGTAATAGTGGCAAAACTTGATGATTTGGACTCCAAATGTCGAGAGATATCCCTGGGATTTATAGCTTTTAATATTTTAAAACTTTTTTTTTTTTTTTAACTTTCAGAAAATCTTATTTCATTTGTGATTAAAAAAAAATTACTTGTGGATTTAATTTATAAATTATGGCCAAGAAAATAGTCTGAAAACCTTGGAGTAACTGTGTTCCCAGATCCTGGCACCATGGACAGATAAAGGAGTAAATAAAATAAAAGGTGACATTGGATCTCGAGTTCCCAGCTTATCAGATAGTTGGATACAGACAGATCTTATCAAAGCATTAGTCTCCAAAGAAAATAACTCTGCTTGCTAGTGTGGATCAGGCAGAGAGACTGAATTAAAAAAGACCTTCTCCATTTCACCACTTAAAATGATACCTTAATTTGTAGTGGTTTTGAAGCCTAAAAACAAAGCCAAAAATAACTTCATTTAACATCTTATCACAAGGATGCCATTCCTGGTGAGTATATTTTCTTGTCTTTTCTTGAGAAAATGTTCTAAGATACCTGAAGAAGTAATGATATTGTGGGACTTGGGGTGGTTATTTTATAATAAGTGTTCTGTAAGGAAAGTGATAAAGATATTTATGATAATAAATTAATTTTTTTTTGGTGCAGAAATCTAGTATTCTGCTTGATTAATTTCCTCTGTGGAAAAGTTGATGGTGCTTTAAGGAACTGGCTCTAGCGGAAAGTGACCCTGCTCACAGCAGGAGAGTAGGAACTAGATGTTCTTTAAGGTCACTTCCAAACCAAACCATACAGATAGCTTGGAAAAAAACCCTTCAGTACAATGACAAATAAAACCCCAAAGAATATTTTGGACACTGACAGAATCCCTAAGTGAGATGTCACACCACCTGTTGTGTGGACCTGTGGATAGGTCCATGACAGGTTATCTGATGTGCAAGACTCACTGTGCATGGTCCTTCTACTGATGGAAACATTCTGGGAAACAGCGAGGGCACTCGTACAGTGAAGGGTGTCCTGCAGAAATCTCAAAGGCAAGGAGGCCAGTTTTATCTGCTATGAAGTTTTTATATCAGTATAAAACTCAAGATAATTTATTCCTCTCGCCTATTTATGCATGTAGAGAGCCTTAGGTGCGAAGTTGTATTTTAGTATCAAACTCGTGCTGGAATAGATGGGCTGAATGTGCTATAGTGACTACTTTGATTCAGCAACTGAAATGTTCATACTTTCCAGAAATAAAAAGCCTAATGGCAAGATGGAACCACTTTGCCTTGTTTTTCCCAGTTGCCTTTGGGAAGAATAGTGCTACAAGACAGATGGCAATACTTCAATAAATTTCGGGTCATTTCAATAAAACCATTTAAAATTCATGGCATGTCATACGTTGAGGTAGGTACTGTCAGCAACTCAGAAGTGACAAACTTCATGCATGATTCTAATCCATTCAGAAGTACTCAATGGCTTCAAAAGCAGCTGGGGCGGAGAGAAAAGTGCCTTTTGTTGTTCTTTATTTAAATACCTGCTTGGTAAAGTCTGTCTCGTTAGAAATTGTTGGTTTTCAGCGATTCTTAAGCTGACGCTTCAGTGACGGCCGAAAACCTCACAGACAAATGCAGTCAGGCAGCAACAGAATTGCACTTTGAAGACATTTTCTATCACACTCTATTGGGTTATGAACACTGCCAATGCCAGTGGAAACAATAGCAGGCATAAAAACCACGATTCAGAGTCTGGTGGTTACATGTCTCCCTGCTTATGTGGCCCTTAGATGCCCCTTTTATCTTTTACCAATGGGAGCATTGAGATGCAAAGTACTAGACCTGCAGAGAAAAAAGTTTAAATAAAATAAAAAAACCTGTACAGCAAATAAATGGACCTAATGGGTAATTTTTACAGCGCTCTGAAAGGTTTTAGGAATGCAGGATTAATTTTATGGCCGGTTGTGTAGAAAGCCGATGAAACAGAAACGTTGTACATCCGTCAAGTACTGCATCAATCGTGGTTCAGTTCCAGTGGAAACCCCTTGCTCCAAACAAGCTGAAAACTAAGGACAACAACAAACGGAAGGAAATTTGGATTCATTCCCAGAAAGAAAACATCTAAACTTGTGAAAAAAATAATTGTACAGAAGGTTTTGACACAACCAACTTAGGATGTAAATTTGGCAGCGAGCACATGCAGAGCATGCCATGCGAAGAATGGAAATGACTCAGATGAAATCAAGCTGACTGCAAGGACAACAAAAAGGAGAAGGAGCTTTGTCCTCACAGTCTGTGCAGTCTTAGGGAGAAGGATGGCTTTTGCTAGTTAGTACTAGCATATTAAAGGCGAATTTTAATATTTCAATCAATGACTTGGTACAATTATAGAATCATAGAATCACAGAATGGTTGGTTTGTGTTGGAAGGGACCTTACAGGTCATATAGTTCAACCCCACTGCCATGGGCAGGGACACCTTCTACTTGTCCAGGCTGCTCAGAGCAACATCCAGCCTGGCCTTGAATGTTTCTGGCAGTGCAGCATTCATTACCTATCCCAGGGCGATGTGTGTCAGTGTCTCACCACATCCATGGTGAAAAATTTCTTCCTTGCATCTAGTCTAAATCTGTCCTGTTATTCCCTGTTACTCCCTATGCTGCCTTGAATTCCAGTGCTCAAATAATCACGTCTTGTAATTGGTTATTTTTGCAAGTGGAAACAGAAAGCTCTCCATCCTCCCTGCCTTGCACGCAGACCCCCTTGCCCTGGGCTCCACCAGAGCTGGCTCAGCAGCTGCTCGGGCTGGGAAAGTGTGGAAAAATCTGCCCCCTGAAGTGGCATGTGAAATGATAACCTTAAATGCTGAAAGCCCTGCGCCCACCTCCTCTGCTGCTGCTGCAATCCCAAGTGACCAAACCGAGCCCGTGGTGGGTCAGCCTGAAGGCTGTGAGAGCCCTGTGGGTTTTATCCATGGGAGCTCAGACACATGTGTCAAGAGATACGGGAGCAAAGCCAGGGATTTAAGAGGCATGTAGCAATGGAACACGAAAAGAAAAAGCGACCCCTTATCAACAACTTTCATCTTCTGCAACTGTTTGAGGAAATAGCTGGCTTCAAAACAAATTGATGGCTGTTTTTCAATTAATCTTGGGAGGAAATGGGAGGAGGGGAAGAGGGATCTCTCAATAAAATTTAGACCAAACACAAAAAAGAAATTAAAAGGAGCTGGAAACTTTCTATATTTTGAAGTTAATAAAGGTGCAAAAGAAGTGTAAAGGTTGAGCCCGTGAAGATTTGAAATGCTATCTAGTGTGAAGTGGCTTTTACCTAGGGTTTTGTTGCTGAGAGACTGCTGGCAGATGAGGAAACGAAGCTGGTCCCCGCCGCAAAAATTTATAGTGAAAGGGAGTTAAGTTCAGTTAAAAATAAAGATAATATTTAAAAAAATATATTTCAGCCAATGTACAGAAAGATATGAAAAATGAGCTGCTAGAGGAAAAAAAGATTAGAATTAAATCATGGACATGGTATTTATTTGGGCAGAGCAACAGCCACATGCCTCAGAAATGCATATGATATCGCTTTAATTAGACAACTGGAATTAGGCACTGGAGGGGGAGCGAAGCTGTTTCTTTAAGATATGTTTTGGATCAATTGATCAGCTGATGCAAGCATTTTTCAGAGAAGATTGGGCATCAGACTGCAAAACAAATGAAAAGCAAACTATACTATTACGCGTGGCTGGAAAATTTACTGCCAGCATGGTAGCATTTTATAGCAGTGCAAAAATGTTTTTACCCATGGAATTTGTCACAGTGGGAAACCCTTTTAAGTGGTCTGTCTTTCCTCTTGCTTTTTAATTATTGGGTAGCATATGAACTTTGCCATCCTATTAACTGAGTGTCATCCCTTGCTATAAAGACAAGAGACATTATTTACAATTTGGTGCCCTGTTTGAAGGAGAGTCATCTCCATGGCTGGAAAAGAATGTATCCAGAGCATTTCCCAACTGTAGATTTATATTAAATAAATCCCCACAGCTGTGCCGGGACAGCCGGCGCCGAGCGGCTGGCTGCCATAGGAAGGGGCAAGCGACAGTGTCTGCCTTCAAAACAAAACCAGGCAAGAAACACCGCTGAAATAAAGCAGAGCTAACACTGAACCAAACCTCTGCACCCCAGTGGGAGCTGGGAGGACAGGCAGGCATGGTCCGGGCAGGGGTATGGGCTGTCCATAAAAATGGACCTCAGCTCTTGATGCAGTTGTAGGCCTGCTGCTCTTCGAAGGCAGCTGTAGTCATGCTGGATCATCTTGTCAGCTAGCTTTGCTGCCTTCTAAGGTGTGCCCTCCTTGACAAAGGTGGAGCCATTTGAGAGACTTTCATTTGAGAGGCTGCCACCTCTTCCAGTTGGTGAGCAGAAGGCTTTAACCTCCACTCCAATTCTAACAACAACTACGTTCCTTTGTAGGCCAGGAAAAAATATTCATATATATGATAACCCTTTCATCTGCTTGGGAAGCTTTTTTAGTTTTTTTCTTTTGTCTTTCAGAACATTTGTTGCTTTAAAACTTACGGGGATTTTAGTCTTTAGTGTAAATCCATTCAAATCTGAGGAGCAGGTGTGATACTAATTAGGTTCCATAGCAGAAGAAAGATATTGGAGAGAGAGAGATGTCTCAGGGGAAAACCTTAACTTTTGGAGCTGGGGAGCACCATCTCACCAGCTGTCCCTCCACAGCTCTGCAGTGTCACAGAATCTCACAATGGTTTGGGTTGGAAGGAACCATAAAGGTTGTGTAGTTTCAACCCTGCTGCCAAGGACAGGGACACCTTCCTCTATCCCACAGGTACTGAATGGCACAGGAGCCTTATCTCACCTCTCGGCCTCTGGCATTGAAAGCTGGGCTGGAACTCCTGTCTGCTTTTCATCAGAGGTTTTATTTATAACTCTAAAGAAGAGGGTGATGTGAACCAGAGGGCACCGCCGCTGCTGTGAGGGTGTCGGTGAGATGGGAGCAGAGTCCTCTGCTGGGACGGGGAGTGGGACCTCGGTCACGTTTTGTCTGACCCTCGGGACATGACACTACTTGTGCAGCTCCTTGATAAAGGATGAGCCTTTGCATGGCATGCATGAAGTGTATCACAGGTGAGGCACCAGGCTGTTTGATTTCCCTTTAATTCCAAATCTAGAGAAATAGAAAAGAAAAAGAAATCAACTTACAGGCACACGTGGCTGTTATTTGAAGCCTCATCACCCTTCTGCTACCACTTGTACTGCCAGAAGCAGTAGTAAAAGCAGCTGCTCCCTGTTCTATTCCAGCCATCAAATAGGAAAACCTGAGAGGATAACGTGTTGGACAAGGAGCGAGGAGGGGAATGGTAAGACTAATGAACCGAGGGAGTAAGAGGAAAAAGAAAAGAAAAAAAAAAAGGCAGAAAAATGCCAAACTAAGAAGGAAAAAAATGATGTGTAAAAATCTGACTGTCCCAAAAATCAAGTGGGATAAATTTTTTGCCAGCGTGTACTTGTCAGACCAGTGCAGCCTTCAGGAGGTAAATTAATCTGATCCAAGTGTTCATACATGTGGGGCACACAAAGGCAAAGTACAGCTTTCTCATATATAAGTCTGTGTTAAATCACAGATTATAATGCAGTACAAACACTGGTTAATCACCTACATAAAACAAGAGACTACTTCTTGAATAGTTGAAACTACAAAAATGAATGAGTTAAAGGAGAGTTAGATTGGGAATAAAGATGCTGTATTTCCATCTTTTATCTCAGACCCTTCAAGATCAGCTCTTTGCAGCAGCAGCAAATTGTGCGGTTTTGTATAACATTTCTGGTCCATAGATTCCATAGAATTATAGACAGGTTTGAGTTGGAAGGAACATTAAAGACCATCTAGTTCCAACACCCCTGCGGTGGGCAGAGACACTTTCCAGTAGACCAGATTGGTCACATCTTCCTAAGAGTTATTTCTCTCTTTTTATTTTCCTCTCTTTTCCTCCCCAGCAATGAAGATGTGGAGCCCTCGAAGGGGCTTGAAGTGACTGTGCCTTGTTTGATGAAAGGTACTGCAAGTTTAGAAAACAGGGCTCTGCCTCAGCATAAGGCAAAGACAAAAGGTGGAGAGGAACAGGAGGCAAGGAAATGGATCCCCCAGAATGACTGCTGGCAGCCTGTACCCTAAGCTGCTGCCCCTTGTTCACCTCTGCCGTACACTGACACGGGCAGATCCTGGGTTTGGTGAGCATGGAGATGAAGATGGGAAAAGCTGAAGATGGATAACAGCTGAAAATGGTGTCTCTTCTAAGTGAATTTTTAGTCACTTCCCACCTTGCCAGGATACAAACAGATTAACACAGAATTTCCAAATGAATACAAAAGTGCAATTTCTCTCTCTTTCTTGACACTCTATCCCTGCTCCCAATAATTTCTTTGCTGCCTGGCAGGGAAACTGTGCTGACTGAAGAGCTTTGGTATGACCACGAAACCACTTCAAAGTTCCAGAAAGAAGAAGGGCCGTGTATCAGGCTCACAAAGTTGCTGTAATGAAGGGTTTGCATGTTGTCTATCCGGTCTGGGGTTAGTGACTCAGGCAGGTCTGTCTGCACTAAAACACTGCAGTGGCTGAGACAAGAACAGTCACCAGCAGCCAGCTCACACAGGGCTGTCACAGATTCAGCCCACTTCTCTGCTGGGACAATAATATTCCTCTGGATTAAGAGGCATGGGATTTTCTTTCAGTTTAAAAGGTCAGATTCATGCAGCAGAGAGCAAGGTTGAGCTGAAGAGCAGGTAGAAGTGTCAGCAAGCCTGTACCTGGGTGGTATTGTGCAGAGGCACCACACGGACTGCAAGGATCTCACACCCCCTTCAGGAGAGCTGGACATGGAAAAAAGGGTCTGCCCCAATGCGGAAATAACAAGTGTTATCGTTCCAGGATTGTAAGAAATTGTGTCTTTGCTCAGATCTCTCTCCCTTCTCCTCCTACCCTGCCGTTCGTGACAGGGCAACTGGAATGGAAATTCCCTGTAAGACAGAATGCCAAGAGGTCCAAACAGGAGCTTCTTCCTGTATTTGCAGCCTAATTGTCATGAATATCAAGGGACAATAAATATGTGGAGGTCCCCAAAGTCCTTGTGAAATTTGTATTAGCAGGGGACTGGACAGCCACAAGTAAACATATCAAAGCTATGTAGTAGCTGCATATCTTGGTTATTCACTAGGAAACAAAACACAAACTTTCCCAGGCAGGTCTAAATGTCTATCGCAGCCTTTGGTGATAGACCTCAAGATACCTTTGTGAGGATAAGCATGATTGCCTCTGTTTACATGGAGAAAGCAGGACACACAGGGTCACAATGACTCCCTTAGGTCTCAGAGGGAAATGCTGCCAGAAATGAGACTATAAGCCAGAAATGAGAATATAAGGTAGTTCTTGCCATGCCAGAGCTCTGCCTTGATTCTTATCTCTGCAGATTAAGATCTGAGGTCAGGCATAACTTTATTATGCCAACATTTTCTTCTCTTAGAGGAAACTGGGATCAAGATTATGGATCGGGGTCAGGAGCTTTAGTGCGGATGTAATTTCTAGCAGTGTATGAAAGGCATCATTGTGAAACACTGCAGTCAGTGTACATGTTCTGTACCTGATATCAGGGTACAGCTCAGGTGAGGGACTGAATGATCAAGCAGCAGAACAGAACAGAAAGCAGCCCCTTGGCATCACACCACAGCGACACAGCACAGCTACTTTCCTTCTGCCCCTCCAGACTCTGCCTGAAATGGGAGTAGAATCTTCATAGACAATCTTGCCTTCCTCAGAGGAAGCTCTTGCTGCTTTTGGCTTGTTCTGTTTTGGCACAGAGGAGTTCCTGAAACACCATCATAATTTTTTGCGGGAAAAGTGCAATTATTCAAAATAAAGAAGTAATTTTATGGTATTTCTGTGCCTCACATCAAGCCCTACTTACCAGGTGCCCACTTCAAACAGCCCTTGGCAGAACTAGGTCTTCCACAAGAATCTCAGCCTTGACTTTCCCCCAAATTTCCTTCTTTGACCTTTTCCTTGCCCTGGGTGTTTGTAGTTTGGACTGCAGTTTGTCCCCACCACTGCCTTAGAGTTGAGCTTTCATGTGCTTATGTCTGCCAATTTTTTCCATTTTTTTCTCTGAAAATCTTTGCTGTTCCACTTTCCAATCTTCTCATCCTCAAAGTAATACATGATAGCAATTGAAAGTAAATTAAATAATTTGTCACAATCTTCATTATTCTATTGCTTGTCCACTGTGTATGGACAATTTGTATGGAAAAAATTCCAGTTTGGTTGTCCTGAGGAGCGAAGTGAGTGAACTGGGGCATCTGGAATATAAAACACACCATCTTCCTGTAGATGCAAAATAGATGCTTCAGTAGCTCTAGGAAAAACTGCTTTGCTCTTTTCAGGGTAATGTGCGATTGTGGCTGGCATTTTCCTCCAGGTTTTTACTAAGATAAGTGTTTGCAGTTCCATTTATGTGATATTTTCCAGGTCAGTTTTTTCTTCTGCCTCTTTGCACCGAATTTTTTTGATCTGTTTACTTGAGCCTAAAAAAAGCTCAGCTCACACAGTGTTCTGAAAAAGCCACCTAAACCAGAGTGCTGCTAAAAGAACCCGCCTTTTGTGGCTGTCTTGCTTAAGGTCATGTAGTTGTAGTCAGCAAATGCACTGAGATGAGTGGAAAATAGCTTCTTTTCCATGTGTGAGGTGCTTTTTTCAAAGGCAAGTGTGGTCCTTCAGGTGCCATGTACCTCTCAGTGTTGGAGCTCTGCTAACTTGGGCTCCGATGAAAAAGTTTCTTGCCTTCAGATACATTATCACTTAATAGGTACTATCACAGAGAAACACGGTATTTTCTTCATTATATCATGCTTTGACTCGAACAAGAGCAAAGAAAAATTGATTTACAGTCTAGCCTTTCCCAGGGTAGCTGATTAGAAGAGAAAGGATCCAGTAGTGAGTGTACAGCCATGCCTGTGAAAGCCCGGGAGTACAACACCAATGAAATGTGGTGACAAGGGCGATGCAGAAAGTCAGTCTCCTCCAGATCAATGCAAAATGGAAGCAGACATCACCTCTGCAGAACACAGAAAGTGCCGTAGGTTCTGCTAGAAAATTATAAGGGGTTTAGATTCCCAGGAAATCTCAATTGCATTAAAATCAATTTAGAGCTTAGTTTATCTACTGGATGTGTGCGCACTTCCCTTCCCTGCCAATACAATCAGTATCTCCTGGGACTTTGCCTTCTATATGTTCTTTCCTCAGCTGTAAAATCAACGCTGTTCCAAATTGGAGAGTCACGATACAATGGATGGTAATTATACAGCACTGGAGAATAGTCAGTGAGCGGGTTTTCTTCTTTGGGGCATTCAGTTATTGTTTGGTAGAAATCCTGTTTAGCATTCCACAGTGTTTATTCAGACCTGACTTCCTTTAGTCTCACTAACTAGGTTTAAAGCAGAGCACTAGAAGCTTGAGCTTTATCTTAAACTGAACAGTTTCTATTTTATTATAACTTAAATCTCTTCTTAAAACACAGACCAAGCTGGATTATTTTTTGTTGGTTTGTTTTTGTTTGGTTGGGTTTTTTTTTTCCTACACTACGAAAAAGAGATTTTGGAAAGGAAGAGAAACTGCTGCCAGTTTTTTCCCGTGGCAGCTCCCCTATGGCCCAGCAATTCTGTATTTACCTTATTCCAGAGTCATTAGTGGGCTGTAAATCTCACTGATGAGCCAGCAACCTTTCTGGGGGCAACTCATCTACCTTCAGAGTCCCATAAATTCTCAAAAAATAAAGCACTCTGAGGGATGGTTGGGGAAATACCAATCGTAACTGAGACTTCCAGTTATTATAAGCTGGAGGTATGAATAGGGAGTTGGCTTTTTGGATTTGCATCCTGCAATGAGCTGGGAAGGGCTGGAGATGTTTGAGCTGATGGCAACTGAAGGGAAATTTTGAGGGGAATGGCAAGCCTGCAGACACCCCAAAATGTCCATGAGAGACAGAAAACTGAGGGTGGGATGACAGTTTTTAGTATACAGAGGGCAAAGAGGGAAGTTGTGGACGAGACATGAACTAATGGTCTCAGCAATGTTGCAGCATGAAAAGGACCTCACCGTAGGAGATAATGATGCACTAAACCAGACCTTTTGGGAGAGGATGCCGAGCCTCTGTGAAGAAGCCAGAATGCCACCTGTCAGGACTGACAGCTACGGGTGATTTCTGCCTCGGGTGAGGGGAAAGGATGGCCCTTTGAGTCACCTTCCACCCCGGTGAGCCCGCGCACTGAACCGGGCTAGCCCAGCTCCGGGTCACCCCTCCAATTAGCCTGCCCCTTCCAGGCTCCGTCACAACTGATTGTGGGACTGCTTTTTTTCTGTTTCAAACAATTAAGTTCTTTGCCTCTGTTAGAACCCCACAGCCAACGTTTTCGCTATGCCGAAAGTACTGTGATGAAATAAACAATAACTTTATTTCCAAGATGTTCATGCCATTCGCATCTCACAATGTAATTCCAGAAAAGTAGAAAAGAATATTGAGATTGCTGCTTGGTCTTTTTGTTGTTGGTTGCTTTGTTGTTTTTTTTTTTTAAAAAAATTAATTGGGACATGTCTCCTTTAACAACACCTTACATAGATTGTTTTCAGGACTTTTCTGACATTGTTTGTTCAATTTGGGCTTGTTTTCTTATCACAGTGATCTATTAAAGTCTAAACGAATGCTATTTCCTTCGTGTCTTTCCAGCAGCTTGTCACGAAGCATCGTTGTGCACCAATGTCATCCACAACTTTAATGATGACATCTCGTTTCAGCAGGGCGTGAGCTGAATCCCAATGAATAAATTCATGAAGTTTAACCTCTCCGTGACCCCATTTCCACTGCATTATGTTTTGGGTTTGTTGTTTTTTTTTTTTTTGCATCCCGCCCCAGCTCATTAACTGCCCTGACAAAAGCTGCTGAGATGAGATGGGAGCCTCATAGCTGCGCTTGAAACAAAAAGAAACAGTGGGAGGAAGGAGAAAGGTGGAGAGAAGAACCGCGTTAGCTCTGAAAATAATCTGCTATTTGTAAGCCAGCTAATTTTTCCTCAGTGTGACATAGTTCCCAGCCGGAACGATGGATCTCAGACTAGGAACTACCCTGACATTATAATTACATTCAACCCTAACTAATCTCTTTCTAATGTACTATGAGTGGCGCCCAGCTTATTGAGATGCAGACTCTGTTCCAAGGACATCCTGTGGCTATCGAAAAAACCTGTCTCACACTCAATTTCAGCAACGTTTTCACTGTCAACTGTCACCATTAACACAATGTTTAGGTTCCCTGTAGAATAAATCAGCCCATTTTATCACCCTCTTATGGCTCTGCCAACAGCCTCAAACCATTTTAATGCAGAGCTGGTTTGGTGCCCAAGTTACCGTTGACATTTGTCTTTGAGCATGTACTTTGTTTGTTCATTTACCCCTTGGCAAGCCTTCTTAGAATCCAAAAAGCATGTTTCTAAAAGTATTTATCTCCAAACTTCAGCTTATGAATCAGGAGAGTATATATTTTAATCTCCATTGTATAAATGCCCAGTGAGACTCATTGCCATGTCCCAGCCTCATACAGCATTAAATCTGTTGGGTGAAGGGTTTTTTTTACTGCTTTTATGGCTTTCTTTCAATGCTGTTATCCATATTAAAAGTATTAAAGACTAGCAGGTAGGAATTTTAGCATGTGCAAAATTGGAATTTCTCTTTTAATTTATTTTTCCTTTCTAACATAATGACATGGCCAATTTTAAGGACAATCAGTTGAATTGCAAGCTAAAAATCTGTATTATCTGTAGTCTATCTCTAGTGTTTCAGTAAATATAACTTCTGCGAAAATGCTTTGTATCTCAAGTAGCAAACTTCTAATAACCTATCCCCATTTCAGTCTTCTGAAAGACCTATAAACTACTTTCACTGAATCCAATTGATTCCAATTGTAATTCCATTTACAACTTCACATTCTCAATGAAAAAGAATGTAGTTGACTCCCAGAGTATCACAGTTATTGGTAGTGTCTTTAGCTTTACTTAAATACTCCAATCTGGGAACAAATAACAGCAATTTTCCCCTGTTGTTCTACGCCAGGAAAAAGACCTTAGAGAAGCATGAGGGAAAATAAGAGTTTGTTGATGCTAGCTGAATTTATAATGAATTGTTACTGGATGAAATCTGTTTAGAGCAAACACATCCTGTTTACCGCAGCATTTTATGGGAAGCTCTCAAATTTGCATGCTGATTACATGAAACGTAGGAAGTCCCTCCCAGCCGTACAATAGGAAAAGGGGATTGTTAAAAAGTGAAATCATCTCAAGCGCTGTGTGATTTACTCTCAAGATGCAGAAAGGGACGCAGCTGCTCGGAGCAGGAGAGCAATGCCCATGACTAGGAATAGAACTGTCCAACCTGTGCAGAGATTTATTTATAGATGGGAGGTTTCCAAATCTATAGTTCATATATACAGAGTCATATAAAGACTATTCCTGTCTTAGACTTCTGGGCTGTTTGTCTTCAAGCTTAGCACAACTTGAGCGTGATCAACAAACACGATGGAGTGGTAGAGAACATTCATCTCTGGTTCATCCTGTGGTGAGCATTTCACCTGACCCTCTGCCTCGGGCAGCTTTTGCAGGAGCAGAGAGGCAGATCCTCTGCCAGCCCTCTGAACCTGATGGTGAGCTGGCCCCCTTGAGGAGCCACGAGCACAGATGCTTTCCAACAAGACCATGGCAAGGTGCAGGAAAAGAAAACAGCACCTTGGGAGAAATGTCTGTTACTGGTAGAACTGAATCACAGAACCGTAGAATAGTTTAGGTTGGAAAAGACCTCTAAGACCACCAAGTCCCACTGGTAACCCGGCACTGTCAAGCCCACCATTAAACCATGTCCCCAAATGCCACATATTTTGAATATCTCCAGCTTTGAACAACTCCACCACTGCCCTGGACAGCCTGTTCCAGTGCTTGACAACCTCTTCAGTGAAGAAATTTTTCCTAATATCCAATGATCCACACAAAGCAAAGAGTTCATTAAAAAATAAGCAGAATTCTGACCCGATACAAGACAGTTGCCATGTGGGCTGAGAGCTGGTGTGGCTACAGTGGCTTGGCACCTTCTTACACAAAAAGTCTCTATTTCCTCCAAGTGGACACTAATGGCAAAGGACACTCTGAAAGCAAAGGTGTGAGGAGCAAAGGGTTTTTTTGGCTATTCACTGACACAAAATGATCTAAGAATGAGCCAGATTGACCTGTTAAATGGGACAATAAAAGGAATCAAAGAGGGAAACTGAGGAGAAAGGAAAAGGGAGGGGAAAAGGTAGAGGGAAGGGGAAAACAGATGTATGAGTGTGGGGGTGGCCCACAGACAGGAAGGATATGGGAACAACAGATGCTCAGATGCTGAACTCCTAAAGATACTGTCCCTCCCTGATCAGTAGGACAAATGTGGGAGTAATGGGTAGGCTAAATGGCAGAATATTACCCTCATCTAAAAAAAAAGGTAGTTAAATGGGGGGAAAATCCAGAAACAATGTGAGGCATTAGAGCGTCTTCAAAATACCTTACAAAGAAAAAATGTTGTTCAACATGCCCTGTCTCCCCAGTAATGGTGTACACGTATATTGCTATTTACCAGCATCTTGGGCATGATATTTTCTTCTCTACTGCCTCTGAAACTTCTGCCTACACATTTGTTATCATTTAACTGGTGAAGAGCCTTTAATTCAGCTGCTAAGAATGAACACTGTTACATTCAGCTCTTGTACCAGTGGCATAGATGACGTCCCTCAGGTACCAAGGAGCTTTACAGATCATCTCCCAGAGGTGTCTCTGCGTGAACTGCAGGTCAATGTCAGGTGTGGATGTCCCTCTGTGACTGATATAACTGGTATAAAGGTCAGGTGTTCCAAACACCAGCTGAGACAGAATGATGATAGAAAAGCAGTGGCTATTGTAGGTGTGTTTTTTAGAGATTGAGGGGTGTTAAACACTTTGAAGAGTGAGACCAGAGAAAGCAATAACCCAGATGAGGTCCTGAAGACCTCCATCAGTCAAAGGATTAAGCAGTGACTTAACAAAGCAGTGCTTTGACAAAGAACCGAACTCAACCAGCAAGTCTATATTTAGGCACTGTGGAATGTTTTGCTGATCCCCCCTTTTCTGTTAAATTGACCTTCTTGCCCCCAGACACTGAGAAGTCAACTCGTTGGCAGTCACTGTTGTGCTCTGTTCTCCCTCTTGGTTTGGAGCCGCAATATTTACGGCAGACAACATCGAGCCCAGTGAAAGGAGCTGCAATTCCCAAGCCTGTCCTGCGTGCCGTCAGCAGCGCTCAGCACATACAGAGTCAAAGGAATGCGAGAACAAAACTCATTCCCCGAGGATGTAGGTCAGTTTGAAGGGCTGCTTTAGAACCGCGGGCACAATTTTCCCAGATAAATGATGGCTCGCAGTGTCACACATAGACTGTAATTGAGTAAAACGTACTGATCCTCCCACTCAATGGGGCTTTGTTTTCAATTAGGACACGGTTCCCCTTGGCCTTGAATTTTTCAGGGATGATTTCTGGATGAGAAGCAGAAATGCTGGGACTGAGAAGGCAAAGGGCGCAGGAAGCCTGAGGAGCCTCATTAACACTGGGCTGTGCAATGCATGTTCTCCAGTCTCAGTGTGGACGTGGCCGTATCACTGCCTGTCCCTGTTAGGATAATACCCAACAATCTTAATTACAGCTTTTGCTACATGTGGCTGTCAAAGCACTTCACAAACTGCTTTTATTTTAGCATCAGAAAGGAACATGATGACCACAGAAGGTACCTGGCTACATAACATGGGCTGTCTGCTTTCACCCCATAATTTCTGTGAGAAACCCTTTTCGTTCAAAATGAGTTTATCTATAATAGTAGACCTTAAGAATGGAGAAACTTTCATAGATATTTATGCAATCTTCAAAAACTAATGTTTCTTGTTTCTTTTGCAGTAAGGTAGAGACCATACTTAAAGTCTTTCCTTGACCCCCTACCTGCTCTTTTTTTCCTTTAAAACTGAGATTTGGATTTCCACTGTCTTATTAGCTTTAACCTTCTGCTCACACTAGGAGATTTTAGTTATTTTTTTCTATTAGTAGGCAATTGTATAACATAATATGTTACAATTCTAAATACTACAAAAACTAGGAAATTATTTTGCAACTGCTTCCAGCATCTAACATATTCCATGCTGGGAAGGGAGCCTATTCTTAAGGAAGAAATAATGCTTAAATTCTTAACGCAAAAGTGACATTCTCAAACATGTTATTTTCTCTGAATGGAGAGAGATTGTCACCGACTCTTCCTACTGTTTTGAGAACAATAAAGGCTGAAGTTTTTCTGAAGGCCCCTATAGAGAAACGCTGCTGGTCAGATCCTGTGCTCAAATAAATGTCAAGGTAGAAGAATCAAGGCTAATAAATGCTGAACAAATAAGTAATTTTCTTATTTTCAGAGGACTTTGAGTGGGTTTAATTTTGTTTGTTTGTTCCTTTTGCTTCATTTCTTTAAAGAAGATGTTCCTGGTGCAGCTGTCTTTTCCAGGCTTACCCTCTGTAGCACCTACTGTTCAGGAATGAGTTTGCTGGCTGTCTGCTCATACAGTGAGCAGGAGGGGACTTCCAACATCAGCTTGGTTTAATTGCTGTCATCTTGCTTTTCCTGGCAGTACGAGCTGATGAGATTTGATGAATAATGTCTCTTGTCTGACCTCCCTTAACAATCACCATAAAAGAAGATACGCAATTTTTCATTGTTCCTGAATGACAAATACATCCTATACCAACACAGAATGAAATGGCATTTCCACTAGTTACAAGTAATTTTCTGCATCTTTCTGATTCTTGGCATTTTTGAATGTTCCATAACCAATAAATGACAGGAGGACTTTGCAAAGGTATCAGATTAAATTACAAATGTAATCTGTGGCCTGATTCAAAAAGGCAGTTGTTTGAATTGAGAATTTCAGTTTTTTGTAAATGCAAAAAACAAATCCACAACACAGAACCAGACACAATTTGTCCCACTGTTTCTACAAGTGGGATTTGTACCAAAATAGCCACAAGAATTGCAATGGGAATGGCAGTGACTGAAATCAGACTTGGAAACATATCGATTCAACTCATTGATGACAACAGTTTACAGGGGCAGCTTTGCTCCTGTCTGAAATAATATTGTATTACATAAATAAGAGTAGAATGGGAAATAGTTTTTGGATATAGACTCATTTGCCAGTATGTAGATCATATAAAAATCAATAGCATGGAACTTATCACTTTGTAATATACTAGGATCTTTAGAATATAAAAAAATGGTGAGGAAAATTTGCATTTCTTTCCTCTTAATACTCACTGTCTGTGTCTTGCTACTTTTCTGAGAGATCTTCCTGGTGAAATGGACTTGGAAAGCTCAGCTTGAGCCTGGAAAGGTAAACAAATAAAGTCTGGCATGCAACAGGAAAACAATTTCACCCCCAATGTAAATATTTCATTATTTATGCCCCATCAGGCAGCCTGAGAGCCCTGACCTGGCAGTGGTGGCAGGAGGCACAGGGCACCCCTTGTATCCCATCGACCACACAAGAAAGACAGAGAGGACTTTTTTTTAAGGGCATGCAGGGATAGGATGAGGGGGAACGGCTTCGAACTGGGTAGGTTTAGATTAGATATCAGGAAGAAAATCTTGATTCTGAGAGTGGTGAGGCACTGGCACACGTTGTCCAGAGAAGCTGTGGATGCTCCATCCTTGGAAGCGCCCAAGGCCACGCTAGATGGGGCTGTGAGCAACCTGGTCTAGTGGAAGGTGTCCCTGTCCATGGCAGGGTGGGATGCAACAAGATGATCTTTAAGGTCCCTTCCAACCCAAACCACTCCATCATATGGTCTTTTCCTTCCAGAGAAAAGTCTTTGGAAACACCAGTAGGAGAAAGATGCTTTTGGCACCAAATTATGGTCAAAGCCAAGTTAAAAGTGACTGTTCGAGTGAGGGAACTCTCCTTGTCACGGATGTGAGCAGTGCTGGCCCCCTTCATCAGGAATTGGGTACACACCTTGGAAAAGCTTTGCTAGCTTGCTCTGCTCCAAGTCATTGACCTTCTTCTCCAAACTCCCATCCTCTGCCCCCCAGCTCACATCCTGCACCTCTGAGTAACGGCAACTTTGAGACTGCCTCGTAGTTTAGGGATTTGCTTGTGTTATTTTGGGGATGGCTCTGACTTGGCCAACACCTTTGGAAGAAGTAGGTTGTCAGGTGGGAACATCTGGTTGTTGTGAGCACTTTTCTGTTCAGAATGGGCAAACCGGAGCTTGGAGAGAAGGGGATGAATTATTCAATGATGAAGTTTTGCTGCAGGAAGAAGGGTATTTCAAACCTTCTTCAGAGAATGTTGTGCACTGGATGCAATGCTGGCAAAGACGCTCAATGAATTATTTAAGAGAAATAGCAGCCAGATCTCCCTCCACTTCTACAACTGCTGAAAAGTGAGCACCAAGTTGTCTCAGTTATGACAAAACGGGTTAATTTTATTCTGCCACTGCAACACACAACATTTCCCTGACTTGGGAAATGCACTTACATGTATATTTTCTGTGATGTTTCCTTTTTGGTGAGGCAATTGGGAAATTATCTTAACCTTGAATTTTTATTTTAGGACATAAACATTTAACGACAAAGAAATATCATCTCCGTAATTTATGCTTTTGGGAAATGATACACAATTCTGTGAATATTAAATAAGAGTTTATATATAGCATTTAGGGAAAGATATACACAGTATGTTGAGCCAAAATCATGCCAAGAATATTCCAGTGAACATATGTCACACATTTAAGCATTTGTAGGACATTTTATACTGACAGGTCAGCAGCTGCTTTACTTTGTTTCAGGGATCTCTGCCCAAGTGTTCTGTTTCACTCCTAAATTTAGTGGTACTAAAAAATTGTCCCAGTGATAATAAATTCTCTCATTCAGATTGATTTTGTTAGAAAAGAAGAGGATAAAGTAAAGGAAATTCTCTACAGTTCCAACAGATTAATTCCTTTCTTTGGGAAAGAAGATTCAAAGAAAACGTTAATTAGAAGTGTACGTAAAAATTTGTAAATAAATACTTATTAGAACTCAGTTTGCTGGCAAATAATTGTGGATTTAGAATAATTTTTCAAAAACAAACCTTGGAAGGTTAAAATAATATCTATAGAAATAAAAAAGAGTATTGCATGGACCTATTCAGATGAGAGTCTATGCTAGCTCTAAAATCCTTTAATTTCATGTTGTGGGGGATTGTTTTCACCTGCTGTGACAACTTTTCTGTACATACACCCCCAAAAAAAGATCTTTCTAGCCTAGCTAGAATTACATAGCCATGCTATCAAATCCCTCTGATAGTATCTGTAATTAGGTTAACAGGTGGAAACCAGATGGGCTTTAAAAAGTTATATGTACAGAGAGAGAGAGAGACTAAGTTCACCCAGCCTGGGTTCTTCATCACAGCTTTGCCTGCTCCTAATGGGTGTGATGCAGCAGAGATTTATACAGTGGCCTTGGCTTAAGCGGGGTCAGTATTGATAGCTATGATAGAGCTTTTTAGTTACAAATGGGGATTCATTGCCCATGGAAGCATTTGTTGGGATCTTTGCAGGGTGCAGCCAGAAATTTTGGCACTGGATAATGAAGAGGAGGTGTCAGTCCCTGGTGTGGTCTGGACTGCTGCACAGAACAGGTGCAGATGGTAGATTTTGGGTGCAGGCAGCAGATTTTGGGCGCAGCCAGACTGATGCAGTGCTGGGGTTTGCAAAGGGAATACAACAGTCTCATCTCTTCTTCTGTGGAAGGTGCCTCCTTGCTTTTCCTCCAGCCATATCATTCATGTCAAAATACTGCATGACATTGTCAACCCATCCTTTACAAAACTTGAGTAGACATATGGCTCACACATTCCATCTGCACAAGTTAGTCTGACTCTTTCCCAATGTACCGTATTTATCCCTCAGTGTATTATTCTAAATTTCACTAGTTTTCACCTAGCTCTTATGAACAGTTTTGACGTTTTAAAAGGGAAAGAATATTATTTCTCACAGTATGATAATATGGTCTTTTTATCCCATCCCTTCTAGTTCCCTGCTGTAAAAGATGCAGAGCTTTAGTCCCTGCCTGAGCAGGGAGGTTGGAACCGGGTGACCACTAAGGTCCCTTTGAACCCAAACCATTCTGTAATTCTATGATTCTCTTCTAGCATAAAGTTTTCTGATACTGCTGCTTACCCTAATCACCTTCTCTGATTGCCTGCCCTACTTGCCTGTAGGAGATCTCAGATTCTCTGCTATGATCTCACACTGGCACTAAGAGTAGTTTTGGGGAGTTTTTGAGATCCTGTTCTGATTTCTCTCCTACATCATGGATGTTCTCACCTTGGAAAACCTACAGAAATTGATCAGTGGCATAGAGAGAAGAAAGGGATCAGAGTTTTCTACTCAGCCGAGGCCTTCTCTGGTGATCAATATTGGGAAAATGAGACAAACTGGGAACAGGAAGGATAACCCAAAACTCTTTAGAAATGCCCACTGACAGAGGTAAGAGGCTTTATTTTCTGTAACTCCTTTGTTTTAGTGTGATTTCAAATGGATTTACTCAAACAGAAATGCTCTGGACCTCTGCGTCGCTCCCCACTTCCCAACTTGTATGTTCTCCCTGGAATGGAGACCATATGCCATGGTCCTAAAGAACAGGAAGGAATAAATCAGGATGATGATGATGCCAATGTTTGCACGCACCAGGACAAGTTGATTTAATGCTATTTTGTTTCCTTCTGACTTGTATTTTATTCCAAGCTCGTTTAGTACGAAGAGAATGTGAAACTGTTCCAGAATCACCCAAAATGGAAATCATGACAGATGGCAATAAAAAAAATATCCATAATGGGTCCCATTTTGTTTTACACTCTTAGGGCAAGGTTATTGCTACAGTTAAGGTCTTAAACTCTGCTTTATTTTTATAGCTATGATAGTAGTTAACGTTGCCTTTGCCTAGCCAGCTGCCCCTACTGAATTAAACCTCTCCAACAGCTTTGTGTGGCCAATTGGTGGAGCAAATAGTGTGGTGACCGCTGCAAAGTGCTGGTTTAAGATCCAAAAGGGACATAAATAGGAGCTCTTACAATACCAGGGGAAAAACACCTGCAGAAAAAGTGGCAAAGAGAAGGAAACCCGGCTTGAAAAAGCAGACTGAGCTAATGGATTTACACCTCAGCGGTGGGGTCTTGGGGGTAGCAGCCCCAGAGCATCTCTGTCAAAACAGTCTGTGGACAAAACAGGTTTTGAGGGTTTATCAGCACATAATTTTTCCCCTCAGTGGAAAGTATATCTTTTCAGAAAGTTCCTCTTTGAATAAAACTATTATTTTAGGTTGAAAAGCAGCTTTGGCACATTTATCAGTAACATCAAAGGTGTTTATACATTCAAACTGACCAATTATTCATGGGTGTAATTTTCTGACTACTTTTTCAGTTACATTGGTGGGGGTTTTGTTATGTCAGAATAAATTATATTTTGTTAAATATTTTTAATTTAAGTGGAACTATATAGTGTCATATTTACAAGTATCTTTTGTACAGCTATAAACTTCACATTAGCCAGAACCAGACACTTTAGCTGCACCATTCTGTTCTTGTAGGACAAAATATCCAAGCACTTCATGTCACAGAATGGTGCTTTTGCTTAGAGCAGCTTGAAATTTCATATGTGAAACATGTCTATTCAGGATGGGTGAAACTGTAGTGATAGAGCAAGGGGGAATGGCTTTGAACTGAAAGAGGGAAGGTTTAGATCTGAAACTAGGAAAAATTCCTTTACGGTGAGGTGGTGAGGCACTGGCACAGGTCATCTGGAGAAGTTGTGGATGTTCCGTCCCTGGAAGTCTTGAAGCCAGGTTGGATTGAATGGGGTTTTGAGCAACTTGGTTTAGTAGGAGGTGTCCCTGCCCATGGCAGGGGAGTTGGAATGAGATGATCTTTAAGGTCCCTTCCAACCCAAACCATGCTGTGATTCTAAAATAACAAGAGTCACTCATTGCATGAAGCTAGGATGCAGCTTTGCTCAATAAAAATCCCCACTCAGCAAGTTTGACGGGGCCACATTCCATAAGAGGACATTTTTCACAGGTCACTGCTTTTTGCCCAGGCACCACACGTAACAAAAACAAGTACAACCAGCACACACACATACGGAAAGTGCCCTCTAAATTCAACCGAAGTGCACAAATGTGGAGGCACGTGACACAGGGGTTTATTTCAGATTAGGAGGAGCTATTTCCCTGAAGGGCTGCACTCCCAGCATCAGCAGCAGCTCATTGCCCTAAAGGTGCTGGCAGTGCTCCTGCTCTCCAGGAGCCCACACAAATCCCAGCTATGCCAGAGGCAAGTTTAATCCCTGACATTGGGATGGTGTCCACAGTCCCGTGTAAGCAATTCCGCAGTCTTCATGAGCTATTCATTTTGCCAGCTGAACTTCAAGTCTAATTTTAAAGAACTGATATAAAAAAAAGAACAAAGAGTTGTGTTACAGTGTCAATTAATCCCTTCAGATGATTTTCTTTCAGTACTGCTCAGCCCAGATTTTAATTTCTCTTCAGCAGCTCCTAATCACCAAATTGTAAGCAGAATTGCCTTTCTGAGATAAGCAGCAAACCCATAAACTGACAATATGTTTTTAAGGACGCACTAATGTTCAAACGTTCAGTAGTTATAGAGGCAATTGCTTTGCTTTCCTGTAGCTAAAGGAAATTAGACCAAATTTCAGTGTGTCACCTCTAAAAACTTTTAGCTGTTTCTGTATGCAGCTTAATGAAATGCTTAGCACCTGTCTGATGTAAGCCATGTGTGATTACGTTGGAAATAAACCACTAGAAGTGCAGAACTCCACACAGAGAAGATGGGAAAGCAGAACTGTCAGTCTATCCATATCACCTTTTTTACTCTCTCAGAAAAAATGAACATATGGTGAATTAGGATGTGACTCTTCTCACCTACTTCTAGCACTAAAAGGCACTAAAAAATAAACATTTAATCCAACTCAGCAGCCTTGGCTCTGTCACCAGTGTCCCAACTTTCCCTGTAATCACAGGGAGAGGTAAATACCTTCAATGTATCACCTATGGGTGTATTTTATACACATCACTGGCCTTTAGAGGTGCCTGACTCTTCCATTTGATAACAGAGAAGACTCACAGAGGTGGTTCCAGCTGCACACCTGAGTTTCTGGGGGGCTGAAGATGCTTTTCAGACTTCTGCAGGCGCAGAACCCTGAATTACACAGTATTCCAAAATTGCTCTCAGGAACAAGGTCACCCGTAGTTATGGTTGGTTCTGTGGTTCTCATGGGCTTAAAGGAAGCTAAAATACTATCAATATTAAAAAATCTCAATTGCAGATGAGAAAAACCCCCACTTTTAGCTGTATTTTAGCATATCACACTGGATTAAGAACTGCTCCTAATACTACCATGAGAAATATTACTGCAAACCAGCAATATATTTAAAAACAAAGGAATTTTTAAATTCTTTCTGTTATTACATGCTTTTCTTTCGGTATATTTACCCACCTTTCAGCATCTTTGTATATCTTCATATATCTCCTTTTGTCTCTGATTTAATCCTTCCCTCGCCTTTACTTCTTTACTCCTGTTTCTCTCCTGCTGGGAAATGTGAGAGTGAAACAACACTGTTATTTTCATGGAACTACACATTTCTCTAGCACTCAACAGCACTTCAGCTGTCATATTTCGTCCCCAAAATCTGTACTCATGCTATTACGTGTAGCATGTGTTACATAGTTTTGATATTATATTTACCCTTATTTAAAGAAATTTCCTTTCAGATCTGTTATTAACCATTATATCCCAAACTCGAAGTGTTACACAAGCATGATGAAAGCAGGGTATATTTTTTGGAGAATCTAAGTTTAATTTATAGGACTAAAATGTAATCTTTTAGTGGATTATCTATTCAAAACACAACCAAAATTATTTCAAGTATGTCTGAATACTATAACGTGTGGAATTTAAAATAGGACTAATTGGCAAGAGATTTTGTTATCTACAATTTAAGTAAGTTGGTTATTTAGATTTTTTTTCCTGATAAATACAGGTAGCTGAAATTATTTAAAGTACTGTGTGACTCTCTTTTTCTTGAAGTAATTCTCCTCGTTTGTGCCCATCTATTCAGACAGGCAGGTGTGTCTTTCCAAGTAAGACAAAACAAAGAGGCACAAGAAGGCAGTGGGAAGTTAGTGCGTTTCCCTCTCTTCATGGCTGAACAGTGGTGACATTTTTTGACATTAAATGAAGGAATTCAGAGATGAAGAGGATTGTTCTGTATTTTGAGATTTCCACACACAGAGCATACCTCGTCACAGAATGAGAGCATTCCTTTGCGCAGCCCAACATGGAGATTATATTTTAAATTACTATATTGAAATGTTAAAAATGTGACAGTTTGATCTTTGTTGGTCTGGCACTTTATTATAATAGATTCTCTCCTTCTTCCATTTTTTTTTTTTTTAAGTGATTCTGGTTTCTCAGCAGTCATGAATTACAAATAAGATGAACTTGAAAGAAAACCCTAAATTTGGAAATGTGATAGTGTAGAACCTTCCAGTGGCTTACTTTCCTGCTCTTGCTAATCCTTGATATTTGAAGGTGAAAGATGCACATCACATCAAACCCTAGTGGGTCATATGAGTTTGGTATCTTTAGGCTCAGTGTGATCTCTTTTTCCTCACACTGTGACTCTTTCCAGACAAAGCTGTGCTCTGCACTTCGTTTGGCTGCCAGTGGGCCATTTGTGTGTTATTTATAACTTGATCTGCCGCTCTCTGGAAGACGCTTTGCATACAACAGGCAGTCTCAACAAAATCAATAAATCTTTAGCCCTCTATAAGGTTACGTTGCCTTAGCCTGCGTTTGTCCCTTGGAAAAGATCTTGGGCCGTGGCCAGGGCTTTTAGATCCCACTGGATCGCAAGCAGTAAATGGCATTTATTTCAAAGAGAACATGGGTCTGCCCGAGCCCAGGCTGCTCACTTGTCCTGGGGATGCCACTTCTCTTCCTCCTACTGAACAACCAGAAGACACCGAAAGGGGAAACATTAAAGCCCACAGGTTTCATACGAAGGCCTTAGCGATGCCACCGTGGCTTTTGTCTCCCTTCGAACCCCTCCCCCTGTGCTCTGCTGGATGAACCAAACAGCGGTGACATTGGGCAGCAGCTACAATGGCAGAGCAGACTGCAGCTGCAGATATTTAGGAGACAATTTGTATTCCTGGGAATCAGCTAAAAACAAGGGCTGCTCAGCACTGTTCAAACAAAAAGCCCCAAACCACATAGCAGATTGCATGTCTCCTCTATCTCTAAAAATCACGTGTCTTTATGCCTCCTTTAGAGTTATTTCTCTCATGCGTGTGCTTCCTGCAATTAAAAAAAAATAAAAAATATTTTTTCCGTCTTTTGATTTTTGTTCGGGCATTTGTTTATATTTAATGCCATGGCTACTGCATTAATAGACCGCTCCTTCCCATTGCCTTGATTGTTTTGATCCACTGCAATGGAAATAGTATTTCAGCATCAAGGCAGGGCAGGGGCAGAAAGCGCAGTGGGTAACATCAAAGAACTCACCGTATTAAGTCAGAGTTTAGTGATTAGCAGTGAGATAGTTAAGGCCAATGTAGAGCTCTAGGAATTTTCAGAAGATGTGCTTGATTTACAGTTTCTGCAAATGTTTGCAGGCATATTTTTTTAGAATATTGTTGGACAAAAGATGGTGTTGCTGAAGAAAATGTGACCGGTCCTCAGAAGCTAGAAAATACCATTCCAGCAGGACTGGGAGTGCAATTCCTTGTTGGCTCAGGAGCTGGGTTAAGCTTTATATGCTTATGCAAACATACCCTTTAAACTCTCCGGGCTCAGCCATCCCATCAGGTGAGATAACCGGCTTCATTACCCCTGATGGGCCAGGCGAGGTGTTGGCTGCCTGGCACACAACACAGTGTTCTCCCTGTAAGTCAGAGCCACGGATTGGTTTGACACACAGCGGGTCTTCAAAGGGAATCGTGCAAGGGGGATTTTGCCTGTGCAAGTTGCAAAAGGGCACAGATAGAAGAGCCCACACTTGCTCACAGATCCCTTTGGGGTGGCTGCTGAGCTCCAGCTCCGGCATAACCACCTTACCATCCACACACTGTGATTCAGTACCTTGTCCTGGAAAGGACTTGGTGGCCTTCAAGTGCAGGGAAAGGAGTGAGGACATTCTGATTATGCCATCCAAAGTCGTGCCTTTTACTGGCACCAGCATTAAAAAGTAGTGTGAAAGTCTGGGAACTGTTAGAATGAGAAAATGTCATGGAAGGAATGGATTTTTTTCTTCCTCTTACTGCATGCACACTTCATGGGTTGTGCCAGCACAAGTCCTGGTATGAAAAATAAGACATACCTACTCAAAAATCCTTCTTTGAATGGTTGATAGCTAATAAAAGGGAGGAAAAACAAAAGATGGGGAAACTACTATTGTTGAATATGAGTTTTGCATCCAGCAAGAAAGTTTTATGAATTACCAGCCAAAGTAGCCCTGGAAGAAGACACCTGCAACAAGTGGCTCCCTGCCTGCTGGCAAGCCAGTGTTCCAAACATTCCAAAGCCTGATTACAGTCAAGGGACTCCTGATCTGCTAGCAGGGTGAGCATGGGAAAGGAAAGAAACTTTATTCATTGAATGCGTTATTTGCCATGAGTTATTTTCTTAGCTCTGTTTCTGACACAGAAATCAATTGTTTTGTGAAATAAACTTCCACCAGAGCATCACTACTTGACACACTCAGAGTTCATCTAGAAAGAAAATGCACTTGCTTGCCAGTAGTAATGAACCTCTTTGTTAATTAGCTGGCTTGAGTTTCTTGAGTTCTGAGCACTAGATACTGTTTTCAGTGTTCGTCTGGCAGGGACGGATAAAAAGGCTGATTTTGCATAGAAAAGTATGTGTACACAGGAGGACAAATGAAAATGAGTTAGATGCACTATCTGTATCTGCTGGTTCTTGCCACCTATTAAAATAAAAGTACAATTTCTTTGTACTTCCACATCTGGTTGGGAACAAATGATTTCTCATTTACAGTTTTCCTTCATAGATTAAATGATTGTTTTCTCCCTCCACTGAGGGCAAGAATACTTTATGAACCTTCAAAAATCAGCTGTTACTTGAGCAGCTGCTGCTCCTGAATGGACACTGCCCATTGCAGCCTCACAGTGGGCACTAATGTGATTTCACCTGCCTGACTTTCTGCTCAGGCTCCTTTGTAACCATTTTGTTGTGATGATTCAGTCCTAGAGAGCCACAAGTCCTTTTTCCTAACCTAAGCAAACTTTGGAAAAATGTTGATCACTTCCTTCAGGCTTCTTTATTGCAGAAATGCATTAATGTGAGGGTTTTTTGGTACACAGAGCAGAGAACACGACCCCATCAATGATTTCAGAGAAGGTTTTCAAAGACAATCCAGGATGTTTTCCAGGTATTCAACCAGGGTATTTTCACCCATCCGTACCCAGGGTATTTTCATGCCCTATCAACTCCTGGGATGCCCCCAGAAGAATGTACTCAGTTGGATGCAGTGACCAAAGAGGACTAAAATGTCCTTTGAACTGCAAAAGTCCTCGCCTTGCAAAGGTGATGGTGCCGAGGTGAGAACAAAGCAAAGTTCCCAAGCAGACATGACGGCGAGGAGGGACCTGGGACCAGCAACGATGCCAAGCAGGGCCAATGCCCATCGCCATTGAATCAAAGGAAGCTACTCCCCTAAGCAGGTACTTTATTTAGAGAAGAGCTGTTGCTTTTGATTTATACGCAACTGGAAGCTGCTGTGAATTTCCAGCAGCTTTCTCGTGTGCCTCAAAGTTTCAAAGTGATGAAAGATTTGCATATATATTAGGGAGGATACAGCAATGGCTCTTTTATGACTACATCCTAGCATTTTATTGCGCATTGCAGGTGATCGTCTCAAAAGGGAAAAATGAGTTTGCTGCCACATTTCTTATGATATCTCCCAGAATACATTACAGATCTTAATTGACAGCATTATTTTCAAAATGCCCACGGATCTGGGCTGTTTTATAGGCCTATAAAACCAAATCATTATTCTCTGCTGCTGAATTTAAGAAAATTTTATTGGTGTCTGATAAACTGGTTTACAGCTGCATCTTGGAAAGGAAAACAAAGGACTGACAGCATTCAGAGTAAATGAAATTTATTAGAAAATGAAGATATTACTTGGATTCTGCCTTACAGCTCATTTATAGTTTTCTTTTCTGTTTCCGAGTTTGATGAATACCGGTTGCAATTATGGAATTTTAGAAACATCATTAGCCTAAAGAAAAGAACAGAACTGCCCACTATTTGTTTTTTGGTGGTTCTGTTGGACAAAAAGACTACAGAAATTAGTTTCATTTATTATGTAAGGTCTTTGTATCTAAGGCTGTGTTCACAGTCAAACTCAGCATATGCACATTGCTGAAAATGATAAATATTTTGCCCTAGTTTCTCTGTACTGTGTTTGACAGTTTGTCTCCCCAGGCTCCTATCAAAGTGCCAGGACATCGTCATTATTCCTATTTCCCATGGGCATTATAACTAAAGAAAAATATCTTTGACTTACTATCTGCTTTCCTCTGCAACCATGTGCCTGTAATGACCGTGCCTGTTTCTGAGCGGAAAGCACACACAATTTTGCTTTTTAAAGTAGGGTGTAGGTCTACTGGTAACAAATTCAGCTGTAGCATTCAGGTCTCCCTTACACTGAAGTACAACCACCGCAGTGGGAAGATGAAAGACTGTTTTAAAGAAAGATTATTTTAATCCCAAAGCTAGTACGCATCTGAATGAACTTTTCTGGTGGAAGTAGCATGGATTTCTTGTTTCGTGGAAGGTGAATTACCCAAGTAAAGCTGAAGATGTTGGCTGTTCTGGAGGGTGAACCTCAGAGTACATATTGCTCCATAACATTAGCAAGCCTCAGCCTAATTAATTCTGCAAGCTGGCTGGATTTCTCATCTAGCCAGCCACAGGAGAGATCACGGAGACTTGTAGTAGGTTCAGTAATCACCAAGTAGTTCACAGCTCTTTCTGGCTTATTCCACATTACCCCCATATGGGGAGCTTTATAAATGGCCTCAGCACAGCCTCCCCTTCACTCTGCTCCCTGGCTGGGTGATCCAGTGTGGTGACACCTCCAGGGTCACAGGGATGTGCAGGGAGGGTTCCCTCACTGCCCCCAGCACCCTGGGCCATCCATGCCCCATGGAACAGCAGAATTTATACTGGAAACTCCAGGAGCTCTTTTTTAACTGCTAAGATTCTTCTTGAACTATATATGTAACTCCAAAACATGGGATTTCATGGGGCACAGTCCTAAACTTCACTCTAAAGGTCATGTGCCATAGTGAGTCCTTAAGTGTTTTGGTTATTTCTTATCCATGTGTCTCCAAAAAAAAACCCCTCTAAAAAGCCAAAATAGAGAATGCGGAAGATGACAGCTATAAATCCCCCTTCTACCCGAACCTGGCTCCTAAAAGCCTTTTTTCTGCTTTTCCCAACACAGGCACAGTTCTCTTTTTCTCAGTATACCACGGTAATCGAATTGTGCTTTTGCCCTGCTAAAAACAAAAACATTTAAACATGACAGATCACTGTAGTTTAGCAAAGCTCTATCTGTGCTCCAAATCCGTACACGCCGATTCTGCATAGCAAAGAGCCTGCACTTTTTCCAGCTGTTGAGAGCACTTAAACCCATTGGTCTAAGGAAATGCTTTGGTTGTTGTTTGATTTACACTCGCACTTCTGCAAGTACATTGAATTTTCAAATTTAGCATACATGCCCAGAAATTCTCTCAAAATTGCATGTTTAATGTAATGGCCCAAACCTCTCTCAGTCCTTTACATTAATATTGAAGGAGGAATATAAATCATTAACAAACGTTTTATGAAAATCAACCTTAATAAAGTCAGAGTCTGTTCTGGGACAAGGATGCCAGTCACAAAGCCAGTAATAGAGCAGGGCCCATTTCCCCCCCATCAACAAACACAGACGTGTTTGCACTGTGCTCGCAGCCTGCATTTTCTGTTCCTCCAGCGACCCAGAGAAGCAAAACATGCACAAGGCCCCTCCAACTGGAGATAGCCATGGAGTAGCTGATGCTGTTACAAGCAGGAAAAGGTTATGGATGACCCATAAATAAGCCAGTGCCTGTGGAAGGTGTGAATTCTGGTTGGGCTTTAGCTACTGCAGAGGCAAGCAGTCAGGGCTCTGCTCTGGAGTTTGCATTGAAAGCTCCAAAACCTTTGCCATTCTCCTGAGAAATCCCAAAACAAAGGAACTTTTAGTGCCTTTCTGCAGCCCTGCTTGAGATTCACGGGGAGCAGAAGCCACTGTACATCTCCCAGGCTTTGTTCCTTGGCTGGCACGAGGAGTGTGACAGCGCACCATGCCCTGGAAGTCACAGAGCTTGCTCTCCTCCTGGCCTGAGTCATCTGTGCAGCTGCTCCTCCTGTGCCTGAGTCACCCCATCCCTTTTTTTGGCAATTTCAGATTATGTAAGATAGTGAAGCTACCTGAGTGTCACACTGTGTGAGGTTGCAAGTACCGAAACATGAGCGGCGGAGCTGGAAAACAATGCCAAGTGCAATAAAACACCACATTTCTGGGGGCTTTACTAAACAAAACACTTAGCGCTTTTGTCTCATGTTTCAACTATTTTCCCACAAAAGTAAAACTCCTCTCTTTCCTCTCCTGGAGAGGGAAAATTATTTCTGAGAAAATATTTTTCTTCTTAGCAATTATCATCAAATGTTTGCCTGGACTAAATATTTGTAAAAATCTGTGTTCCTCTCCAAAAAGGAGCTCCCATGTCACAGTAAACAGAAACAAGTCACTTAACCAAGACTGAGTTGTTGGCTTCTTTGAAATCTTAGAAATATTGTATCCAATTGCAAAATTAGAGTTTCAGACTTTAGATGGCTCTGCCAAGAGCCTATTTTTTAATGGATTTTTTCTGCCTTGGATAAGGTGGGGTGATTCCCAGCGAGGCGACCAAATGCATGGCTGGTGACAACAGCATGGCATTGGAGCAGCTGGGAAGCCCCTGGCTCTGCTCCCCATCAGCAGCACCCTGAGGCTGGTCTGTGTTCAGCCTGAGAGGGGCTCATGAAGGCCCCATCCTGAATTCCTGGGGTTTCCTGGCAATCCAGGATCTTACCTGCCTCTCAGATGGAATAAGTTTGTCTTTTCCAGTGACTCTTGCATCATTCATAACTGTTGGATTTGGGGGGTTTGTTGCCATCTTTGTCTTCTGGGACAAGACCTATTCATACCTTCTGGCCAAAGATTAGTTTTCAGGAAATGCCTGGATTAAAACAAAACAAAACAGCAAAGCAAAGCAAAGCAAAGCAAAGCAAAGCAAAACAAAACAAAACAAAACAAAACAAAAAAGGAGAAATTGCAGAAGATTAGACCTATTTTTACTTGTGCGGATGAATCGATTCATATCAATAACTCGCCGATTTAATCAAGCAGTGTTTTGTGTTTCTTGGAAATCAGCTTCTGCCTGTTTGCTTTGTTTTAATTCCACATACCAAAGAAGAGCTGTATAAATCTTCCTGCCTGTCCATTGGAGTCCTGATGAAGCACACTAACCAACTCCCTTCGGGACACCGAAACACCCAGTTGTGATTGATGGCAATCCTTTGCCATCAGGGCCACAGAGATGGTCTCTGCATTTATTCTGCAAGAAAAAGTCCAGCTTTTCCTACCATAATTTAATTCCCATTAGTAGTAGTGATTACTAATAATAATTACATTGTTAGCAATAGTAATAATAATATAACAACAAAAACTATTATTATTCTTTCCTGAGTGGAAATTGCTAAATGTCTGCTCAGAGTCACATGAAAACTAGGCTGAGTTTAATGGCTGAAATTGTCCTAGTCAAAATGAGCTAATACAACTCCACGTAAGTTTTTTAAATAGTCTTTGACTTCATAAAGAAAGCTAGCTTAGGTTCTTTTTATTCACGGCACGTCTATCAAATTTAATGCTATTCCACAATTTTTAATGACATTGTTAATTATATTGAAACCCTTCAGAGGTCTTCTGCTGTTATACAAAATATTGTATATGAATATAGGCTGTGGATATTTCAGCCTAATATCATATTCCACAAGTTTTATGATGGTTATTGTTGCTGATATAAAAGCCCCGAAATGTTCCATAAGTCCCTTCTAACAAGAAACTGCTGGATACAAAGCAGCTAAAAAATAATAGCTTGGTTTTGGCAGGTCTTAAATTTAACAAATAAGTCCTTAAACTAGTCAGGGACTCAGGGAATACCGTATTTCTCTCTCTCTTTTCAAAGGAGAACTTGGGTAAGTCAGAAGTCCTTTTTAAGCCTTCCAAGGCAGAATAATTAATAGTTCAAGGGCATAAAAACGTTCAGTTGTTTGCAGTCACTCACTGTTCGAGCAGCTTTAGTTTCTGTCAGCATTTCTGTTAGCAATTCTTTAAGCTGGAGGCTTTTGGTGTTGAATAGCGCTCATTCTGGCCTGAATCTCATCGATACATGTATATTGATCAGGGGGCTTCAGATATTTGTCCATTTTGTTGCCACACAGCAAGAGTTATGACCCCTTAGTTCCACTAAAGAAAAAGCTGGCTATCTTGAAGGAAAAATGTATGTATAGCTCTGGAGAAAGCAGAAACACAGAGTGATTTGAAAAAAGAGAACAAGAGACCTCACAAAAATCTACAAAGTATCAGATTTATTTCTCGAGGCCAAAACAATCTGCAACCATTTTTTTTTGTTCTTTCCCTTCCATAAAGGAGATATAGGAAAAACTGCTCTCAGATCAGAAACTTGGTGTCTAGTGAATTTGGGATTTATTTTTTTCCCCGACATTTAAGTTCAGTGTTTTGGGGAGCTTGGAGGCAGTGGGACGAGGGCAGAGGAACTTGGCTGACAAAAGTGGGGTGAACCACTGAAAGGAACCAAAAGAGGGTGGGGATAGATTAGTTATTAAGAAGAAATTCTTTACAGTGAGAGTGGTGATGCCCTGGCACAGGTTGCCCAGAGAAGCTGGATGCCCCATCCCTGGAAGTGCTCAAGGCCAGGCTGGATGGGGTTTGGAGCAAACCTGGGTTTAGTGGGATGCTCCCAGCCCAGGGGATTAGAACAAGATGGACTGAAAGGTCCCTTCCAACCCAGACCATTCTATGGTTCTATAGTCTTTCTCCATTAGAGCAGAGCTCCCAAGATAAAAGGTATTTCAGAACAAACCACAGTAGAAACTGAAATTATTTCTACAATCACTTGGTAGTTTTTCTCTGTCAAGCTCTCCTACCAGATGTGTTAAATGCCATTTATCATTTCACTTTCATATTGCAGACATACAGTTAGATCAACGCAACTTTCTGAACACAAGGTGACAGCAGTTAGTCTTTAATTAATGAAACGGTGAAATTAACACTCAGATATTACACTATTTCTAACTTTGATGCAGGTCATCTTCAGGACATATGTTTCATTGTCTGGATCCTCACAGACTGTAACTGTGTGGCTGCAGACTCCAGTTGTTTTCAATATATCTCAGGTCTATCACACCCAATGTTGTTTCCTTTTGGATATATGAACCTGCCATCTCTTTTGTTTTCTTGTTGAAACCAGCTTTATCACACATATGAGAAATGAACTCTTCCAAACGAGTGCATTATAACAGTGAGAAATTATTAAATGCAGTTCCCACAGCAAACCAGAAGTAGTTTGAGAGAAGGTCCAGATGGAGGGTGTTTTTGAAAGGGGAAAGATGAATTACTGGTAAGGCAGACCGCAAGACTCATGGGACAGCCAAAGAGTAAGGAAAGGACAGAAACCTGGAGAAAGAGAGACACATTTACAGGCTATAAAGGAAAAAAAAAAAAGGNNNNAAAAAAAAAGAAAAAAAAAAAAAAAGAAAGAAAATGCTTACCTTACTAAAAATGCCACAAAGTAATCTGGTTTGCAAAAAAACTTTAAATAATTAAAATTCCTTTTAGATAATTAAAATTCCACTTTTCTAGCATGTGAAGAAAAATCAAAGCAGTCCCTTGTTTTGCCTGGTACCCTGCTAGCCCTACCTTTTCCTATATTTGCTCCTTGTAGCATGTCAAATGCTTGTCAAAGAAAACACTGTCATTTCTATGGGAAATGCAATGTACCATGACTAAGGTTATAAACTGCTGAGCAAACAGAAAGGGCATAAAATGGATGAGAGCGGGGAGAAAAGAGAGAACCTGCTGTTAAATAATCCTTCAGACACCGTTCTGAACAACTTGACAAGATTAATAAGCTTTTCTCATAATAATCCCTTACAAAATGGGATGTGTAGGAACTGGGAACATCCGTTTGTCCTCTCTTAAGCAAAGGACTGAGGCACTTGATTAGGAAGAACGGATTCTGGATTCGCTGCCTTACAAATATTTTGGCCTATACTCAAGCAACCATGAGGAACGACTTCATTTCCTACCTTGGAAATGTAGGCTCTGCCATCAAAAAAAGGCACAGGGACAAACACTTAGACACACAGATTCTGTTGCTGCCATTCCTCTGTGTGTTTCTAAGAGTTTACCAGGACCTGAAAATATTCAGGAAAGTTTTATATGAAGCTTTACTCTTTCTCTCTTTTATATTTTTTTTTTTCCTTTCAGGATACACATTTGAAGGCACAGGTGCATTTCTAGGATATGAACTTACTCTACACTTCTCATCTAAGATGTATTTTCCAAGGCACCAGGCAAAAGCACTTCTGCTTGCAGCTGCCCACCGATTAAGCGAGAGCATCCCTCGGGTGCGCCCTGTAAGAATGTAGGATACAGGGACACAAATCTAATTGGAAGCATGGAAGAATCCTTTTCCCTCTGAATTGTAAGGCACTTGTCATTTCTGTCATGGACAAAGCTTTCTGTTGACGGGAAATCAAAGCTGTTGTAGTTTGCTCAAGGACAAACAGCTTATGTTGACTTTATTTTTACCCCCACTGAGAGCAGAGCGTGTATCACCCCCTCCCCTCGCGCGCAGGGGTCCCACCGAGCCCTCCCATCGAGAATTAAGCCTTGGGAAGGTCTCAGCTTACAGACAGCTCCTGTGATCGACGGGAACAGAAAACCTGCTTTAAAACAACAGCACAGGAAGCCACCGTGCTGCTCTCCGAGTAACCTACAGCGCTGCAAAGAGAGCCATAAATCTGCTGACGGGTCCAGCGCAGACCCAGCTTTCTTAGCAAGAGTGTGCATAGCCATATAACACGAGGGGCAAAGCACACACATCTCTCCTTTCACCACCTGAAACCCTGAGAGCTGTTTCCCTCATAAAGCCTCTCTTGTTGTGGGGGCTTTGCCCTCCTGGGGATCTGAGGCTGCAACAAGTGCTGAGAACTTGATATGGAAATACCTGGCTACTCGGGATGTTAGAGCATTCAAAATCATTGCAAGTAGGACAGACAGCACTTGAAAAATTTCAGACCTGCTATGTGATAGCTGAAGGATGTGTCCTGTAGTTGCCCGAGGATTTGGGGGAGACTTGCCGGTGGTTGTACCCGTTACCGGACCAGGAGCAAGATGCACAACCTCTCTTCCTTACCCCTGAAAAAATTAAAATATGGGTGGAGAAGGCTGACAAGCCATAGGCTGATGTCCTTGGCCCATTTTCACAGAAAGCCTGGGCTTGCCTTGCTTTGTTGTTAACAGCAGCTTTAGTTGGAAATGCATTTGGATGCTTCCGAGCAACAGATGTGGTGGGGCTCAGCAGCTTCCAGGTCACAGAAACAACTATTTTTAAGTACATTTAAGATTGCTGTTAGGCATGTGATTATCTTCTGAAATGTACAGATTTTCAGTTCTTGACACCTAATTCTTTGCAACTTGTCTGCTGATGCTGTGTGAAACAAACTCTTCAAATGTGTCTGCAGTTCCAGGCACTCCTGAGACACGTGCAGGGCCACCTCTTACCCCTGGCACACACTTTCTATATTCTCTGCTGAACTAATGGAGTATTTTGTTCACATAAAGACATGCCAAATACTGGAATAAGAATCCAGACCTTTATTCAGAATTCTTGGAGAAAGTCAAGTCTGATAAATGCTAAGTGATTAATGCTGTAGAGAATCATAGAGTGGTTTGGGTTTGTAGGGACCTTAAAGACCATCCAGTTCCAATCCCTCCATCATGGACAGGGACACCTTTTCCTAGACCCCTTTGCTCAAAGTCCCATCCAGCCTGGCCCTGAAGCCTTCAAATGGCAGTTTGATTTGTGTAGTGCTGTGAACTAGGTCTGCATCCTATTTATTTCTCTTTATTTTCCCAGTTTTCCTCTTGTAATTTTTTTGTCATCCTTGTAACAGGACTTGCAGCTTCTTTCTCTGCTTGCATTTGGATACAAACAGCACAAGTGTTTCCACTTTAAAATATTTAGTCTGGTGTTAAATCAGACTCAGGAAGGAAAAAGATAATACATTTTATCTTCACCTGGGAGCAGATGTATCAAAACCATTACAGTGAGATTACAAGCTGATTTTCATTGGGCCAGTGAATAGATTCGCTCTCCGCTGAGCAGCAGAAAGATGCTATTTCTGAAGCTCTCGCATTCTGGTTCTTGTTTTGATTTTCTTTGGAAGACACCTTCAGCAGCCAGTTCCCATCCAGGCCTTGCTTCTTCAAGAAGATGGACACCTTCTGTTCCTGCACATTGCCATCGTCTGTTGTTGCACGTTCACCACAGCTGAGCAGGAGGACGTGTGAGGGGAAGTCTTGCTCCACCAGGCTGTTCTTCCTGGAGAAGATCCATTTCACATGGATGCAGGATGGTGAGATGTCCCTGTTTATGAAGGTAGGGGTTCATTCGAATGCAGTTTCAGACACTGACATGCCCTGAGGTGTGTATTACCCTGAGAGGAGCCAAGGTCAGGCAGGGGCCGCAGCATGCCAACAAAACAGATGTTTTATCAAAGCCATATGAAATATTTCCAGGGAAGCTGCAGCTGCTGGTGAAGTGCAGCTCATGACACGTCATTGGATTTAAGGAAAATCCTGAGATGTGGCCTGGCAACGGCTTGAAAGAAATAATCTGTCATGAATCTAGTTTTTCTCCTTCTCAAAGCCAGGTTGGATTCAATCTGTCTAAATGGAGATTCACTCTGCCAGTGCTTCTGCCACGAACAGGAAGGATGATAGTTCCCTCAAAGTCTCTTTTAATCCACATTTCACAGCTCATCTGAAGCTGAAAGCATTACTTTTCTGGCAGTTCCCAGCGCAGCACAACTGGATGGCACTGGCTTCCACTTCTGCCTTTTGATGCTGCGTGTGCTTAAGTCAATAACCAGGTGTTTTGTTGCTTTGGGGTTTTTTTCTGACATAGTGTCTAATGATAAGGATGTGGAAGGAAATGTAACTTGGCCTTCATACAATAAAATCAGATGGCTTGTGATTTTCCCTCTTGACTCTGAAAACTATTTATTACCTCTTTATTAAATGAGAGGAAAAAATTCCTTTTTCAACGTAAACTGGAAAATCTTCATGGTATCCTCTCCTTTTTGCTCTTAGTGTTTCAGCCAGAAACTTGCTCAGAATTTCACACCACTGGATTGCTCTTCCAGCTCCGTGCTGGCAACAGCTGGGGATCCAACACCACTGCGGAGCCTCCCCTGCTCCTCCCAAACAACTGAATGTCTGCAAAGGATGTTCAGCATTTTGCTTGGGTGAACCCCTTTTTAAAATGAGTGGTGACCAGCTGGCACAGTGATTCATGCGCAGACAAATTAGCAAGATAATAAAGCTGACACTTGGAAATAATTATTCTTTAATTTAGGAGAGTATTAAAAACATGGGCACAGTCCTTTGTGAGTAGCTGTATTCATGGAGTGGCTGATTATGCACCATCCTTCTCATTTAGTCTGACTGCTCACAGGGAGAAAACAGTGACCTTGTTGAAGCTGAGGGCAGAAATCCCAGTAATTTTTGTTGGGCTGGGATCTTACTTTCCATGTACAGCTGCAGGTGCAGGTATTTGCAGACTTAGACCCTTGTGTCGGGTTTTTGATGCATTTATATTACATTTTCCCCCCCTAGGAGCTTTATAAGCAGGCCAAAACCCACTTTCACAACCAAGTCTTTATTCTTTGTGTAGGATTAATTTCTAATTAACAGGGAATATGTTTAAAGTTACTTTCTTTAGAAAAGTGATGAATAAAGAAACCTAGGGGTTGAATCACAAACTTCATTACTTGAAAAGCCAAATAAATTTTTAAAATGGGGTTTTTTAATCAATACCTTGGATTTTGAGGAAACCCTGAACGATGTTGGATCCCCTGTCTTATCTAACGTTTTTGCTTTTAATTCAAGTAGTGTTTGTTCTTCCCTGGGTGGAACTAGGTGATCTTCAAGGTCCCTTCCAACACAAACCATTCTATGATTCTGCTGCAGTTGATTTCAAAAAGCGTTTGTATGAGGGAACCTGCATCTTTTCGATGCAGAGTGACATAAGCATCATGTATGAGCAACATACATACAGTTCTCTCTTTCAATATCTATCTTGACCACATCTTACAAAAAATTATGAATTTTGCCACTGTTTAACATCAAGAAGCATCCTCCTGCTCCCAGGCACCCTATAAATCTGTAAGAGCTGGTAGGTACAAAGCAGGAAAAGGATTCTTATTTAAGATGTGCAGAAAGACTTAACTCCTGCTGAAACAGCTATTCCTCTCGAGGATCTGGCACTGAGTGAGTTCTACCTGGTGGCAGCAGGTATAAAACCTGAATAAAACTGGCCCAGACTAGCACCTGAGCAGAGTTGTGTGCGCGTCAAGATGTCTCTTTGCGTCAGATTAAGCTGAGATGCCACATGTGAACAATGTGGGTCTGACCAGGACATGCTGTGCTAGCCCAAGGACGCTCCCCAGAAGCAGTTACCTGCATCTTTATTTCCTCCAGGGAAATTCATGCGAAATGTGAGTCTAATAAGCTGTGCCGTGATTAAATCCAGTCGGTTTTGGCTTTGGATGCCGATCAACGCACATTGGTTCAGAGGATTCCCACGAGATATTTTTGCGTTAGGGTTGCCAAGCTTTGGAAGGGGCTGCCCAGGAAGGTGGTGGACTCACCACCCTGGTGAGTGACCAAGTGTCCAAAAAACAACTCGATGTGGCTTTTAGTGCTGTGGTTTAGTTGACAAGGTGGTGTTCCATCAAAGGTTGGACTTGACAACCTTGGAGGTATTTTACAACCTTATTGATTCTGTGATTCTATGATTATGGACAGTAACCCATGCTTTTATTCAGATTTTATGATCCTGTAGCCTTACAGCAGTACAATATTAAACAAATATTAGTTCCATTAAACCAGTCTGTTTATCTATCGAGTCTGCCAAACACCCCAGAGTAAATGGCTTCCTCCTCAGTCTTGGAGAATTATATTGAGCCCTGGCTATGGTCAGCAGAACAGGGAGTGAACGGGATAATCAGAACAGGGAGGAGAGCCCAAATAACACCTGGTCTTGTCTTGCACTTTCCTGGGTGAAAGGGAATATTTGCACTGTGTAGCCCACACCTATTTAATTAAAGTTCAAAGCTTGAAAACTATGCCTGGCTTTTACATACCTCTGTAGGGAGAGCCAAAATAGTGGCAATGGTGCAAGAGAGCGTGGGGCTGGGATATGGGAATAAAACAAAACCCAGCAAAGAGACTACTTACAAAGCCAAACTCAACCAAACCAAACCAAAACGGTGCTTGATTTTCCAGGAGGTGGAGCTCAATACAGCCCGATGGCTGAGGTTTTGCACTTTTGAATTTCTGGCAGACCTCCTGAATTTAAGAGAAAAGGTCCTGCAAAAACTCTCATTCCCTCTTTAATTGAGTAAACCAGATGCTTTTGCAGGAAAAACAAAATGAAACTAAACCTAGGCTAAAATTTACTGGCCAAAAATTCGACTTGTACACTAATGAAGAGCTTAAATCCTCTTCTAGAAAAGAAAAATTGAGAAAGGGAGAAAAAAAGCTTCAGCAGATAACAAAAGGGAAGAAAATTTCAGATACGGATCAAAAAAAAAAAAGATCATCACAGTTTTGAACAACTTTTGGCTTGCAAGAGTAGGTTGCATGGATTTCTAAGGAGATTTGCAATTTAATTATGTTTCACATATTTCTTGCTTCTGCATTTGCTCATGGTAATGGAGCACATTGAACAGCAAGGACCAGAAGAAGAGAAAGCTGTGAGAGTAAAATGTCATTGAATTAAGACAACATAATCATACCCTTTAAAAGATTAGCTGGATTTAAGTCCTGGGCAAACTTCCATTGCATTTTGAAGTTTTTACCATTTCTAGGAGAAACTAAATGAAAATTACATTAAACATTGAATTGCTCTGCTTTCCATTTGTTTTGTATCCTTCTTTTCCCACAATTCTGACCTTTTTTACCTTAATCTCCTCTCGCAGAAGCAACAGCACTATGCAGACTCTTAGCAGTCTTCAGAGAACACAGATATTGCACTCCAATTTTTTTTTGGTCAAGTTTTCTGCTGGGGGCAAGAAACAAATTTTTATGCATTTACATGTTAGTATATTTTCAAGGTGGTATAAAATGTCTTTCTAGAACCTCCAGAAACAGGAAAATGGCTTAGGTGGTCTGGAATGTATTATAGTATCTTTTTTGTCCCAGTAAATATAATTATTGTTTTTCTCAGCACAGAGATCTGCATAATAAAGCTTTATTAGCTCAAAGCCAGAGCTGAAGGAATAATAAATAAAATAAACCCATCCATATAGCAATCTACAACTTATTTGGCTGCTTTGCATGTATTCCAATGTACTCTTGCCTGAGTAATGTGAATGATGTCCTGTTTACATGATTTGTTATAGAAAATTTATACTCCCCTATATACTATTGTTTGCACCTGAACGTGGCATTTGCAAGCAAATGTGCAGTTGTGAGCAGAAATAACAAAGCTCTGTCCCTTAGAGGATGAGAAAGTACACTTAGTTAGACCTGGACATCATGACCTCAGCTCACACTCCTGAAAGACAAGGTGATGAAGCCACAGGCTTCCTGAGCTTGGAAGCTTGTAAATGCAAATTTCTTTGTGTGAATGTGAAAAGGGACATTCAACAGAAAACCTTCCACATGCATTTATCGAAGGATTAGGAAAAATATTTTAACTCTCCTCCTCACCTTCACACTATCCCTGTGAAAAAAAAAAAAAAAAGAAGTGTAGAATGCACTATTCTCCCATTTACTAGGGAAGGGAAAATAGAAATCCCTCCAGCACCTACTTCTCTGCCTAGAGAAACCCCTTCTAAAAGATTCGAAAGTATTCATTTGGGACCAATTTTCAACTAATTTTTACAGCAGTCTTAAAGAGAATTTTGCTTTTACTTGGGTATAGATACCTGTGGAGAAGTATAAGGGTTCAAGGAGAAAGGAACTGCAGGGTATTGGAAGCCTTCCACAAGCCAGTGATCCACAGCTGTAGTGGTAATGGATACAATTTTTTTTTTTTAAATATTGGGTTTTAGCTAAAATTATGGGTTTGATTCAGGGGCTGGATGGTGAAATTCCCAGGTGTATTTCTGTACCACATCTGTTCTGGTCTGAAGCACCTGTTGGACCCAAAATGAGTAGCAAAACCTGAGTTCTTGTCAAGGTAATTTAGCTTTTGCTGACCTCAAATTCTTCATGTTTTGCCACCTGCACCCTTCCACCTCCAGCTGCACCTCCACACTGAATATTTTGTGTTTGGTCAGGTGGCTGTGCAGAGAATGCAGTCAGTAAGTTGATCCTGCTGAAATCCACTATTCTCCTACATTTTTGGCTCGGTTTGTGAGCTTATCCCGTTTGTCACATGATCATCCTAGTGGGATTTCTGAGACAAGGCTGGTGATGGAAAGGTATGGCCAGGGTTAGAGAAGAGTGTGGGAGGGCATCTTTCAGCAAATCCAATCTCTGATTGCTTGAGCTACAAAACTGTGCCTTTAGGACCCTCCTATCTGGATTACTTTCCATGAGAGCTTGGACCTAGGTCCGAGGTGAGGGATTATAGAATCTTGGAATCATTCAGTTTGGAAAAGACCTCCAAGATCAATCATCAAGTCCAACTGTTAACCCAGCACTGCCAAGTCCACCACTAAACCATGTCCCTAAGTGTCTTTTGAATCCCTCCAGGACTGGTGACTCCATCACTTCCCTGGGGCAGCCTCTCTCGATGCCTGACAACCCTTCCTGTGAGGAAATTTTTCCTAATATCCAGTCTAAATCTAATCCATATGTCAGTGCAACCACAACCGGTTGACCCTTGATGGATGATGGTTGTGGGGTGTGCGCAGTAAACACCATTCCCAGTTGTATTTTCCTCTCTGTGTTTAACCAGCTTGAGAGCCATCCTGGTTTACTGTAAAAAATAGGACACCCCATATCGTACGGATCCTTTTTGCAGGTGCATTTGGTTTCTTGACCTGTGTTAAAATGTATCGGGGCTATAGTATTTTAAAGGGAAAATGTGGAAGCCCAGGGAGCCTGGCCTGAGTCAGAGGGGTTGTTAAAGAAACAGAGGAAGGATGGAGGGGGTAGATCATTACCAAAGAGCCCAGCCACACGGTTCCTGCTTCCCTAATGAGCCTGACAGCATGCGGTGCCACCTCTCTCTTCTTATGTAAAGCCAATCCCTTGCCCTCTCCGACAGCCAGTATTTACATTTGCAAATGAATCCATCTTCCCACAGCACCCCTTGGAAGAGAGCAGAGGGACACCACCGGCCCAACAGTACGGTCCTCCCAGGGCAGCATCTGCCCCTTGTCAAGGTGTCCCTCACCCAGAGAGTTGGAGGAATAAACAGCAGGGTGACAAGAATACCAATGGCTCTGTGGTCTGATCAAAGTGATCCCAAATGAGAAGAATTTTGGGTCCCATGTTGGGACCACACTGCAGCGGCTGCAAGGCAGGGACACTACTGCCATACATCCCTATAGCTCAAGTGCCTTGTCTGAGGCAAGTTAGGGACCCAAACAAGCCAAAATCTAACCTCCTCCAAGGAAAGATATGGGTTTTGATGACACTGGTGCGGGCAGGGAAGAGAGGACCGTGGGGTGGGGGATAAGGTCAGGTCCAAGCATCACCACACCTCACCCTCGTGCGCTATTTCCAGGTTGCAGTCGCGGTTTCTGGGGGAGGAGGCAATGTGACAAGAAACGAGACTTTGTGTTACATTCTCAGCTAATGACAACCGAGACATTGATTTGACTAATTTGCTGGGAATGATCCCGCAAGCGCATTTTTTATGGGAGGATGAAGGCGAGAAGTCATTCATCCCCTCCCAGCGAGGGATCTCACGATAATCGCTAAATACGCTGGAGCAGGGGAGAAAAAGGTGGGAACATACGGGCGCCGTATTCCTTCCTTTGTTTCCATGAATAGGGAGCAATACCCCTGCAAAGGCAGGGGAACCAGGGAAGGGAAGCGCAGCCCTTCCCTTCCCGCAGCCCGCCCATCGCGAGCCTCCCAAAGAGCGGCTCGTTCTGCCGGGACGGCGGGCGGTCCTGGAGCGAAGGTTACCCTCGGAGTGGAATATCTACATAAGGGATGGCCTGCGAGCGCTGCCGCCGGGCGGGAGGAAGTGTTTGTTTTCGTTCCCGTCACTAGGCAGCGGGGAACCCTCCGCCTTTGTTCGGGAGGTCATGCTGCTGGAGATGGCAAATATTGACATACATGGAGGCAGTTTTCATTTTCACATGTTTCTTGTTACCTCTTACAGCGACGTGATTTGGCTTTTCTGTTCTCTTTGTTTTCCAACATCTTTTTTTTTTTCTCCTTCTTTTTTTTTTTTTTTTTTTTTTTTTTTTTTTTTTTTTTTTTGTCTTTTTCCTTTATTTTTTTTGGTCCACCCTCCTCGAATGTTTCCCAGCACTGGGTTGCAAATGACATGACAAAAGTTCACGGACGTATTCCAGCCTCCTATCCTTGGGCGCTGAGTTGCCCAAATGACCCGAGAGCTTCAGCCCCTGCCCTGTGTGATAGGCACTGCACGCCAGCGGCATTCACTGGCAGGAATGACAGGGATTCTCCCGCAGAAATTGCGCTTCCCTTCAGCCCCTTTCGCAGCTGTCATTTCAGCACGAGGAGCAGAAATGTTGCCAGGTGCTTCATCCGGTTTCCGCTTATGCTGCACCGGGCTGGTGCTTAGATGGAGAAACAAAGAAACAATTTTTTTCAGGGTTATCCGATGTAAAAAGGAAAGGAGGGATACACAGAGACGAGCGTCTTGCCCCATACATCCTTTACATCACTCTGGCTTTGTTGCTTCAGTTAATTTTCTGTGGTGCACTCTAATGCAGTTTTTATCTATTACTGGTCATGGAAAATACTTGTTTCTGTTACTGCTCAGATCTCAAATTCAGGATATTGTCATACAACCCACTGATGTAGAGTTATCTCCCAGGAAATTCTGGGAATGATGCACACGACCTGTAATACAAAACAATGAAATGCAGACATAAGGGAAAAAAAAATATAAAAAATCATCCCCATACCATGGCCACAGTTTTGTAAAATCCTAGTGTATTTTCCCTTAATCACAACAGAAAAACAGGAAATTATATATTACCATAGAAATAAACATTTGCAGTAGTCTCTACATAGCACGTACTATAGGATTCACTCAAACATTTGACATTCTACAAAGAAAGCAGTAAACTTTTGGTAATAAAAAAATGGATTCAGAAATAAAGGGATTACAGAAAAACCACTAAACCTCTGAGGTAATTGCTCGGTCTTTTGAGTAATTTGCATTTTTGATAGGGGCTACTAAATCTCATATTAGCTTATTGTGGCAATGAGCTGGCTGCATAGATCATATTGATTCGTTATCACCCATGGAGGGAACTTTCAGTTTCGTATGTCCCTTGTTCCCTCTTTCTGCTACATAATTTTGATTTCCTAATGCTATGCTTGGACAAATCCCTTGCACTGATGCATCCTGTGCAGATAATATTTTTTTTTCCAAAGGCTCCCAGTATTTCTCAAGCATGTCAGTAACTGTGATGCCTTTTTCAAGAAAGGCATTTCGGAAATGATTGCCTTTGCAACACTCATTTCAAGTTTGCTGTGAACAAAGGACAGAGCATTCAGCTGATGTGTAGACTGATTTAGCTTCTCAGTCTATTCCTCTATGAATATCCAATTACCCCTTTGAGCTTCTGTAGTGGCGAGGGAGGGGAAGGCGGGAGGTATTCTCATCATGTTCCAATTATGATTCTTCCACTGTCCTTTCCCCTTCTTCTGAAAATTATCCAGCCTGGAAAGGAGTCATTACGGAGCTGATCATGATAGCATGTATTTTTTAATAAATATGCTGGGAGCAGTTTGGATGAATAACACTCGAGTGATAAAAGATTGCCTCATAGGTGGCTGTGTGATTAGCCATTGACCTCGTGTGTGGCTTCTGGCCCACCTGGGTGATTGAAGCATCTGAAGAAGGAACAGAGAGCTCTGATTATAAATTATGCTTTCTGATCAAAACCGCTGGACTGATAATAACTCATCGTGCAATCCATGAAACATTCAGGTTTCACAAACCCCTCATGATTAGAGTCCTCACAGAGAAATGGCAACATGCCTGAATCACTTACAATTTTAATTTATGAACATAATCATAAATCAAGGTTCTCTTCATAGGAGGGCCTTGTCCTTTTCCTGCTTGTTCGGCTGCGATTTTGTTTAGTGAGAAGTCAGGCCAAGCACTGGTTTGGGGAGACATCTGCCTGTAGAAAACAAGGAATGTTGTCCTTCTCAGGCTCAATATTGAAGCTGTTCATGGAAAGGTCAACATCCTCCGCCTGCAAACAGTATCCAAGGTCAGGTCCCTGATGTCCAAACATACCTGGTCCAACAGCAGTTCTTTGAAGGCTGGGGGTTTACATACCTGACACAGCCTCTCTGGCTGTCATCGCTCTAAATTTGCCATGTCTAGGACAAGAGGTAAATCTCTTTGTGCCAGGGGAAAGCAAAGCTATTACATGTCCTTAAAAGTCTTCTGGTTTACGTAACTCTCCTTTGGAGCAGGACACCTCTATAAAAAGTGATCCCCATCCTCAGAAAGATGATTTCCAGCAAACCACTCTGCTGAATGAGGATTGTAACTCCGTTGATCTTAAAACCCCAGACTAATATTGACATCCTCTCTTCTGATGATTTGTTTCAGCCTTCCCAGCAGGATGAGCTCCCTCATAACAGAAGAGGTTTGATGCAGACCATAAAGTCTGATTTCCATCACAATGGCTCTTGCCCCAAACCGATGGTAGAACAAGTCAATTCTGCCTTGAGGAGTTTCTCTAGCTGTGGTTGCAGCCAGTTGCTGTTGTCCCAAGCAAGGGACTTGCCCCCACAGCCTCATGTGGGCTTGTGCATCCTGCCTTTGGAGAGGAGTCCCTGATCATCATTGCGGGAACAGGGGGAGGGAGGAAGGACATGCTCACCCATAGGATCTGCATCAGTTTAAAAGACTTTATATCCATTAAAGTTTAATCTGATAAACAGTCCTCTACCATTTATAGCAGAGAGAGGAATAAGCAATTCCCATGGACTACTTTGCATTTGATAATGGCGTAAATAAAAAGCAAGAGCAATTTGCTCCATAGGATCATAGAATGGTTTGGGTTGGAAAGGATCTTAAAAGATCATCTTATTCCAATCCCCCGGAATTGTTCAGGGACACATTCTACTAGACCAGGTTGGTCAAAGCCCCATCAAGCCTGACCTTGGCTTCAGCTTTCTTTACTTAAATTAAAAAATAATAATAATTAAAAAAAAGGATGAAAAATAAAAAAGAATTGTTGCATACAGAGGAATGAAGCTGACGACAAAATACAATGCACTACCAAATCTATGCTTAGTGCCCTGGGTTGTTTTTTTTTTTCAGTGGCATTATAGCACTGAATTATTTATCAAACAGATTAACAGTTTGTACATGTATATTTAATGTAGAAATTATCATCCATTTACAGAGGGGTTTTAAATTAACACATGGGAGAGGCTCCTTCCCAGGGTGTTTGCACTCCTTTATGGCAGCTGTCCTTCCTCAGCCTGTGGAACCCGTCCTGTTTTTGAAAATATTCCTCTGGGTTTTGATTCTGTTGGGCAGGGTGCATTGCCAGATAGCCTGAAATGGTCTGATCACCTGCCTAAAGGTCTTCTGGGGGAAGACAAACTTGTCATATGACATGGCAACTCAAGCAACTAAGCTGTTGCTCCACCACCCTCCAAAGAAAACCAGATTTTCCAAGTTTTCTAGCATCAACATCTCCTCAGCTAAATCCTCACTGCACCGCAGGGGTCTGCTGCTGGTACAGAGTCACTTCACTGGAGTGTGAGCGCAGACATTTTAAAACTAATGAGCTGAAGTTCAAATATAGTTCTTAAAATGAGGGTCTTTTCAGTATATTGTTTGCAGTTTGAAAAAGATCTGGCCTTCGCAAATTTAATTTACTCCTTACCCGAAGCTGAAAAGTGTTTGCTTCTGCCTACAACTACAACCTGATTATGAGAACCTGGCTTCCTGGTCCTCTCAGCAGAAACATTATGGTGTTCCTATTAGGGAGTGAAACAAGGATTTCTTCACAAAGGCCTGGTTTGAGTTATTCTGGGCAGCTCTCAAGAGAGGGAAGCAATAACGATAACAAAAGATTTAACTACAGCTTGCAGCACTGTAGTCAGGGAAAGAAGTGCAGTGTTACAACTAAATATTTATAGCAGAACACTGGCTGAAAAGGTCTGTACAGTAAATAATTACCATGCTGCTTCAGTCAGGACTTCTCTGATGCAAGCCAGGCAAAGCCCACTCCTGCCAGTATTTCAGGGTGGGAAAAACCCATCACACACATCCCAGTTATGTGCTCTGGAATCACTGCAGGTACATTATCCTGGAGACACCTGCCCCATCCCTGACACCACCACCGATGCCTGATTTTAAAGCTCTGGCAACTGGTGTTGACCAGGACATTCCCCTGCTTCATTTTCTGTTCTCTTAGAGGACAAATCTGCTTTTAATTCTTCAGATATCCAAAACAATCTACTTATCTAAGCCTGCAAAACTTTCATGTGAGGATCAAAAATATCCTGGCGCATTAGGAGTAATGAATTTACCCTGTAGGATAATGTATTTTAATCCTTTAGTGAGCCAGCTCTCCTTCCAGTTTTAAACCAGGCAGGCCTCTTAGCTATCGAAAAGACTTGAAAGACTTTATTCTCTCCTGCATTAATGCACACACATATTATCACTAATTTAGTTTCTCTTTAATCTATTTAAATGCATAATATAGACTTCTAACATATTATTCTATTTCCATTTCAAATTGCATATGAGTCATTAAGCAAAGAGATTGGTTCACTGGTAGTTTTGAAATGTTGATATGATGGCCAGATCCGTCCATAGTGTTAGCTGGAGATAATTACCTTTTCACCCGAGTGCTGCTGGTGGATGCCTCTCATAGGGTAAAATTCTCAAGCTGGCCATTCATTCTGTTTTCCTTCAGTTCAGTGATGCAGCTTGGTCTTCAAAGAGGATCTTATGGATCTCGTAGCTAATAGCTAATTTGCTGTTGAACTGCAGGATAAAACATTTAGTTGATATATATGTATTAAAATGTCTTTATATATAAGGAAATTATTTAGCTTAAGTAAGAAAATATTTGCGAAACAATCCTTTTGCTTTGGTATCAGCCCTATTTTGGCTTCAATAAACCCTCCCATTGAATAAATTTCAAAGATCATCAGGACTTAGGTCCACAGATTAGTTTCTGTTATAAAATTTCAATGTTCTGCCACCTTGACATATGCCAGCTTTTCTGCTGAAACTGCTTCACCTCCTAATGGAGTGTGAGGAAGAAAAGCTGGGCACAAACGATGTTGATTCGATGAATTTGCAGCCTGCTTAAAGAACTCGGCTCTGCCCTAACAGGATTTTATGGGAAACAAAGGAGGAAGAGAAAATGGGTTTTCTGACAGAATAGAAACCCTCTGGTTTTGCTAATGCCAAACTTATCTCGGTGCCACATGACGATATGTCCCAGTAACCCATAAGTCAGAACTGAGATCAGATTGGTTCCACATTCAGTGAAAGGAAGCCTGTGGAGCACCATTAAATCACTGCAATGACCTCCAAATGAAAAGATCCTGTGTGGGCGTAAGTGGAGAAAAATCTTGTAACTAGTTTTATTTTGGCAACGTCAAGCTTTTTTTCGAATGGCTTTTAAATAGAAACACTGGGCAAAAGCAGTTCCTGGGACATCTGGAGTGGGGAGCGTGCAGGGTTGGGCTTAGACACCTCCTTGCTTCTGCAGGGGTGGGGGAGCCACTGGCCCCCAAATCACACCCCTGCTCAACTCCTTAACAGCACCAGAGAGCCTCGGAGAGGTTTTCTTCAGGGCAGGGACCTGGCAGAACCCAACTTCCCATTTTCATCTTCCTTCCCTCAAATCAGGGAGTGACCAGGGTGAGGTCAGGAGGTGAGATCGGATCTCCAAGTTCTCCTCCTTAAGCAGGTCCAACAGCCCTGAAGACATCAAGCACTTGTCCCATCCTTTCCTCTTGGCATGAACACGTCCATGATTAGTAATAATAGAGCAACATTTTAATCTTAAAATATGCCTGGTAGAAAACAGAGGGGAAAAACATTTGGGATCACACTCTCTGGGTCATCTCTGCGTTTGGCTGGTTTGTGGCAAGACCTGTGAAATGTCAGGCTTAAAGTCATAAATGAAAGGACAATTCTGGGTTACCTATACGTGGTGTTTTGACTGGAAAACTCAGCAATCCACTCTTCCCCTGAGTCAGCTCCCATGACAGCCTGCTGGATTTCCTTCCGGATGAAGTAATGCTGTTTTGAAACAAGAATCATAACAAAACCTCAAGCATGCTGGACATTAAATATTTTATTGTATAAATACTGTATTGCATTGCATTGTTTGATTGGAGCAAGCACAGATGGCTGAATACAAATTCTGTCTTGGGATGGATTTTTGTGGGAGTTGTTTTTTTGTCTTTCTGCTTTTCTGTTGGGTTTGGAGGTTAGGGGATTTTGCTGAGAAGGTTCCTTGTTTGGGTTTTTGGGGATTTTGTTTTAATTTTTCTGCAGGATGCTATCTACTTACTCAAACCTGAACACCAGAAAGTCATTTTTCATATTTTTACTGTTTTCTTTCCCTCACACCTAATCGGTGGTTATGTAGGACTTACCCTCCCTCCCTGGGGTACAGTCAGAGCAGCACAGCACCGATTTCAAAACCTGCAAAATGCTCGATTATTTTGAAGCCCATTCTGATTTCCATGTGGAACGGACGGTCTCCAGTTGCTTAAATATAGGTGGGACACATCTCAATCAGCATCAATTAGACACCCAAGCTGCAGCATCAGTGTCTCCAGAGAGGTGTGTCTGTTGTCCAGCAGGAACCCAGCACTGGTGGCAGCGATGGGAAGCGCGTGTGTGACTGCTAAAACATTTTGAAGGGGAAAACCCATTGCAGCTGAGTAATGAACAACTCTGTGCAGGGTTTACGATAGAATTAAACACTAGTTTAGTAGATATTCTGCCAAAGTCTATGTTATGGGAACAGCACTAGTTTTTGCTCAGACAGCCCAGTTTTAGGGCTGTAAGTGTGCATTAAATCCCTGCTGGAAGAGGAACAAGTAATCTGAGCCTCAGCATGATTTCTCCGAGCTTAGCCCTCTCTCTGATTGCAGTTGTTCACCCAGACTATTGCTCTGAATGCAGATGAACTTGGAAAATCTAATGAAGGCAGCAGAAGGAGGCAGAGGTGTCAAACACCGCCACAGATCTCTGAGCACAGAGCACCAGCTCTTCCCATATCTGCAGGGCCTCCTCACATTCCAACCTTTCTGCAAGTAAATTACAGTTACTTACAGTTTCCTTGTATATTAATCGACATCCCTTTTTCTTCACAGGCAATAATTGCTCCTGACTTTCACTGTGTGAAAACCAGTGAGCCAAATCCACTGCTGGCATACACAGCGGGATTATTGCTAGGAATCCAGGGGGATATGTCGGGCACACTTGCCGGTGCTGGAAGGTCCTCTGCATGGCTTTCGTCCTGTGCTCAACACCTCCACAGCACTAAACAGGGCTACTGGGACACAATTACTTTCCATTTTAAATGGAAAGGCTGTGACATGGTGTTTTCTTGTCATTTTTATTAATTATGATTTATACTTATGAGGACTGATTCAAGTGAGCTGTCAGAACAGGAAGAGTGGTGGCAGAGCTCTTCAGTCCTTTCTCCAGGGATATGATGGTATTAATATTATCATTATTTTCTTTTTTTTTTTTTAATCTATTATAAAATCCATGAAGCATAAGAAGAAGCTTTTGAAACACCTCTTCTCTGACAGTAGCAGTTGCTGAGGGAAGGGACTAATTACGTACTGTTCGAGCTATCAGGCAATTATTTGCTGGGGGTTTTTGCGGGTGTGTGTGTGTTTAAAAAATAAGGAATTTAAATAGTAAATGCAATACATGATTAGTGAGGCAAATTCTGAAATGCTCAGGCAAAATGGCACATGGCATCTCAGTGGGATAAATCTATAAATTGTCATGCTATTATTTCCTTACTCACCCCTCCTTGTTTCTTTCCTGATGCCTTTCACCTTTTTTTTTTGAACCATGGCATTTTAAATCTATAAGAGATGTATTTTCTATATTCTGCCCAGAGGAAAAGTTCTGGAGGGTTTAGAAGGAAATACATTATCAAACTTGAACTTAGTTTTGCAGGGTCTGTTTTGGTTTTATGAATTCAGAAATATCCGGGCAGATCTTCTGCTATGCGAAATTAAAACTGCAGTTAAGACAACTAGTATAAGTTGAAGACATGCTCTCCATAAACCAGAAAGTTATTAAAATAACACTATTGTTTGTTCTTCAAAGGATATATGTCACAGTAATAATCTGAATCATCAATAAAGAAAAATCCTGGTTTATTCCAAAGAAAGGTGGTTCTTCTTGAGATCTGCACATTCATTTTCACAAATGAGAATGGCAAATAATCTCCAGAAAAAGAAGAGCTCTTCCTGAACTGTGCACCGCCTCTTCATAAATAAGGGAAGTTACTAAACATTCCTACATTTTACGCCAGTTCGAGGTGACATCACTGAAAGGACTGATTAATAGGGCATCACAAAAGTGAAAGTCCATTGTATTAACATCATAATAGTGTACTAACACTTATATCGTGAAATGTCACAAATTTTCAAAGTGCATAGTGCACTAGAGGCACTAATCTCCCTGCAGAGTCCACGACTGAATAAATGTGTTCCAGCCCAATGTACAGCCCTCCTAAATCAGCTCATTATCCCTTAGGCATCAGTATACAGAACCGAAATGGGCGTCATGTTTATAACCCCTGCTCACAGAGCATGTGTGTGGAAATGGTTTAAAACCTGCTGAATAGATATTTTGACCTTAGGTGACCTTCATTTAATCATCTTTCATACAACAGAAGAAAATACCAGTGTTAAAGAAGAAATCAATGTCATTTCAGTGAATTGTCTCCAGTAGTCTCATAAGGTCATTCACGAATTTCAGTAGTCATGGTGGATGCTGTTTAATGTGTGCTGATTGAGAGGTCAATACTGGGATTTTTTACTTGTTTTTAGAGCTTCACAATTTGCTGCGTGACATCTTTGCTTTAAAAAAAAAAAAATCTTCACAAGAGTATAGCTTAATAGAACATGAGAAATGGAAATTTATGTCAGGAACACAGGAAAGGACTGAGCATCTCTATTATTACACGGCCTGGGAGATTATGCACACAGTACCACATCACAGGAAGTGTGGAGAGAATAGAAATGCAGCAGCTTGGCATAACATCCCTACGGGAGACTCTCCGGTTGTCTCAGGTTAGCTCCCAATCCATCCTGGGGACAAAGGAAGGCCCTGAGATGAAAGTCCAAACCCACTGTCACCCTCCCTGTCGCAGCAGGAAGAAGTTGCCAGACAACACCTAAGTGTTGTATAGCTCCCTATTGACCCCAAGGTCTTTTGAAATGAGCAAACAGGCTTTGATGTGGCAGGGCAGGACCTGCCCTCCATCACTGCAGGGCAGAAGGGGGGGATCCTGCAGGAGCCCCTTGGCAGCCCCAAAGGGTGGCACAAGGCAGGCTGGAACACCGGTGGGTGCCCAGCACGGTGGACAGACTGGCTCCAAGCTTGACCTCACACTCACAGCTGCAATATCTAACCTCTGTTGCCTCTGGCAGAGGGACTGCCACGGGAATCAAGGATGTGCATGTGGTGGGGAGGGAAGAACTGCATCAGCCTCGGGAGAGGGCAGAGCCAAGGTTTAAGGTGGCCACTCCTGCTGCCTCCCGAGCACACAGTTCTGCACTTAACACTCCCTGTGTTTCATTTTCTCCGTGGGGAAAAGTGCTGCAAGCCTTTCCAAGGTAAATAAACCACAGCTACTTCTGCGCGGCGGGCACACGTCTTACCCAAAATCTGTGCCTTCTTCCACCACAGCTTTTGTTCAATACCTCACATTTTCCTTCTTCTCGGACAACAAAAATCCCCTGCAGCCCTCCCCTTACCTTCCATCTCAGCTGCTGTAACTCCCCTCACACGGCTTTGCAAAGATGGCCCTTCCCACTGAGGTCCCTTCCCCTGGCACCCAACAGAGCTCGCTCCTCCCCACCCCGACCAGTGCCAGGCGAACACGGGTGCTCAGCTTTCCCAGACCCTCAGGTAACACTGTCATCCACTTGAAAGGTTCTTATTCTTGTCACACATGAACTCAAGGGAGACCCTCATGTCCCCTGCCTGTAGGCTGATGTGGTCACTTCACCCCCACCAGACAGTGACTCCTCCAATCCATCAGCCAAAGGACTTCCCACCAGCTTCCCACCAGTTCCTTTTCTGCTATCCTCGGCTGCCTTTCCAGTCATTCTCCCTTGTAACTTTCAGTTCTGAGAGGAGGTTTTGTTTTGTTTTCTATTTTTTTTTTAAATTAAATCCTTGATATTCAGGTAAATAATTAAATTCTGGATTTTTTAAGTAAACGTTATGCCTTCTCTGTGGGGTCACCAGACCTTGCCCCTGCCTGCTCTAGCCTCGGTACTGTAAGAGTAGGGACAGAGGGAGACAGACAAGGAACACTGTGTATCTCACTGCAGATAAAAGTCTTTATAGCCAGGGCTACAGGTAATGATGAAAAACAAACGCCTCCCCAAGTCCTTCCCAAGCTTGGACATGTTAAGACAAATCAATTCCTTATAAACCAGGCTACCTTTCTAAAATGAGAGAAGCTGTTGAGTGTTCCTGCCAGGACGGTCACTTATAAACGAGACAGAAAATTTCCACTATACTCCTTAGGTAATTTGTCTGACAAGTATTTTGCTTTTTGCATCATGTAATGATTCCCGTGTCAAGGCTGCTGGAGATTTGAATTCTGAATTTCAGTTTGAGAGGAAGAGGATTGTTGGCTCATTTGACAAGACTTACTCAATGCCTCTCATTGACTACAAGCTATAACTGTGAGTTCCACCACAGCTCCAGCCACTTCTGCGGAGTGTGCAATGCAAGCCACTGGCCAGTATTCGGTACTTGTCTGCAATTTCTTGTCTCCAGTGAACAAGCTGAGGAAAAATCCAATTCCAATTACTGCAGGTGGAGCTAAAAATCTCCTCCAAGATTTCTACAAGCCACACGCATAAGAGGGTATTTTCCATGCTGGCAAGTATATGATTTTTCATATCTTGTATTTAAAACCTCAAATAAGGCCCTGCAACTACATTCATACAACCATATATGTTAATCTCTAGCTATCTTATTTTATGTGAATTGCTACTCAGATATTTTATGTCAGTCTTCAATGCAGTTGCCAAATCCCTCTCAGTCTGTAGCATTTTACCTCTGTCAAACAACAGAGGAAACCTGCAAGTAATTAAGTGCAGATTAGATGCAGCTTTGTAGAAACTGATAAATGAACCTGGCCAGAACAGCTGTGAGCTACGGAATGATGAGTGCCTGGTCCAGCAATGAGCGCATGCAGAGAAAACGTGGAGCAGAGCTGGAGGCAGGATCCAGACCCATGGACTCCTATTGATTTCCCAGCCCAGACACCTCTTCTCTATCTGCTTGAGATGGTCTTGGCTGTCTGCTGCTTTGGAAACGTGCACACGTGAGTATGAATTTCCTGGATCCACGGCAGTAGTCACAACAGTCTCACATATTCCCTGGAAGTGTTCGAGGCCAGGTTTGATGGGACTTTGAGCAACCTAATTTAGTCAAAGGTGACCCTGCCCAGGGCAGAGGGGTTGGAACCAGAGGATCTATAAAATTGGTCTAACCCAAACCGTTCTATGATTCACACCTTGCTTTCTCCAAGGGTTTTCCTGAAACCATGAGGGAATATCAGTCACCCCTTCGGTTTCTTGCAAAAAGCAGCAACACTGAAATCCCAATTAACACAGAAATTTAGAAGAACCTTATGTCACATCCTGATCTCCTTCATCTCAGCCTCAAGCCAAGGGGAACCAAAAATTATGACAGTTGATAGTTACATTCCAGAAATGGTCAGGAAAAGCCATCCTATAAACCCAGCATCACACATATGGCGTAACAACAGAGCAGGAAAAGGCAGAGAACTCTGAGAACTCTGTTTTTTAAACCTTTGACGCACGACAGTGGAGGGGGAGGCATTAAAGTCTCCCCATAAAAAGACATCAAAGGGAAGAACGTGATGACCTCAGCGAAACAGCAAATTACACCACAAATCTCAGGAAGACAATGCCTGTGGTTCCTCTGAAGGAAGTTTTACTGCGAGCACAACCCGGTGAGGGAATCTGAGGCTCGCCGTGGGAGCTGGGTTTTCCAGCACCAGCCTGAGAGGTGAGGCAGGTGAGCACTTTAGAGAGGGCAACCAGCTCTAATAAGCCACTGCGCCTAATAAGGAGAAGGCTCATTTCATCCACCATTAAATATCCATTAAGGACTTTAATTCTTGCCAGCTCGCTTGCATGAAGCAGAGTCAGCGGAGAGCTGTGTTTATTGAGCTTCACTATTCATTTTGCCCAAAAAGGCCTTGTTCCCTAAAGGGGAAGAGAAAAACCAGTGATTCAATAGATGAATGCTGTGAAAAGTGTTCCAAGCTGCTTCCCTACTCATACCATAAATGTTAATGGATGTAGGCTTCCACTTAGGTTCCTTAGTCACCTTAAGGGGTTGAAATACTTTTCAGGCTCATCTTAGAAAGCATGAATGACTGACTTTTAAATGCTCCCCATGAAACGCAGCCCACAATGATTTCCACAAGGTCTGGTGCTCCTAAGAATAGCTAATGGCAAAAAACCACAAACAAACAAACAAACAAACAAAAAACCCAAGAACCAAAAAAACCCAAAAAATAGAAATGATAGGCTTAATCCACAGAAAGGCATTAAATAGTGAATAATAGTTTGAATCATTTCCCCACAAAACCTGTAGGTGCAGCTTTTATGATGTTCGTGGTGTTGCAACATGGGCATTTCATCAGCATTGAGGTGTGGCTGAAGAAACATTATGGCCTCGTGGCTTGGTGATCCTGTGCCTGCTGCAGGGATCAGGGGAGCCTATGCACAGCCAGGGTTCCTTAATCAGGTCTGGATTTTCTTTCATTATGCCTGTTTTTCTTTATTTTCATGAGGAAAAGTGGAAAGAAGACAAGATGCAATTACAAAACTCAAAAGATCTCTGTCAAATTTAGATTGATGCCACGCCAGGGAAAGCTTCAGCGCTTGCTTAGCTAAAGGTTAAGGACTGTCATTCATGGTGTTGGCACCCCCTTGTCGCTGGGCAGAGGCACCCAGGCCAGCCAGAGGTAAGCTCACTTGGCTTCCAGGAGCAGGAAAGCGGCCCCAGACAAGATGTCCTTGGCTTTTTGTCCCACCGTAAGGGCATACTGAGTGTTGAGCTCCGTGTCAGCATCAGCAAGAGACCAATGCTGATTTCCCTTGGCAGAAAACATCACACAGCAGCAAGAGGAATGCCTGGTCCCTATTTGGGGTGCGGGGACCTGCAGTGATACAGGGAGGGAGAAGAGAACTGAACCCAAAGTGATGCACAGATTGTGGCAATGTGTGCAGGGTGGCACGAGGGGCCCAAGATGCACCACCGCCGAACCTGTAATGAGTTGTTTGAGCATGACAGCTTCTAAGGGCTGTAAAATAATTTTAGTTGCACTAGCTGCGCAATTATGGGAGTAAAACCCCTCCCCAGCTGAGTCCTCACCCACAGTCTGATGCTGTGAAAAAAACAGGGCAGCAGTACAGCAGTCTCTTCTTCCAAAATCCTGGTTTCCATAGGTCAGAGAACAGGGTATCCATGTCTGGGATCTCAATAGCTGGGGACAGAGGACAGAGAGACAAGGCATCCACCTTCCAGTCAAGAAGCAGCCCATGGTGTTTTCCACATTTTGTTACACAGTTCTGTGACTTCTTCCTTATTTTTAGAGGAAAAAACCCCCTTTCAAATACTTCTGTGCAATCTATCCTTAGGGTGTTTATTTCTGCTCAGACTCAGGAGGAAGACAAACTATTTGGAACATGCAGTGCCATTCTTATGTAAGCTGGTTTAAGAGAGTTGTGATTAGCATCAGATAATTCTGGGAGCTTATGGAAAATGAACCCCCTCAGATATTTCAGATTTGTCTCCTGCTGATTTTGGAAAACATTCTTTACACAAACTTAGATCCTGTACCTTTAATTCATATTTTTTGCCTTTACATCAAAACCAACTAATCTGGCTTCTGAAAATGTTTGAAAATATTAGTTCTGCTACACTTTCTTCTTCTTCTGATCAAAAAGCATGACAAACAGATCATCTGAAATAGCTTTCATTTAATTACTGGCACCACATATCAGACTAGTTCTCTGCTTCCAGCAGCTACCTGTTTAACAAACTCTTTTTTTCCCTGTGGAAGAAAGTCTTGCCAACCTCAACTAAATATTTGGGCTTTCAGGTTGTTAAGAGTTGTGGATCAGACTTATTTTTATAGCTCTAGAAGCGATCATGGTTACTTCTCAGAACAAACTTTAGCATTAAAGCCTTGGCTTTGGAGAGCCTGGAATGTAAACCATGGAAGATGGAAAGAAAACATGTCACCATGGTGGATAAGAAGTCCTGCAGACCAGTAAGTGACCCTTCCAAGTATGGTAGGGATATTTGCCCCATGGAAGAATTTCTTTTGGGCCAGAGTTGATCACTCAAAATATTTTGAATCATGATAGAAAAACCACCCTGGAAACATTAGAATCTTCCACAATATCAATATTGTGGTCCCCATGGGCATCCAGTGTTTTCTTCATAGAGCAAAAATTTATGTTTCTAAATACAGAGACTAAAATTAAAATGCCACTGAAGTGTTCATATAAGTCCAAATGCCTCTTAAACATTAAACCTTCAGATTTTTCATTAAATCTACCTTTTCTAAACATTTCAGAAAGAGACAGAAACACAAGTCGGGGGAGCTATTTTTCCTGCTTCCAAAAAGCACAATACAGGAACTGATTTCAGATTAAAAACTAAAACTGAAAGGAAAAAAGTTATTTTTAAATGGTCTCTGCATTGATTAGTTTCAGAGAAGGGGGCTGTGTCCGTGATGCTGCACTCCAGCTCTGGCAAAGGTGTGTGAATGGAAACAGGAGAAGACAAGAGACCCACCATAAAATAGCAGTCGGATTTTGTCTGTTTGCTCGCTTTTCACTCTTTCAAAGCCACCTGATGGAAGATGTCAAATGCTTTTGACTTCTGCTGATTCCGTGGGAGCAGAGGATCCTCAGCTCCCAGCAGACAGGCTCCGTAATTACTGACACTGCTGCATTCACTGTATTGATCTGCAGGGAAACAGCACAACATCAGCATATGTGAGGGTTTCTTTTATCTCCAGGGTGAAGGCTTGGAGGGTTCATCTTCCTGTGAGAGAACCTCCTTTATTTTTTTCTTACAACCATTAAGAATATTGACAAATCAATGAGATTTTATCAGAAAGGGGTTTTGTGGGGTTTTTTTTTTAGAAAGAGTCAATTTTTATCTATCAGGGGAAAAGATTCTTCTGACAAAAAAACGGTAATCAGGCAATCGAGCCCAAATATCTTCTTTAAAAACCCCTAAAACTTATGAGTGTAACAATGCCAAATAATCTCATTTTGTACAATATTTTGGCTACCTTTTAATATTTCAGAGGCTACATCCAAGACAGGTGTGTTGCTTGCTATAAGATTAACCTGCATGGGCTAAATTCTCTTTGCATTGATGTGCCAACCCCAACAGATGTAAGAATTGGCCATGATGTTCCCCTCTCAGGCACACGGGTTTGAATTCTGCACCTAGTGTTGCTCTTTCATATGCTGCATTCATTTGCTTTTTGCTCCTGGCAGAGAAGCTGAGCGCTATTAATATGAATTTCCTTGCATAAATATGTTAATATGCTGGGGATAAATGCAGATAAGTGATGAGCTGGAATGAAAAGATGTCCTCTACACATCCAGATTTTCAGCCACACTCTGGGGGTTTTTTTGGGTTTTTTTTTTGGTTTTTTGCTGTCTCTTTTTCAAGCTGTTTAAGATTTCAACTTTTGAGAAAGGATAAAAAAATGACCCCTGAAGAAAAGCCAAGAAGATCATAAAATGAGGAAGAAAACCCCACTACACCCATACTGGTGCCAGTATCATCTGTGTGATCCAGCTGTCCCAGAGTTCCTTCCTGAAGCTGGACTGAGCCCAGGTGTTACTACTCTACTGGGTTCTGTCCGCATTTAAGTAACTCTTTCTCCTTTGAAACCCCATTTTTCAACAGTGTCACTTCATTATTGCTCTTCTGTGAGCTGCATGCCGCTGTGTTTTTTTCATGCCTTAATTTATTTTCTTCATGCCTTCTTGGCTATATACATTATTACCTAAGAAAATTCAAGTAGAAATACACACAGGTTTAAATTTCTAAAGAGGAAAAAAAAAAAAAAGTGGGGTTTATTTTCCTTTTTTTTTCAGGGATATATGCTCAGAGACTCAATATCTGAATCCCATTTACTGTTACCACCCTAAGGAGAATAGTATGGGGTTTTTTTGCAGTAAATTCCCCTAATCCGCCTTCATTTCCTAGAGTAGCAACAGCCTAGAAAATGTCAGATGTACCTATAGAGAGAATCAGTCCCTTTAAAACTATAATAGTCAACCTTTGTATTACTTAATTAGATTGCATGTAACATGGTAATGAGGTCACAGAAACTAATTTGATGACCTTTGTTATAAATAGCCATTAAACAATCTCTAATTAATCTTCACATTTATCAGAGACATTGCCTCTGAGTTGTACACAAAACCAAAATTATAAAACATCATATTAATGTTATGTATGATTGCTGATTAAATGGTTATCATATTTAAATTGTTCCCAAATTATCATGCAAAGAAGTGATGAAGGTAATCAGATAACAATGATTTGCTCAGTGTTCGAGTTTGTTCAGTGTGTGACTACAAGCTAAATCATTAGGCAGCTGTTTGAACATGATGCAGACTTCCCAACACATCCTAAAATAGCATCCCTTGTTTAACCAGGGTCTTACTTCTAATAAAACCTGGGGTTTAAAAAGGAGAAAAGAGGAAACAACCATAAGCAAGGACTTAATTTCACATGGAATTTTGGTCAGATCATAGAATCATAGAATGGTTTGTGTTGGAAGAGACCATTAAAGGCTATCCAGTTCCAACCCTCCTGCCCCGGGCAGGGACACCTTCCACTAGAACAGGTACTGCAGAGCCCCATCCAACCTGGCCTTGAACACTTCTGTACGGGGTTTCTGGGGTCAGGTTTTGGTAGTGGGGGGAACTACAGGGGTGGCCTCTGTGAGAACATGCTGAAAGCTTCCCCTATGCCTGGTGGAGCCAACTCTAGGATAGGCTTCCCACCGCTGGCTTTAGTGGGTACCTGGAGTCCAGCCAGGGTCAATCCACTGCAGCTTCCACGGGCAGCTACTCTGGGCAACCTGTGCCAGTGCTTCCCCAGCCTCACAGTGAAGATCCCCAGAGTCACTGACACAGCTTGTCACACATCACAAGAGTGAGGTAAAACCTCCAGATCCACGGATTTTGAATGTCACACTCTCCCATCTCCCTCAGTGAACACTGACTGCTGCACAGGTTCATAATCCCTGGGTCATGCAGCTGCTCTGGTCAAACACCTGCCCTGCAAAGCCTGCTGAATTATATAGGAAAGGAAATAAGGAAGAAACAAAAGGTACCCCAGTCCTTTTATAAACTGAACTGGGGACACGTAACACCAGGATTATCAGAAATTACGTGTATGTGTGGTTTTTTTGGCAAAAGCAGAGGGGAAAAAGCTTCATTTCGCTTTTAATTTATCAGTAAAACCTTTTTTCAAGCTTTGGTGGCAAGTGAAAATAGATAGATTGTCTTGTACTCCTCTCAGTGCCCTCAATCCCTCCTCCCTCAGCACACTGTGAAGAACAAATACTAGCAGAGCTTAACGGCCAGGTCAGTTGCAAGCTCTGAAAGTGTGGATTTAAAATATGGGATGAATTCAGCAAAGTGACTTTAAACATGTTACATCTTGACCAATGTTATTAATGAAAGAAGTGACCTACTTTCTTGCTTCATAGACCAGGGGATAACTCATTAATGAGCAATAATATATCAGGGCTTAATATGGGGAGGTAGCAAGAAGCAAACAGTTGGCTTATGGGACACTAGGTGCAGTTTTATTCCCAGTGGCCACCTCAAGTCAGCTGATCAGAGAGCAGAGGACTAGAATGGATTAGCTCCTATTTTTTAGGAAAATTATTTCTATGGGATCCTTTATATGTCATGAGCATATGTGGTGAACACAGTGAAAGAAACAATAGGAGAGCAAAGAGACATTTGGAAAACCAACAGCGGTTAGAAGAGATGGGGGGGGGAAACCAAACGGAAATACCAAACTTGAACAAATTACTACGGAAGCAGAATTTTCCTCCAAATCTAGAAGGAAAAAGAGGCTTGATGGCCCATAAGCAGGTCAGAAATAGCAACAAAATGATTCTTGCTCTACCCTGGCCCTGTACTGACGTGCAGCCAGGATGGTTCCTCTTGGTTTCTCCATCTCATGCTGAGATGCAAGAGAAAAAGAGTTTTGCAGAGATCTGGTGGGGTGTTGGTATTATCTAGGTAAGGTTTACCTTAGACCTTTGCAAGTCCTGCCCTAAGGAATCTCCTCCTAGAGTACAGCTGCACTAAGTCCTTCACTTCCAACACCCCTGGTTCAAGCTCTGAAGAAATCTTTCCCAGATCACCATAATACAAGTAATCATTTTTGCATGGTCATAAGAAAGGATTTTTAAAAATTCTAAACGTTGAGACCTGATCATTTCTAGGCAATGGTGGTAAAAATAGCACCTTATTGTTTCTAAATGATTTCCAGATCAAAACTGTTCCATTTTCAAATTAAAGCTTTAATCTGCAAGCATTTATAAGTAGCAGCTTTCTTCATGTCAATGGCTTTATTGAATTTATGCTCCGAGCTCAGAAAATGAAACCACGTCCCCTCCGCATCTCAAGCTCAAACTGGGACTGGGATTGTGCCCTGTCTCACATTACACCAATTACAGAGCTGGACTTTCATTAGCACCAGGCCTAATCAAAGGCTTTGGATCCAAACCATTTTGACAGAACGTTGGCTACTTGACAAAATTAATATTTTCATGAGAATGCTTTCCAAAGAGAAAGTCAACCTCTTTGTGTAATGCTCCCCTTCCCTTTTCCCTCCCACAGTTTTGGACCTGCACACACACAGAGATGCCACGGCACATTTCTCGTGCTATTTTGCAACTTCTGTGCTGAACTGACCTGCCAAGCGAGGGGGCAGATGAGGATGCTTCACAGGAAACAGCACCTAGGCAGACATCCAGGGATTAAAAAAAATAAATAAATTAAGAATTAGCAGACTCCTGTTCCTCATTTTCCATAAAGTACTGACACAGCTTTCTGAGTCCATTTTTGAGATAACTGAAAGCATCTGGGTTTCGGAGAAGTTAAATATTTCTTTTTAAAAAGTCATTTCGTTCGTGATTGGATATAATGCAATATTTTGTTGTAATTGGTAAATCAGATGAAAAAAAATAATATTACTGAAGCATAGCTATTGCTCTGGAAAAGTAGAAATACAAAATTGCTTTAAAATAGTGCCAAGTTCCATGATCTCCTACAGAGAAAACTGAAAACAGAGTAAAAATTAAAAATACTGAGTTTACAACCGAGACTAACATCTGACAATGTCCAAGTGGCTGAAGTTGAGCATTTTTTTTTTTTAAATCTCTTATTATAATTTATTGCAATATATAATTATAATGATCCTTTGGATTTGTATGGAAATAACAGTGAGACCAAGGCTAACAGTAAAAATAAAAATAAGACATGTCTGTCAGTCAGACTCATGTCTGCTTTGGTGTCAAAGTATATCTGGCTGAAATTCGGTGTTTACCGACAATTGCACTGTGGAGGGTTTGTCCTCAGACACAAAACAGGAGCTGGATTTTGCAAATAGGGTAGCCACGTGCTGGATGGAAATCTGGGACTCAACTCTAGTTTTTGGGACGGGTGCTAGAAATGATCTTGTCATTACACAGTGAAGACCCATGCTGACTAACTTACCCCAATTTCCCTTGATGATAAAAAAGATGTGTGTAAGTTGCAAGCCATTATGTCTATACAATTAATAGAAGTAATATAATATACTACAGCTATAATGTTGTTACTGCTGTAGTATGAAGACTACCAAACACACACATATGAAGTCAGGTACTGGTATTCCACTACCAACACAGATAAAATAAATATATTTGAAAGATATTAAACTTGAATGTGGGCTAGGATTTTCTCTCTTTGAGCTTTCTGGATGAAAGGCACTGTATGGTTAATAAGTGCTAGGTCTGTGATGTATTCTTAATATTCCTGTAAGAGTAGACATGTTTGGAAAGTCCCTTGCTGCTTTTACCTAAAAGAGAATCCAAAAGCTCCTACTAAGGCCACAGCTAAGAATGCACACTGCTTTCTGCTGAAGAGCAGATTGCCCGCAAATTTTTATTTAACTGGCACTATCACATTAAATTCAACCTATGATTTATTTCAGAGCTCCCCGTAAAATAAGTTGATGGGAAGGGGCAAGTAGTCATGATGGGAAATCCTGGTTCTTTCACCTCTCCTTGGTAACAGACTGAGAGTGGAGATTATGGCAACAGGAGGAAAAGGGGAGGATTCTTCTGGTAATTCTGTTATTTACATAGTGAGTCTCAAGTCCAATAACTCATAGTGTGGTCTCAGCTTTCGCTCTTCCCTTGCCTGCTTTTTACTCATTCAATTCCTAAAGTTAGTTTTCTTGATAATGTAAAAAGATACATTTTAGCAAGTGTAATTTAATTTGCATCTTTCTTTCTTCACAGTCTCAGTTGCTGCAGATTTACCTGAATGCACTGTTGATTTTGTATTAAATAAGTTATTGTATGACCTTAGTGCTACAATTCTGCTTTTCTGCTCTAGTATATTAATGATTAATACCAAAGTGGCACTTTGAAGGACAGCACCAACTCAAGTTGCTGTAGCCAACATACAAATTGAGGGACATACGCATCGATAGTATTGTTATAAAGCAGTTATAATAACCTGGAATCATCCTAAAGGTGACAAGGATAAGAGAGGGGAGAAGACAATTTTCCTTTGGTGTATGGATATAATGAAGACAGCCTCATGCTGTCAATCTCCCCAAACTCCTCTGAGGATGCTTTACTGAAAGCAGTGCCCTCCGGTGTCCTACTCCGGTGACCAGGCACCAAAGGTTGCAGGGTCAGTGGCATTTTGGGATAAGGATCTGAACCATCAGCAGGATCAGATCAGAGATAAGCCTGGTTTGCTCCAGGCTGCATTTGTTAAAATTAAATTCTTTCATGAAAAAGTCTCCCTCAAATGTGAATTGCTGTTGCAAGCTTACAGACCTTTGGAAATGGGAAAGCATGGAAGCTCATCCAGGCTTGCCACTGATACCTCCCCAAGAAGGAAAAAAAATAAACCAACAAGGCAAACCTTTGCTAAAGTTTTGGGATAAGACAGACGTATAACCACATAGAAAACACCTTCCAATAAATTGATTTCATGGTCCAGATACCCTTCTTTCAACCAGAATCTGTTTCAGGAGGAGTCCCTAGCCTGTATTTTTTCCCTTTCCATGTTGTGGTGCCTAAAATGCTAGAGCAGGACAAAGGAGCAGAGTCTGAGGATGTTATGTAGATGGGGCAGACCAGAATTTAGCTTTTATCCAACACAGTCATCTTCTTCCTTGACAGAAAAAAATAACGTCAATATGCCTAAATAACAGAGGTGCAAACAAAAAAAGAGCTTATCTGCTCTTCTCCCATAGTTTGTGTATTCAGCTTCCTTGAAAGGGTCTCTATAATGTGGCATTTTTCAATGTTAGATGTGTTGGTGTTACCATTTAATTCATTACCCAAGGGTCTGTGGTGTAAAATACAATTTTCCTACTTGGATTCCAACCATACCTGCCATGCATAATAAAAGCCACACATTCATTTCACAAAAATAAATCGAATTCCTTTCGGGGGGCAAGCTTTTATAGATGGCTGAATCTGCAGTGCTTCTGATTAGACTAGAATAAAAAGAAAAAGGAAAAAAGAAAGGAAAATATTTCTCCCTGTGGATATTTGTTCGCAGTGTTACAACAGCTTCTGGGAAGGAGGATTGCCTGTTTCTTTAAATAGGGTGTTAGTCGTTAGCCATGTGTAACGCACAATTAAGTGTGAGACAATTACTCTGCTGTCTGCAGACCAAGGAGAAATGTATGCATGGAGATACGTTCTGGCTTGTTAACAGGCTGGAAAGCAGCTTTGTGCAGCTGCCACGAGGTTTTCCCCCCTCATTGCTGGCTGATTTCAAGAGCTGGCCTGGCTTGGTGGGCTCAGGAAGGACAATGCCACAAGCCCAGCACCAGAGCCCCTCTCTGAGTTGGGAGGTGGCAGCAGCATCTCCAGTCTTGGCTCTGCAATGCGTGGTGACTTCAGTGACACAAACAGCTCGGTGTGATATGAACAGCTCGATGTGACCTGCCAGCTGGTATGTTCAGCATTCTGGCTGCAAAAAGCTGCTCAGGGGGTCCTGGCTGACAACCCGTCTCCAAATGGGTTTGACAGCACGAGTTCCTCACAAGAGCAGTTCACGAGATATTCTGAGTTGGAAGGGACCCCCAAGGATCATCAAGTCCCACTCCTGGCCCTGCACAGAACCATCCCCAAGAGTCACTCCATGTGTCTGAGAGCGTTGTCCAAATGCTTCTCAAACTCTGTCAGACTTGGTGCTGTGACCACTGTCAGTGCCCAACCACCCTCTGGGTGAAGAACCTTTCTCTAATATCCAACCTAAACTTCCCCTGAGTCAGCTTTCCTGCTGTTTCCTTGGGTTCTGTCACCAGTCACCAGAGAGCAGAGATCCCTGTCTGCTCCTCTGCTTCCCCTGACAGGTTGTTGCCTATTGAGTTATTAATGTACATTAATGATTAATGGTTAACAGTTTGCCTCGATGCTTCTAGAGGTCTTTTCCAGCCTTAATGGTTCCATGCCTTTATGATTTATTGTATCACCATTTGTTTATTTTGCCCTGAAAGTGGCACTTTGCACCGGTGTTGTAACAGGTGTACAGAGGAACTGCACAGCTCTGCCCTGAATTTCCATGGAATTAAGTGGGATCTGTGGTTCCCCAGCACCTCAGAGGAGCAGGCACTAATTGCCAAGCAGTGAATGGAGCGCTGAAACGCACCCAGAGCAGGAAAGTTTGCCGTGATGCCACCCAGAAGATTAAGAAGCTGCCACACTTGCTCACTCTAAGTCATTAGCTACAGTGTTTTATAAAATAATGACAACACATAATGCTCCCTGCAATTCATGCTTGCTTCTGCACTAAATGCAGCATGAGTTTGTGATAGGGAACAGAACTGAAAAGTGCAAGAAGAATGGGAAGACCATAGTCCCTCTGTCCTTATTCTGTTGCCTGGAGTACAGGCAGCTTGAGAGCACAGAAAATCAGAAGCGTCCATATGAAGACGCATATGTATGACTTGAGGCCAAGAAGAGATCCCATGTGTATCTCCAGTATCTGCTAAAGGCTGACATTCCCTCTGCTGCAACTTAGTGGGAACCTCTCTGGGGTCAAGCAGATTATGACTTGCATTCACTGGGTTTCAGGCGTGTCCCAAAAACTGACTGCAAAAGGCCTTTACCCTTGCAAAGGTTTCAGCAAAAGACTCATGTTCCTTATCATATCTGCTAGTTGTTCATATCACTGGGCTGGTGCAGGCAGGACATATCAGCAAATGTTCATGTTGAACTTGCTCACTAGTCTTCCTTCCTTCATGTCAGGGTTCTTCTACCAAGTAAGGTTCACTGTGTCTGTTTAACTACAGTCAAATTAGAACCACAGCACGTAAGAAACATCAATTTGCAGAAGGTGGGAGTTCTGTGTGTGATTCAGCATGAGAAATAACTCCCAGGACTCCTGCTGTCTTATCAAGTGATCTTGAGATTATAGTGGCACGGTTAATTTTGGATCCTGTACTTCTGATAGCTGAATAAATAGCTCAGTAAATAAGGACAGAATCTCATCAGTCATTCATTCTGATCTGCAGTCAGATTCAGCAAGTAAATTAAGATTTGAATTTTCATCCCTCCATCCTGCAGGGAAAGAAAACACTTGAGCAAAATGTATTCACATATTCCACTAAGACTGTCCCTAAATGGTTCAAGCAGAATCCAAACTTCTGGGTGAACCTACAGCTCGTGCCCAAAAAGAAAACTCTAACCTTCGAAGATAATTAATTCCATGAAAAAAAAACCAAAAAAAAGAAACAACGAAACAGTAACAAAGAAACTTGGCCATGGTCAACTTTTCTTCTCATCTTCTGTTCCTTTTTCACTTTGCTGGAACATCTATAGGATGATGTGTGCATTTTGCAGCTGCCCCGCCAGAGATAAAGGAAGTTTTACATTTGCAATAAAGAAAGCATTAACAGACCTCACAGGCTTGATCATCATTCCCAGGCACTGCTCACTGAAGCATTTCTGACACTGCTGGAATTTCACAGGAGCATGGACACCCCCTTAAGGGGATGACAAAAGCCCATCTGAAGAGCCTTGGGAAGAAGTTTGGACTCAGCTACGACTCCATTCTATCCCTTCCTTCAAGGGAAGGTGCCACAAAGCAGAGGGAACAGAGAGAACACTTCTCATCAGCTCCTGCAGCCACCTTTCTCTGCCTTCCCCCATCAGTTTATGATTAAAACGTACATATATAATGGAAGAACATTTAGTTGGCACTTGAATTAACAGAGTTACCTTCACAGCACCAAATCAGACAGCATTTCCAGGGTGATATACTGAAAATCTTATGAGAATGCAGGCAGAAGCATTAATAGTGTGTATATCATTAACTCCAAGATAATAAAACATTAACTGCTTAATTCCTGCCAAATACATCAACCAGGTACCTCTTCCAACACTGTGTTACTGTTTGAAGATTACCTGTCAGAAACAGATAGAACTTTAACTTTGATTAAATCACTTCAGAATTTGTGGAGTTTGGAGTGCTCACCTGACTTAAATAGAGAAAGAATCCTTTCAACCAAAACACAACATTTTTCAGAAGTTGAGTTAGTTTGCATTTTCCTAGATTATTAGAATAAGTCAATTTTTTGGTTCAAACATTTCTGGCCCTTCCAAACTATTCAGAAAGTCTGAGAAGAGGAGCAATTCACCAAGGCATGGTCTGGCAAGGAGTTTGACAACAAAAGTTGGGATACAGCTAGGGAGATTTGCAATCCCACATGGTTTTCCATATTTTTTTATTCTGATTCAGCTGTACAAAGTTTTCCATTACAGTCCTCTGGATGGCTCTGTGATTATTTAGTCAGTCACAAGATCAACTTCCAAGTACAGGGAAGAGGGAAGAAGGTCTGTGCCAGCTCCTCTTCCTCAGCTGTTGGCAAGAAAATCCTGCAATCAAGGGCTACTGATAAGGAAGTGCTGCTTCTGAAATCTCTCTCAGCTCTGTGCCATGACAGAATTACACCCTTAATTGTGCTGCTACTGATGTTTTGGTCACTATATAATAAAAATCAATATATGCTTATATATATGTGTGTATGTGTTGCAAATACACTATGCATGTAGACAGAACGATGACTGTATAAATGTATTCCCTCTGTGTATCTAACCCATCCCCATCCCTTGGGTTTGGACTTAAAGAGATTAAACTCCACCCAATGGACATTGTAGTCACCTTGTCCCTTTCTGGATGCTGGCACTGGATTCTTTGTATCAGGAATTTCACCAGGACCTTTTATTTCCTGAGGTGAAATTTAGCTTGGGTTTGGATTCAGTAACAGTCAGATGGGCAGCTGTATTTGCCCCACAGGTGAGTAACACAAACAGTTCAATTCGAGCATGTAATTAATGGTCACTGCTTAAAGGCCATATTTCGTTTGATTTATAGGACATAACATTCTTTTTCAGCCCCACTTGTTATTTAGCCCTATTAGTAGCTCTTTCTTCCAGTGTCTTTCATTCACTGCATTCAAGAATTTCCTGATTTTTTTGAGGCAAGTGGGTTATTCTACACCAGCCCTGCTCTGCTGTGGCTCCCCCAGTGTCCCCCTGGCATGGTGGATATGCCCCAACTGCTTATGCAGCCTGAAAAATACACAGCAGTTCCAAAAAAACCAAGCTGGACTTCTGCCAGCTCCTTCCTCCTTGAAAAAATCCCAACAAAGACAACGGCTGGGAGGAAAACAAGTCTTATGGTGGGTAATACTTTCAAACTCCTCCTTTGGAATACACTCGCCTTGCTTTTCAAGCAGTCGGAGGCTGTCTAATTGTCATGGATAGATCAGCAAACCCCTTTGAAAGCCATGAAGCCCCATTTAATTATTTTGCTTCTCACTCGGGTGCCTTTAACACAACAGTGACTGCAAAGGTGTTCTCTCTGCCCAGGGTTGCCTGGGAGAAGAGCAGCTGATTTAAAGGTTGGAGGGGAATTAAGGAAAAAAAAACAACAAAGGTCCATTATGGTTTCCAAGGAGAGTAAAATGAAACTAAATAAGAACTAAAAACAATTGCCCGAGTAATCAGCATCTTGATTAAGGAAATGGACCAAAGAGAGACCAAAACATGCATCATAAAACTTTGGGATCAGCTCCCCACAGGCTGCTCTATCACAGCTTGGCACCTTATTAGTGCCCTGCAATTCGGCTGCTGGAAAACGCCTGCTCATGATAACACTGATAAGTCAATTGCACTCATAAGTCAACTCTCACTCTTCATCTGGGCAGTGTTTTGGAAAATCAGCTGCCTTCGAAATCTTCTTGTAAGGCCAACATAAAGCCTCACTTTGCCGAGTTCGCCAGGAGCGCAGATGATGTGAAGGACCCTTAGAAAGGGCAAAACCAGAACACCTGAGGAGCCTCTCCTACAGGCCACATCAAGCACTGTTTTGCCAGGAGAATGACGTGGGGCAGTTTGCCAATACAAAGAGTGTCAATGCAGGGTCTGCTGACCAGGCCCGTTGGGATGGTGTTTGGCTTCTCAGGAATGGCTTGTACGGTTCAACAGAGAATCAGCTTTTTGGTTCTGAATTACATTTTCTTATATGTAGGCACACATTAGAGGGTATTTTTTATATAACACTTCTTATATAATAATATATGAAAGTTATATTAATATTATATAAGAATTATTATATGTAAATACAACCCACCTTAAGTGACCAGTGATAATGTTCTTCTCCCCTTCTTAGCCATTAATTTGTTGTCTCATTACTTCTTCCTCCTTTTTAAATACTGTCTGAACTCCTAATTTTAAGTGAAATCATGCTAATATTGCTGGCCTAGTTATTGGCATAGACATGTTGGTACAGTGGGTTCTATTTTCATTTTCTCCAGAACTCTCATGAGTTTCTGTGCATGTTATTCATTTCAGAGTTGTACTCACGAAGAAGTGACTTTTGCACATAATTAAATAATGTTCTCTCTTTGTGTTTTTTTCAGGATGGTGAAGAGCCAAAACATGTAAAATAATATTAGCATTGATCAGCATTAATTTTGTCAGCAGTTATGTTTTCCAGATTCTGTTCTCCATCTTATAATAACATTCTCAAATTATAAGGCACAAGGCTCAAATTGCTACTTACACTGACAGCAAACTGTAGCAATTACTCTCGTTATATCGAAATAAGTGTGTGGGAAAAGATGTAGGTTTGTGTCTCTCCTATGGCTTTTTCCACATAAATCAGTCTTTCCGCTATAGGAAACATTTCTTCACAAGAGAAAGGAAATAGAGTTTGGTTCCTACATGATAAAGTTGACTCAAATGCCATAGCTGCCTGCCTTAGGCTTTCTTCTGTTTGAATACTGCTTTTCTGTTGAAAATGGTCATGCATGAGGTATGATTTAAAAAATAAAAAAATAAAAAAATCAACATTAAAATCTATCAGAGCAATAGGAGGATTTTTGTACTATTCCTTCTTGCCTTTTTTTTGGTGCAATTTTCGCATCACAGTTCAGCATTACAGTCTTGCAGAGTTAACACCATACAGGATTCTCCTTTTCTATGTGATTTTTCAAAAAGCCTTTAATCTTAACCCAAGAAAAACATGCTTTTTAGCAGGCACTGGTAGCTATGGAATTATTGTAAGTGCTAATTATTACCTAGCGATTAAACTTATTTCTTTTAGTTACTAGCTCATGGATATCATAAATTTTAGTGGCGTTATAAATGGGATATAATGATGCACTTAAAGAGTGGCTTTCCTTACTGGTGAGTTAATTTCTTGATTGGTTTATTGAAAGTTAAAAAAAATTTGTAAAAGTGGGAAAGAGCATCTAGAAGGGCTGATGGATATGAAGTAGGGGGAGTGTGATTTCATGTATGTAGCAATGTATAACCCAGATGCACACTCAGTGCAGAAGTGTTTTCATGACTGAAGTTTTGTCTCAGTATCCAGAAATAGCAAAGATGTAGAATGACTGAAACCCATTTAGAAAACAAGCTTCTCCCCATTCCATTTGTCATCACAGCCATCTCCAGCAGAGCATCCACAGCATCCACAACAACTGTCTCTTTGGATCTGGCTTTGTCCTGCCTGTTCAACAGCAGTGGGGCGGCGACAGAAGATGGCACATGACTGTAATTCAATAGGCACTTGGCAGAGCCTCCTTGTCCCTACTGGCAAAAGATGAATATGCTCCCAGGCATTTCTGGGTGTTCTGTGCCACTTGAGTCAGCAACACTTACAGCCGGCCCCAAGGAATTCCTGTCAGGAACAAAGCCCAGATCCCAAGCTGTGAGATGCGCCTGTGTCCAAGAGCAGCTGGGACTGGCTGGCCTCCCAGCCAGGGTCTGGACTGTCAGCATGTGGCCAGGGGCAAAAACAAACAAATAAAACAATACAAAAAAAAAAATTTGTCTGGAACATCACTCCATAGGCATAATTTTGTTTGATTGCATGTGAAATTCACTGGATTTCTTCTTTACAGAGAAAATCGGTGCCAGCTTATGACTTACCTCCATCTGTGGGAGGTTCACATCAGACCACGGGTGGGGTATGAATCAAAAAAGTGATGGGATATTTTCATATCATGTCCCCCCAGCTATTCCCCTCATCATTTTTATGCAGTTTTGTATTCCAGCTGCCTCTAGAGTCTTCTTGTGAGTTGTCCCTTATTTTCGGCTTATTTACCCAAAAATGCCTTTACATACCCAAAGGCCTGAACTGCACTGACTGCAATTTCTGTTAGTGTTACAGGGCGTTAGAAAATCCATGGAATTATCTTCAGCTTGGCAAGGAGTTGAAAAATGACTGTGTAAGAGAGAGGAGGAAAGGTCGAAGTGCTGGATGTTATCCTGAAAAACAGTGTTTCGTTAATAAACATGTTGTTTGCCAAGGGTGGCAGACCTTGGAATATCCACACTGTGGGAAATCTTTCTTCCATCCTATCAAAAGCACCAAGATGCTTTGCCACGTGGACAGAAAATATCCACCTAAGGATCATCTCAGGGCCAAATCCTTTCCCTCTAAGTCAATAAACAGCCAGAGGTTTTTATGATATTTTGCCAGGCTGAGAGCAGCCCTTGGATGGACTTGTAGGAATGTGGGTCCATGTGTTTGTAGTAGAATTTATGATATGCCTAACTAACGGGAAAATTATTTAAAGCAGAAGATAAAATGCTGCAGGAAGGGTTCCCTTGCAGGGAAAGAGATCACGACACAGCAGAGGGGCATAGTCCATTCTTGCTGGAGTGGCATGTGTACCACAAGTGTCACAGGAAGAGAGAGGTGACAGCAGAGTGTTGATTACCCAGGAGGCATTTCCTTTACAATAGAAACAATACTCCCAAAAATTCATTGTACTCTAGTTATTATTCGGTGTGATGGTGGCTGAAAATAAAAAGGAAATTTTCATTACAAACCAGTTCTACATTCCCAGTTGTCACAGCTGCAGCACTAAAGCACTTAATGATTTGTAGGTTGCAAGATTAAAAAAAAAGCTATTCGCTGTGTGTCAATGCCTATCCAAAGTCTCTCCTCGCACAGTGGGAATTCTCTCCAAACTGTCAAGAAAGTACCAGAGAGGCAAAACTAATAGGGCTTCATAAATATTAGGATAATAAAGAGAGTTGCAAATTGGCAAAAGAATTTCCCAAGTCACAACTCCATGGCTATTAAAAAATTGGTGTTTTGGGAAATTCCGCATTTTAAAGAAGGTCCGTCTTATCCCCTGTGCGGAGAGGGGGAGTATTTTCCATTTCCATTGCTCCATCAAGGAAATACTGATGTCCCAATATCAGGAATGAGGGAAATGCAGGAACCTGAGCTCTGATGTGGCACTCGCCAGGCACGAACAACCCTGCACTTACGAGATGTGCAACACACTGAGCAGAGGAACACCCGGGGCTTTGTAGTTTTACTCCCAGCTCTGCTGAGGCACCAGAAGTAAGACCAGTCCTGGTTGGTGGCTTCAAAAAAAACCAAGCAGTAATTGCTGCGCGTGAGAATGGTTGCTCAACTCTTTAAACATATGCACCAGACAGTACAATTAGGCTTAGAAAGAGATTGAAAAAATATAGCCATGAGACTTTTGGGAAAAGAGTCATTGAGTTTTAACAGCACAGAGAGATAAAACAAACCGCCCAGAGGTCTGACCTATGGTCAAAATTAAATGAATATGATGTTGCTTGTCTGGTCCCACAGGGAGAAATGTCCACACTTGAGAACCAGTCCAGCCTGATCCTAGGTGAGTCAGAGCCAGTGAGAGCAGAGGATATTCCCCCAGGTTATTCCAGGATATTCCCCTCAGGCTGAGATGCTCCCTTGACCATCCAAGGTCAACTCTGCTATGTCATGACAAAGGCTGCCTGGATGTCCACAGCTCCACCCTAAGCACTGAGGCACGCTGTGCCCATCTGACCACACACAACCCCTGGGGAAGGAAGGAAAATCTCTTTTTTTTCCCTTCACTCATATCCACCCCATCTTTTTTCCAAAGGATCCTATTTTGACTTTGATTTCCCAGGGTGGCTGGAACGGTGCAGGCAGTATTAGATACAAAAAGAAAATGCAGAACTGTTTCTATAATAGTTTGTGGGGTATAGATGACCTCTTTTACACTTTCCTGTCAAAAATGATCTTTTTTTTTATTTCCCATTAAAAATGCCAACTGTCTGTTTTAGTATTTTGTAGCAATTACCCACAATAGGGTTTTTTCTGTTTGCTTTCTGCAAACCTGTTGACAAAACAAACTTGAGTATTGTTTACACCTCATAGCATCGCATCTCTATCTCCCTCTTTCACCATGAACAAAGCACAAACAAGCACAAAGTGCTCTTATCTCCTGTATTTAAGATGTCATTTAAGTAGAATATATCCAAAATAAATATCAGGTCCAAAACTTACAAACAAGACACAGTGGAGGGAACTTGGCATTACAAGCAGATTTGCTGGAGAAGAAAAATTCTTCCTGGGAATGCCACACCAGCCATCCATACAGCATGAGACATATTCCTTCACTTGTCTTAAGCTGGAAATGTCTCCCCTAGGCTGCCCATCCACCCTCAGTCCTTGCAGCACTGAGCACCTGGAGAGGATATCTACTACTCTTACCTTATTTTGTCTTGGCATCAGGATCTCCATCGAGCAGTCAGACAAGGTCATAGCAGCTTGTATTGGTCTTAGGCAGCTCTACTGCTGAAGAAATAATCTTTTATGGGCCTGTAAGGGATGGTTGGTATGAGAACCAATATTTAATGAAGAAAAAAAATCAGTAAAATATGGAAATATCTTCAATTTTTTTAAAATGTAAAACTAAGGGCATTATAACTTCAAAGTTCACCAGGCGGACACCACCAGACTCACCACTTCCATTTGAAGGGATTGACTTATCACCCCTGCATTTACTTATTAAGATGTGCAGATGTGGCACTTGGGGTCATGGTTTAGTGGTGGGATGGCAGTTCTGGATTAACAGTTGGAACTGATGATCTTGGAGGCTTTTTCCCAACTAAAAGATTCCACATTTCTATGATTTCACCCCCTGGTGAATACCAAAGTTAAAACAACTCCATGGGGTTAGGATGGTCCATGGAAGAAGTAAAGGCTGACCAGAGCAATTCCACACTGGACACAAAAAAAGTTTGAAGAGCTGAAGAGCCAGCACATGTCATTGATACCATTTTAGTGCCTTCTTAATGGAGGAAATACCCTGAGTAGTTGTGTGAGAGTCAAGGCAGCAATAACTCAGGATGAATTCAGGGTATTACACAGGACAGAGGCAGGAGATGACAATGTTATAGCACTCAGAGGTCAGGGTTTAAGTTCAGAGCAGTTCTAGGAAAATTATTCAGAACAGAAGTAGCAGAGACCAATAGAGGTTGTTGGCATTGAGGCTGGAGAAAAACAGGCATGGAGAAACCTAAGGGAGCATGGTGTAGCTACCAACTAGGTACCAGATTGGAGGACCCACATGTGGTCTGTGGGCCAGAAAAGAAATGCTCCAAAAATACGTGATACAAAGTTATACAGGTCAAAAGTAGTTTCTCTTTTCTACTGGAAAAGTAGGCAAATGACAGGAAAACTGATGAAAAAAGATGCTGTATCAGATCACCTATGGTATAAAAAAAAGGGTAAAATTTTACTAAGATTGCATAGGTATGTGTTTGATTAATCAAGCCATTAGTTCACAGTTTGTTTAAAATCCAGAGACTCACAACTGAAAAAAATAAAAAGAGCAACACTAAATGAGAAAGCTGTATAAACATGTGTGTGAATAAACACATAAACACACAAAGGCACTGTTTACTTACATACACTGCTTTCTTAGGGAAGGCTCCTTCGAGAACCGTCTGTTGCCTGAACTGCGATGATGATCTGACTGAGATGTCATCAGTGGCAATAAATCCATCCTCGTGCACATTCAGTCTCATCAGTGAGAGAGGGTTATGCTAACTGATGACTCTCAGGTTAGCATCCAGCTCCAAGCGGACAGGTAGTTTGTTTTCCGCATTTTCTGTGGCTCACTAGAAAAACAGTTTTCAAGCACACATTATCCTTGCAACAGAGATAATTTGACATCTTTTGTTCCGAAGTATTACAGAAAATTTCACAGATTTTATAAACTCCACGGATAGAATTTTGTTAAGCTACACCAACGCAAATCCACAGTTACTCCATATGCATCTGGAGCATATGTACATACTTTGCAACTTTTACGCTTTTCACTGAAGAGTAAATGTGGGGGTTTTGCACATAATTTATTTCAGGGAATTCCTAAGCATGTCATAAATCTTTCTCATAAATATATATATCTGGTGAACCAACTCCACAGCTAATTGCATGTGTGCTAATATCGATGCTAAGTTTTTCTGAGAAATACATACAGAGGTTTTATTAGTAAAAAATTACCGGAACACTCAGTCCAGGTACTTGAGGAATTTACTAAGATCACATAAAATGTATTTTGTTTCCTTCAAACGTGTAAGACCTGATTATGTCAGTCATGTCAGTTGGTTTTTATTCCATGGACTGTACTCAGTACAGGAACTGCACAAGATACTGACCTCAGCAGTAAAAGTGGCTCAAGATCCCCCTCTCCCTCTAAATCTTTTTTCCCTTCCTGTTTATTCCCGTCTTCTCACTTCCGCTCCTGACCCCATGGCTTACGGGTAAATACCTGTGGCTTGGGAGCAATCCTTTCTGAAGAGTGCTTGGCTGCTGGAGCTGGCACAGAGGGAGCGTGGCTGGAATTTCAGATCTGTGGAACGATCCCTGAAACCTCTGCACAACATCTGCACAACAAAGGTCACATCTGAGCAGCCTGGTACCCTTCCTCTGGTAGCAGCCAGGGAAACGAGAGGCATGGGTGAACCCAAAGCAAACGTCAGTGGGGAATCGGTGGTGGATGCTGTCCCGATGCCCGGAGGAAAAGGGAGCCTGTCGGTCATGGTCTCCTGGTCGAAGACGCCAGATGCACGACTGCCAGGAGCCTATTAAATATTGAAAAGACAGCATTCAGCAGGCAGAGAGAAAGCAACATATTGATTGACTCATTTGGTTGCTCTGAGGCAGAAGGTTTTGTGATATGACTTGCAAAAACAACACACGTTTCCCTGCTCCTGTTTACGGCCAAGGAAAGTCAGTGAAGGAGGTTCTAATGTGAGCGTGGAGCCACGGGGGCCGCTGTGTGGGTATCGATCCCGATCCCGGCATTGTGCTGGGTGTCACTGACATTCCCGGCTCCTTACAGATTGCTTTTGGCAGCTCCACTGATGCCAAGTGCTCCCTGCATGCAAACAAAAGCTTTGACATTCACTTGGGGATGTAAATGACCTGTTAATACTGTAACATCTGTATGGCAAACATGGGCTGTGTATCCCTTTTGGGTTTTTTGTCCCCTCTCCTTAGGATGCTGTAGAGAACAACGATCTTTCACAAGGAGAAACTGCATCCCGCAGTTATACTTCATCCCCTTGAATTTCTTTGCTGTGATTACACCTTGACTCTCAGAAAGGTTCACAGCCTATGGTGGGAGGAATGTTTTATTCCAAACCATTCTGTTCAATCAAGATTTTCATTCTGCCAGAAATAACAGGTTTCATTGCCAGTTGGTCAGTAACTGAATTATAAAATATAATTATAGTATGCCAGTAACAAAGGTTGAAGCTGTTTTCAAGTTTTACCACTCAGGAATAGTTGGTTTTACAGGGGTGCAATAAATAACAAGTACTGTTTTACTGAGTATCTTTTGATTTTAGCGCTAGCAGAGTAACTTCTTTTTTAACAAATTTAATCGAAACCAAACTCCAGCTTATACTGGTTATCCCACAGGTTAATGTGTTAGCATTTAGGGAGCAATGCTTGTGGCATTGCCACCGTTGTCTCTGGCCCTGCTCCTCTTCTCTCTGGCCAGGACTGGTGTGGCACACACATCAGCCTCCAAAGAAATGAGAAATAATTTTTGCACAGAACAGAGCAAACCTCCTGCTGCAAAGACCACGTTTGCCAGCTGACCTGGCTCCCCTCTATTCCCTTTATGATGATCCTTTTACAGTGGGCCAGAAAACAATTTTCTCCAATTCTCGCTTTAAGCAGTCGGCTCATCTCTATGCAGGAGAACCCCTGATGGGATCCACCAGCCAGGCATTTCTGTACTCTCTACACACCACAACAGCCACATACTGGATTGAAAGCTGTGACCTGTTTGCTAAGGCTACAGTAATTACAATTTTAATTAACCTCTGCACTTTCTGAGACCAACAGGTAACTTATTTCATTTATTGACAGAATTAACCAGTTCTCACTCCCATCATAAGCCCCTTCAACAACCCCCCCTCTCCCACAGCCTGATTTAGAGGCAGGAGGCAATAAAGACCCACTCCTCCAGGGATGGGACACCTCCTTCTCCTACTGCCATCTCCCATTTAACGGGCCACCTCAGTTTCCTGCTTCAGCCTCTGTAATAGCCGAGGAAAAGTGAAAAAAACCCTTAGTCACTCATCCCTGACAAGCTTGTAGCTCCTGATTTCACATTCCAACAATTTTCAGACTGGCCCCCTTCCATTCCTGAATGAAGACTGAGTGCTACATACCCTTTGCCATCTCTTAAATTTTAACCCATGCCATTTCTGAGCCATCAAAATACAAAAGGGTATCAGAGACATTTTGTGGGAGCCCCAGTCCAGCTCCCTCTAAAACATATTGGAATTTTTCCAGTCAGTTTTAATGGAGGTTGGATCAGACCTCCCAGAGGGTAAAAACTACAATTTTCACGCTCAGATGGTTTTAAAATAGAGGATTTGCTTCAGCTTTTGACAATGATACAGCCATAGACTGAAAATATAAAATTATTATGTAGATAGTCAGATATGGGACTCTAACAGCTGAATAAAAGTCCTATTCAAATTTTTGTACACCTTTCAGTGAAAATAGTTAAATAAACCACTAACATAATATCTGCTGGGGCATTTCAGAGTAAATAACATTTTGGGAGGGTCTAGCTGATAAACAAGACAAAGCAGGTAACTCTGGTAAATAAAAATTACCATTGCTCTTAACTGCCTTGATCAGGATGGCTTTCGGGCTTCCCTCTGAATGGATCTCAGGATTTCTGCTCTGATGGTTGCAAATCAGAGCTGTATCCTGGAGGGACACAGTTCAACTCTGCTCCACCACCCTCAGAAGGGGAGAGTTTGTTGCCAGAAATAACACATCAACTTGTCCTCCACAGGCTGGGAAGGGACTCCAGTTGTGGGCTGGGCTTCCCCACTCATAGCGGGGAAGGAGGTGCTGGGGACTCCAGAGCTGGTGCCCAGCACATCAGGACTGTAACACCGTTCTTTGGTGTTCCTATTCTTTTTCTTCCCACCGAGTTATTCCTTCTTTGGTCTGGTTCATATTTACAAATATTTCATCTGTCTGAGAGGCTCTTGGGCCAACGGAGAGCACATGTGGCCCTTGGGGCCAGCCATACTCCAGCTAGGCATGGAAGTAGCTGTGACCTGGGAAAGGATTTGGGGGGTGACGTGAGGAGAACATCAGGAGTTGCATTACGAGACCGATTAGAATGTCTTAACAAAAGCTGGAGGTTCCTTAATCATCCTCCAAGGTTAAGAGGTTCACGTTGTATTCCCATGTGCTCTGACCTCCTCTAGTTAGCATGCTGCTGGTATTTCACAACTGAAATATGAACAAGCTATTCATTATCATCACAGCCATTATTCTTCTGGAACTCGCCAGGAAGAAAAAAAGTTGCTTCTTCTCATGGGAGACAAGGTCAACCTGCTCTATCAGCCAACTAAGCCTGAATAATGTATAAACTGGTTTTCACAGCAGGCTCCCTCAGCCGAGCAGGTGATAAGCAATGCAGATCCATAAGGATGGACAACCAGGAAAGATAATCTACCATTTGGAAATATTTTTGCTGTGAAGTATTTGCTGTGTCTGCTACGGCATCCTCTGAATGAGTGGGCCTTTGCGGATAGAAACCTGATTCTGTTATCTCACTGCTACAATTCCTTCTCTTTAATAAGGTGAGAGTCGTGGTGCAAGTCAGACCTGACAGAACGGGGATTCCAGAGTAGGAAATATTTATTTTATCACTCTTGGGGTTGGTATCAGCAACATCTGCATTCAGTGTCCAGGTGTAGTCAGGTACAGCTTGTGGGGAGAGGTAACAACTTGCATTAGGTCAGCTAAATCAGTTGAAAAAGCCAGAACTTCTGGGCACAGGAACCTCTCTGCAGGTTAGAAAAAATGGCTCAATTTTGTTGATGTTTCTCTTTAGACCCGAGGAAGGGTTTGTGTGCCAAAAAGCTTGTCTGGTTTTAGCAGCTGTATCACTTCACTCCAAGCATTCTCTTCACCTCTGCTTTCAAACTGCTTCAATATATCCTGAGGGTGTCACGACACAACAACATTACCATTAATTACATTAACCATCTCACATAATGAGAATTAATGAGAATTCTGCCACTGTGAAAACAGTCCAGAGTGCAGCACAGCACTAAAGACATTCTTAGCATTTTTCTACTTGTTTGATGCTATTTCTGTTTCATTTATTAACTTAATTGGGGGACACACAGGTGGAACACGCACACAGATCACTTTTCCCTACCTCCGGTGGTGAAGTTACAACTTCATACAATATGAATATGTGCAATACAACCATTGCAGCTTCAAAGGGTTTGTTTTCTTCCTTTTTTTTCTATCTGTTTCTTTACCTAAAACTCTAATACAAACTCAAACTTTTTGATTTCGATGGAGATGTGCTGCCATAAAGCCCCGAGCCATTACAAATGGAAATGAAGGCCAAGGCTGAGTGAGTTGACTGAATTATTTAATTGCTAATTTCTGTGGCCACCAGAAATGCCAGTGTCCTGACATGTGTGCAGTTATCCCTTTAGGGATGATGGGTTTAAGGTCAGCAGAAGGTAAAGTCCTTGATGGCCATAGAACTGTAGGCCCATTTGAAGGATTTGTTTAAATCTTCCTTGAAATTCCACTGTTATCCATATCCTTATCCTGCAGCTTCCATTTGGTCTAAGTGCTACCCTAAAACCATTAGGAGCGATGTCACAAGCGCTGTGTAAATGATGAACCATTGTAATTCCTGCCCACAAGAATGATAATAAGAAATCAGAATTTTTCTTTAAGTGCTTTAGGTTGGATTTGCCAAGTCAAGTCTCCATTTAACGAGTTTCTTCCGATAAGGCTGCTCACTCCTTCCTAGGGATTTAACTTCGACATATTTGGAGTAAATGTTATTTTCTATTCACCTATACATTACATCCATCACTTTTCATATTGATACATTTCTCACTAATTGTATTAGTAGAAACTTAAGATAATAATTTAATTTTTAATTTTCAGAAGTGTAGTAAAATAAATTTTTTTTCAGGCCCAAAGGAAACCCAAAAGATATTTTTAGTTCAGCTGTACTATGCTGTGAAAAAATATTTTCAATTTTGTCTGTAGAAGACCAGGTTCTTCAAATGGTTTCTATAATGGTGTGAATTAGGACCTCTGTGGAAAATACGTTGCATTATATTATCAGCCACGAGGCCATATGTAGGCCACAAGGGATAAGTCAATAGTTGTATCAGGTACTTCCATGGTCTGGGTTTTCAAACATCCTCATCAAGAAACTTTCTAAATGCTCTCATCCCCTTTTCACTGTGTATACCTCAGAGTTTTTTTCCACTGAAAACAAATGTCTTTGATGGGAGGAAAACAGAGCTGGGTGGTGAGTCTGGATGGAGTCAGAAGTGACGCATTGCAGTTTTACTCTGGAACTTGGCAATAATTATTTTCTATTTTTCACTGGAAAAAAATACACCTCTTTGTTTTCCCTTATCAACTCTGCCTGTTTGGATAATAATACTTTAAAGGAAAAAGAGAAAGAGGATTAATGCTTTGATCAGCTGTAATTTTATTCACACCCACAGCATCTCAAGTCCTATTTTCTCTTAAATCTTACAGGAATTTTCAGTGACTTGAAGTGACTCAATAAATTCTTGAGAAGGCATTGGACCATGCAGGAGGTTTCAATACACTGATTTTTATTTATTACGTGCTCGAATGGTTTCTGAACCAAGAGGAAGCCACGCGTGGTTCCATAAGAACTGAAGCACACGATAAACAGAGCAGACGTTGCTGCGACCAGGGCTGAGAGCCCTAATTGCCAGCTGGCATGTTTTTCTTAATCTGTTGGAGATATCGACTTGGCAGGATGAAACGCAAAAGTTCCTCTGAACTCTGGGAATATTGGGCGTGGAGCTCATCCCTTCCTGCAGAGTGCAATGCTAATTGTAAATGCCATTCCTCATTATCTGCGGAGCATTGCTAGTTTAAACACTTGCTAATCTGAAAACTTGGATCCAGCCTCAGGAATGACAATATCCTGGTTTTACTCCACTCGTGCTTCTGCAGGCAGCTCTCAAGATGGATTTCAGAGGTTAAATCACTCGGGCATTAGTGGCATCAGCAGTACTTCTTTTCTGGTCAGGAAAGAGCTTGCAACATTGGGACAGGTCCGTGGTTGACCTGATACTTCTGTACAAAGCAGGTGTACATGCTAGCATCTCCAGCAGTTTTCCATGGGTGCAAAAATGGCATTACTGAGCATTTGATTTGAAATTAATTACTTCAAACTTCGTTTTTGCAGCTGCCAGTTTCTGAACCTACAGGGAAAATCCAGAGATCGGTCTCAGATCAGGAGTACTAGGTCACATGGAGTCTTCCGGAAGCAGGGCAACGATCTTCATCTCTTGCAAACATTATTTGAAGGTAAGCCCTGAGAACTGAGAGCAATAGCATTTTTGAAGGATTTGCAGCCACCTGCAAGCACCCTCCAGCCAAGGAGGGTCTGAGAGCCCCATCGTAGGAATTTCTTACAGTGCTGCTGCAGATGATGAATCGACTGCTATCCTGAAAGCAAAAGGAACATTTATTACCATTAAAGTGAGCACAGGTGCCAACCTCAGCGTGGTGCCACGGGGTGTTATAAGAGCCCCGGGAGAAAGCAGGGTGCAGAAAACAGCTGGTTCATGCTGGGAGGGAAGCTCTGCTTGCCCTCCAGCAGGAAGCTGGGAGAGGATGTGGATGGATTATCCTTTGCTGGAAGATGAAACAGAATACATCCATTCAAAGGCTGCACCCTTTAATTTTCTATCTAATTTGACAAACATTTAGAAATGGAACCTGTTCTATGCAACGTAACTGTGAAATTGGTCCTGCTTTGAACATGTAGCTGGGCTGGATGAACTCCAGAACTCTTCCAGAACTCCCTTCCAACCTGAGTTGTTCCATGATTTTATACTTATGAACAGATATGTGTTCCTTCTCAGCTATTTTCTCCAGGGGCTTCAAGGCTCTGCCTGAAGTCCTTTGTGTGCCGTCAGCACCCCTAAAGAGAGAAGGCTGCCACATGGGTTGAGTTTGGTACCTAAAACACCTCTCTGGAAAAGAAAGGCATGTCTTATAATGCGTGATCACAGCTGCCATAAGTGATTCTTTGGTTTGTGAGAAAAAAAACATCGCCACAAACGGAAGAACGTGAGAAAAGAGTAATTTTGCAAACTGATTTGATGCTAACTACACCGATGCAAAGAGAAAAGCACGTCGGGGGCTGTTTTCAGCTATAAATTCTTCTGGTTTTCAATGTAATAGAAAACTGAGAGTGGTATTTGTACAAAACTTGAACAGAAAATTCTGTATGAAAGGTTTAAATGCCTAGTAACCTAATTAGGATAAACAAAGTATCATCTAGCAGTCAGCAGCTGAGACAGGAGCAGAAATTTTAAGAGCTGCTGCTGAGGGTGAAATCCTGAGCAAAATAACTAAGGCTTTTAGTGCAGGATTAGCAAACTCCTTCCTAGGATCTACTATAAATGGATAGCAGGGTGTTCATTGCTACAAATGATGTGCTTGGAGACTCTAGAAAGAAGTCCCTAATCTGGAACAAAACATAACGTGGAAAAGGATGTGCAAAAATGCTGTAAGTCGCTGCATGCCAATTTATAGATATTTATAAGCCCTAAAAATTGCAGCTCTGTGCATCATCCCATACACAGGCATGTTAGAATTATGTACTCTTCAGGTAACAACAGAAATCCAGTCAGGTCATTTCCCCTCCACCCCTATATTTATATTATAACAAAATATTAGTAATGGATTTCTAAGGGTTAATTGAAGACGTTCTGTACATCTCCAGGGAAGGTGGCCAGCAGCAATTCCAATTAATTTTCAAGAAACAAACATTTTATGACAGATTTCTCAGGTTCAGCAGGGAATTTCTGTACAAAGAAAATGGCAAACCAAGCCAGGTATAGACTAAGTAGTGTCCTAAGTCAGGCAGGGAAGTGCCTTGGGCACTCACTTGATTAGCAGTGAAATAGGGGGATTTTCTAGAGTGACTGCCTTGCTTAGACAAGAATTCCAACAAGGGCTGGAACCCAGTGAGCTGTCAGAATTTATTTTAATAGGAAGCCAGTGGAAAACCCATGCTCACCTCCTTACCCTTCCTGACCTGAACTCTTCCACAGCTCTCCAATGATCACCTCACTGGTCAGGTTCTGGGCTGCCTCTTTTGCACCTATTGGATATTTATCCTTTTTCACAAAGCTCCAGCAAGACTCCAGGATGGAAAGCAAGTGGCTGATCTCGAGGGCTGCCAATTAGAGCACTCGTCTGGTATGGCAGAGAGGAGGTCTTCGTTTCTAACCCAGGGAATATCTAATTGTTTATAAAGCAGAGCATCGATCGTAGCTTGGACTGTGAGAGTCAATGATCCAGTTGTGAGAATTCATAATCCATTAGATAAAATCTTCTTATTTCTGAAATTGAAGCAATGTACAAGCTCAGCTTTATTTCTTATCAGTCTTTTTATCCTCTTGCATGTCTGGTTCTGGAGGAGGTGATTTAACAGCCAGCCATGGCATCATATGAAAACACAGGGATGTGCACACACCCACGGGCACACAGGGCTCCTCAGGGCTTCGCCTTCAGAGAACATTAATCTTACTTAACTAAGAGAGATAAATTTTTTTGCTTCTGTTGATTTTTTTTTTTTTTCTCACAGAAAACAGGACATTAGCTAAACAGCAGTCTGGGTTTATAATCCTCAGGAAATGGCTAGTTAGGCATTTATGGATGATGATCCTGGCACACCACATGTGAAGTAGCCTGGATATCATTTATACTTTATACCACTTTGTTTTTTCTTTGCTATATCTTTAACCCGATGAAGAAAAGATTTCTATTGATTGGAAAAACTTAGCTGACACTCTAAAATGAAACTCAACATCCTGTACAAACATTTCATTGATTTGAAAACTCATTTTACAGCATTTTGTATTTTATCCCTAGTTACTATTATTCTTGTTTCACTGCGTGTGCATTTCCTTCCCACTCATAGTACTGAGCTCTTTTTTCTATTGCTTGTGCTACTTAAATAATGCAGAAAAGGGAATAAAAATTAAAATTTACAGAAAGAAGTAATAGAAATGGATTGATCCTAACAGAGAAATCCTGACAGTCCCAATAACTCTGTGGTTTCCTGCAGGGTACACTGCAGGAAAGTGAAATGCTTGATGAAGGAGAATAAATGAGTTTGTCTTGGCACCGCAGAACGACATGAGTCATCTTTTTGAAGAAAAAGAAACGAAACTTTAACTTTTAGTGCATTTAACAACACAAGTGACTGCTTCTTGTACCGTATATAGAAATTAATTCAGGACACTGAACTAGCATTTCCTCTTTCATTTCCTCTACCTTCTGCTCTCCATGAAGCCTCTTCAAGGCAGCCAGTGACTTGCTGCATTTCAGGGAACATATGATTTTCCTTTTTCCTTACTCCAATCTCTGAGTGTGTTTAATAATAACTTGCATTTTTGGAGCATCTTTTCTGAGGGTAGTAGCTCTTCTCTGGACAGAATCCAAACTTTGGTCTTTCTGCGATTTTTCATTTCTGCAATCATAGAATGGAATCAAAGAATCCCAGACTGGTTTCGGTTGGAAGAGACCTGAAAGATCAGCTCATTCCAACCCTCCTGCCATGGGCAGAGACACCTTCCACTAGACCAGGTTGCTCAAAGCCCCATCCAACCTGGCTTTGAACACTCCCAGGGATGAGGCATCAACAGTCTTCCTTGGCAACTCCTACCAATGGCTCAACACCCTCACAGGAAAGAGTTTTTTCTCATATCTAATCTAACTCTACCCTCTTTCAGTTCATAGTCATTATCCCTTGTGCTATCACTACATGTCCATGTAAAAAGTCTCTCCACCCACTGTGCCCTTCATACCCACTATGGAGGTCCTCAGAGTCTCTTTCTTGGTCTTCACCTTCATTGCTTTATCCTCAAAAGCAGTTTTAGTCTGAATATTAAATGGGAATATTGTGTCAGTGTGCACAAACTGTACATCTCATTGACCAGCCTGATTCAGTTCTTTCATCCATGGCATCGCTGTGACTTGCCACTCTTCTGTGTCCCAGTGACGAAATCATGCAGCTGGGTGAAAACATACAGACGTCTGCAGGTCCTGGCCTGAGCTCTGATAGCAAACCAAGTTTTGGAATACTCTTCTTCAGCTCTTTAACTTTAGCTAGAAGTCTGGATTCTCCATGATTTTGGCAGGCTCTTGCTTTTTCACAAGGAAGTATTTCAGAAGTGGAAAGATTTGCCAGGTGCAGACAAGAACTGAGGGTTTGATGGCACGGAGTGTGATGCCAGAGTGACTCAGAGGAGGAGTGGACGCACGGGTCAGAACTCCTGAGCCCTGGAAAAATGTCGGGAGGGATGCAGGAATTGATGGACCACAAAGCTGGCCATTATCTAGAGCAAAGTTTAAAACAAGGTAAGTTAAAAACCACGGTCAGGAAAGAAAACAACATAAGTAACCTTTAATCTGACTCTTATGATATCATTGTTTGATTTCATTTCATTTTATGGAAAACTCCACAAAATGAGACTCATCAGCAAAAGCAGAACTTTGCGCTACTTCCCGATGAGTATTTGAAATCATACTTAACTTCAAAAAACAGGGTTGAAGTCTGCTCTCACTTCGATTTGTCCTTGAAGAACACACTGCAGATTCAAATCTGAGCTGGTCTCACCCATTGGGCTTAAAGGCTACAATTTAGGGGAACCAAGCTGATTTTGGTATTCCTGCAATGACTGTAGTCTCAAACTAAATGTTTTCATGTAGTGTTTGCAGTGTAAATATTAAAAAAAATAAAAATAAAAAAAATCAGAATGTTTTCAGCTCCATAGGCTGAAGAAACACAAACACAGCAAGGGCACATTGTCATTCCTGAGGATTGGATAGGAAACATGGTGTTTTTTTTTTTATTTTCATAATTTCACATATTGCTTTACTTTACTTCCAAAAGCAGCCTGCGAAAAAAATATAAGAGAGAGGTAGAAGGAGAGCTTGAAATCCAGTAAGCAAGTCCCCTGGTGATTAATGCAGGGATTTACCTTAAGACACAGGAAGCCCGGTTAGAAGTCCACCTTCCAAATTAGGCAGAACATGGATGGGAAGCCACTAGGGGAGGGGAGTCGGGGCAAGGGTGACTCCCAGACGTTGCTTATCAGATTTTATTCCCAATGTGCTAATCATTTCTCTGTATTTTCTTCCACTACTATAAAAACCCCATGGCACTGTAAAGAAAAAGGGCTTGACTCTTCACACACGCAAGGAACGGGATTACAGGACATGCTCAAGGTCTATTGTGAGCAGATTCCTTCAAAGAGGTGGGCAGTGTAGAGAAATGAGTGAGCTGTGGGAACCTCTGCAAGCCCGGGAATAATGAAAATATAAAGACCTATTTGGGTTTGTCAAGAGAGATTCTCAAGTTTTGGTATACAGAAGTGAATGCTGACTATCCTGACCCATCGTTTCTTTGGCTACGTTCACTCTGACACTAATGGGATCATGATTTCATTCCTAGACTTTACAGTGAGGGGGAAGCAACAATAAGGATGACTGTTCCCCATCTGCAGACACTCATCTCTTTATAATGGCTTCATTCATCTTCCTGCAGAGGTCATCTGGTTTGGGCAATTCTTAATATTCCCAGGATTTGGGGGAGGAAGGGACTGAGGGGAAGAAGTTCCATAAGGGAATTCATAATCTGTAATGAACAAGTCTTTTGAGAAGATGTTGGATGATTTTGACCTTTCACACTCTAACATCTTTATTTCAAACCCTATGCTACATTTAGATGATGGTGCTTCAACAGGCCAAGCCTGTTCAATTTACTCCTTTTCAGTCTAAATCAGCATTTATTATGGTTTTCCTGAGTTATCATATAATGTTCATGTTACTGTTCATGTTTTATAACAGTTTAGCACCAAAAAAAAAAATAAA